>OY978023.1:10877805-11218762 GCA_963854515.1 Pandemis heparana | reverse complement strand
TCCGATCCAGAGTGAACAGGCTGTTACTGACCCAGTGAGCAACATCTTCGGCCTCATCTGCACTTACCACCAGGTGAGATAGAGGTCGATCGCTGGTTAGTTTATAATAAAAAAAAAAAAAAAAACCATTATAAAGTAACCGTACAGAACCGCCCATTGTAAACGGCCTGCTTTATACTGAGCCCATGATGCTAATTCGGGAATTACACGAGCGTAACCTATTTTTTCGATTTATCGAGAGCGTCAGATTCAGATGTTCTAAGGGGATGTTAAGTGAACCTAAAAAAATCTTTTTAGAATGTGCAAAAAAATTCGCCATTTTGAAATACTCAAGCGCGTCAGATTAAGATATACATACATATATGGTTTATATTTATGCCCTAAATGTGCTGTCTTATAATCTGACGATTTTCTCAAAGGCGTCGCCTAATCTGACATTTTTTTTAATCATTGATCTTAATCAATTGAAAAACTCAGGAAATAGTATGCAAATAAAATGTAATACTATCATCTTCATCTGTCTAATTTTTAGTTTAAACTTTTTTTACAACTTTGTAGCCCTCCCCTTCTTTACGTCACTCTTAAATTGTCAGATTAATGGAACATACACGTTTTAACACGTAACTAACTCACCCTACCTTAATCTGACGCGCTCGAATATTTCTTATCTGATCCTTTATCCTATATATGAGGCTCATATTTGGTGGAAGACAAGTACTTAACCGGGTACAAAGTATACCCCTGTATATTAATCTGCCGCTTTAGTAAATCCAGAAATTCCCTCTTGGGCCCTACCATTGGTAGAACCCGAATAACATGACAATGAAATTAATTTACGCAGCACAGTGTTACAGATTATATTTTTGAACCGTGGCACATCAAGACGAGCGACCCTGCCTCAACATAACGCACGACTCACCATCAGAATACCGCTGGAACAGTATGGTCTGCGTGCGCAGGATGAGTACGATATTGTTCGCGTTCGGCCCGTCGCCGGTCCACACGTTGCGACTGCACAGGAACTCGTACGCCTGGTTTACAGCCTCGAAGCGATCCTGAACGCACAAAAACGATAAATTAAAAAAAAAAACACCGGGTAGCACGCCGGGAGTGCCAGCAGAAGTGAAAACTAGACACACGCACGCGCAAAAAGAAAAAAAAAAGAAAAAATACATGAGATTTGAACTGCGGTCATATTATTATACGTACGTTAAAGCGACAAAATCAACGTACACTTAAAAAAACAAAAGCGACTCTAGCTTCATTCGTATTTTAAAATAAGCTCTTAGAGGATCCTGATATCCTGGTACTTAAACTCTCCCTCCGTCTTACATCTGACGCGAGTTTAAAATTTTTTACTCATCCCAAAAAATGCCTAACGCCGCTAAAGAAGTTTTAAAATTACGGGCTGCCAGAGTAGCCAGCGTTTTTGGTACCCCCTTATTCAAAAACGCTCCATAGGCTTCTGCTAACTCAGCAATCGTTTGTCCTTATCTGTGAAAGGTAAATGTCAAAGTGACAGATAAGGACAAACGATTGCTAAGTTAGCAGAAAGCCTACAGAGCGTTTATAAATAAGGGGGTTAGACTTTAGTCAGAAAAAAACTGATAATTCACAGCATATCTTAGGGTTTTTACACCAGGGCTGTAATAGTAACTTGACCGCTGGTTGCTTCCTCGCTCTGTCGTGAAATAAGAAACTCTACACCAAAACCGGAATATCTTATACTGCTGTCATATTTAAAATTTAACACAATACAGCCCACAAAATGGCTCCATGACACACCTATAAAAAGCGACGGGTAGCACTCCGGGAATGCCGGCAGAAGTGAAAACAACAGCTTAGATTAGATTTTAATGTTCTAAACTCCATGACGCTCAAGACGCGTGCCGTACTGGCCGCTTACAAAAAAAAAGTGCGTATTATCTATATTCACAGAACTCTAACAATGTGCTGATGCCCTAGTACTTTTGCTCCACGACTCAACAAAAAAAACACTTCAAAAATCTAACGCGATTCATTCGTATTTCAAAATAAGCTCTTAAGAGGATTCTGATAGCCTGGTACTTAAACTCTTCCTCCGTCTTACGTCTGACGCGAGTTTGACATTTTTTACCCATGCCAAAAAGTGCTCAGCGCCGCTAAAGAAGTTTCACTTCAAAAATTACGGGCTGCCAGAGTAGCCAGCGTTTTTGGTAACCTGATTTACCCCCTTATTCAAAAACGCTCTATAGGCTTTTGCTAACTTAGCAATGGTTTGTCCTTATCTGTGAAAGGTAAATGTCAAAGTGACAGATAAGGACAAACGATTGCTAAGTTAGCAGAAGCCTACAGAGCGTTTATGAATAAGGAGGTATGTAGCCAGGGACGGCAGCGCGTACAGATTCTTCCACCTTCCAAAGTCTAACCCACTTTGGTCAGAAAAAAAAACTCTTTGGGTTTTTACACCAGGGCTGTAATAGTAACTTGACCGCTGGATGCTTACTCGCTCTGTCGTGGTGAAATAAAAAACTATACCAAAACGAAAATACTTACATTGCTGTCATATTTAATACTTGATAAAAGCCCAAGTAACACATCAAAGCAGTATAACGGCCGACTTACAGCATTTCTGTATCGTTTTAGCATTTTGAGTTAGTTATATAGTAGCATTATAAACGTCTATACGGCTACTGTAGTGCTTATTTGGGCACAAATTATACAGCTTTAGATCCTACATAGGTTGTATAATTGCATTACATCGCATTATATTAGCATTATATTAGCATTATTGTGGTCAAAGTAGGTGCCAATCGCATTAAAGAAGCATTATTACGGTCAATGAAGTTGCCAAGTGCATTACAGAAGCATTATACTAGCAATATTATTGATAATGAAGATGTTAATTGCATTACACAAGCATTAGACTAGCATTCGAATGTAGTAAAAGAATGATTAGAGCTATTGAAGTGTTCACAGTTAGAACTTAAATAAACCCTACATCATTGCAAAAACATCTCTAATACCAAACAGTACGTTATAATTTATTAACATTGAATTTATAAACTACTTGTTTCGCAATATA
Organism: Pandemis heparana; assembly: GCA_963854515.1. Lineage (NCBI taxonomy): Eukaryota > Metazoa > Arthropoda > Insecta > Lepidoptera > Tortricidae > Pandemis > Pandemis heparana. The sequence continues at coordinate 11,215,698 of OY978023.1, read as the reverse complement.
CTTTGACAATATAGAATGAAGTGACATAAAGGTTAGCGTCAAAGAAAATTGTATTAATACTGCAAGGGTAATAAGTTTTTGGCTCTTTTGTGATTTCAAGCCTTCAATTATTACTGCGCAATGTAGTTTACTGTAAATGTCTATACAAGTTTCATTGAAAATTTTCACGCGCCTTCGATATTTTGTAGTTTTGATATAATATGGTAAATAAATCTATGTGTGAAATAACCAAAACAATTGTGTATTCCTAGTATAGAACGAATTTTGCATAATTAACATAATAGTAGTGGTTGGACAGTATTCAGTAAAATTATATAGTTATTATATAGGTCTATTTTTTGTTTTGTTGATCACATAATAGTGCTTGGAATAACGGAAAACATAGTTCACTTCCGGATACCAGCACCAATTTTTTATATGTTACTAGGCATATCATCTGGACTCCGAAACTGCCGGGAGACAGTTTCTGAGGTGTCTGGGTCACCAGTTATGACGTCATCAAATTGACCGCCGCCGGGTTGTGAAAAATTCAAATTACACCCAACATATGCAACGCACGTGTACATGTGGGGTATCACGTGAAAGCTAATTAAATAGACTATATTTGTGCCCTGAACTGTAATTGCATTAATGTTACCGTTTAAGAGCTATTAATAGAAAAATGATAATCTTGGAAAAATATTACGGACTTTTATTTCTTGCACCAAAACTAAAGACTCCAGACTAAAATAATGTAGTACAATAATGAAAACAGATTATTAAGCTTTACATTACAATTCAAAGTTTGAAAATCGGATATGAAATGTCGAAGTTATGGTCAAAAACTTGACGACGTGCAGTGTCTAAAATTACGAAAAAAAATTTTTTTTCCGGAAACCAGCACCAATTTTTTATATGTTACTAGACATATTATCTGGACTCCGAAACTGCCGGGAGACAGTTTCTGAGGTGTCAGGGTCACCAGTTATGACGTCATCAAATTGGCCGCCAACGCGTTTTGTAAAATTCAAATTACACCCAACGTATGCAACGCACGTATACATGTGGGGTATCACGTGAAAGGATACTAAATTTGCTGCATTGTTTTCTTTAACTGTAACTATGTAAATATGAAAACAACAAAAATAAAGAATAAATAAGACAAATTATAAAAAAAATATTGCATATTTATTTTTATAGCCAGAGAACCATTTGTATTGGAGAGAAAAATATAGAGTACAAATAATTCTACGTTATTCTTTTATGGTATAAAATTTAAATCATCACAATCAGGTAAAAAAATACATAGCTATACCGGTTTAAAATAAAGCGCGGCGGATGCCATATATTCAAACGACGTCGCCGGCGCGTTTTAAAAGATTTAAATTAGACAAATTACGCAGTGTATATGCACGTATGGGGCATGAAATTAAAAGATATTAAAATTTGCTGCATTGTATTCATTGATTATAACTGCATAAATATGTAAACAACAAAAATATTAGAACAAATAAACAAATTAAAGAAAAAAATGCATGTTTATTTTTATAGCCAGAGAACCATTTAAGTTGGAGAAAAAAAATATATGGTTCAAATAATTCTACGCTATTCCTCTATGGTATAAAATTTTAATCATCACAATCGGGTATAAAAAGACATAGCTATGCTGGTTTAAAAATAATTCGGCGGCCGCCACAAACAACGTGACATGTCGCGTTATGCGCATAATGTATATGCCCATGCCAACTGGTGTTTCAAGGTATTTTTGATGAATTCAATTATTATGTAGCCTCATAAAGGGTAATTTTAAATTATATTTTTTTTTATTAAAAATGTAAATATAAATAAATATTATACTTATGCACTTTGGATTTATATACCTATACCTCCTTCTTCGAACAATTAGTATACTTACTACTACTACTATTTAGGTAATTAATATGATAATTAATATGATATGATAATTAATATGATAAGACGACCGGATGGCCTAGTGGTTAGAGAACCTGACTATGAAGCTCGAGGTCCCGGGTTCGATCCCCGGTCAGGGCAGATATTTGTATGAAAAATACGAATGTTTGTTCTCGAGTCTTGGATGTTTAATATGTATTTAAGTATGTATTTATCTATATAAGTATGTTTATCCGTTGTCTAGTGCCCATATCACAAGCTTTGCTTAGTTTGGGACTAGGTCAATTGGTGTCAATTGTCCCAAGATATTTATTATTTATTTATTTATAATTATAATAAAATAACCAATTGTAACGTCTCGGTGCAGAAAATTAATAACTTACCTATTACATTACAATTCATCGTCAGTCATTGTTACTAGGCACATAAATACACCACCACCGAATCATTCACGCGTCAAATTTTGGAGCAGACTAAAATTCGAAGTGAAAATATGTAGGTATCTACAGTTTTCAGCGATGGCGGCAATTTCGCGCGCTTTATGTTTTTTCCCTTAACTTCGACATTTCATATCCGATTTTCAAATTTTGAATTGTAATGTAAAGCTTAATAATTTGTTTTCATTATTGTAATACATTATCTTAGTCTGGAGTCTTTAGTTTTGGTGCAAGAAATAAAAGTCCGTAATATTTTTCCAAGATTATCATTTTTCTTTTAATAGCTCTTAAACGTCAACATTAATACAATTGCAGTTCAAAGCGCAAATATAGTATATTTAACTAGCTTTTATTTGATACCCCTCATGTATGCGTGCGTTGTATAAGTTGGGTGTAATTTGAATTTTTCAAAACGCGGCGGCGGTCAATTTGTTGACGTCATATCTGGTGACCCTGACACCTCAGAAACTGTCTCCCGGCTATTTTGTGGTCTAGATGATATGCCTAGTAACATATAAAAATTTGGTGCTGGTATCCGGAAGTGAAATGTTCTTACCCTTTTCGGACGTAAGGCCAGGCGCTATAATTATAATACTAACGTAAGTTGCTTTTCTTAAATATGGCCGACAAATGGTTTTAATAATGCATTCAAATGAATGTATATACGGCTTTACACATTACAATAACTCACGTGTATCTGATTAAAGAGCTGTTAGCCGCACAACAGAACTCATTTGATCTTTCGAATGCTAGCATTACATTGATTCACGTTTATGCTATTAAGCAGCATTAGGCAATATCTTACTACTTAAAAATGCTATTATAAACCCTAAAAATGCTATTAAAAACTGCTGAAAGCTGTATAGCGAATTAACGTGGCATGATAATGGTTCATGTTTATGCTATTAAACAGCATTAGGCATTTATTTACTACTTAAAAATGCTATTGTAGATCCAAATGCACTAAAACTATAGGCTTTACAAAAGCATTTTGATATGCCATTATCTAACCGTTATACTGTCTAAAGCATCATAATGGTTTTGAAATGCCAATATAAAGCGTCAAGATGCTCGGTGAACTTATATAAGAGGTTATACGGACCTTAAGTTCTACATAAGTGTACTATTCGTTTGTTAAAATGCTTTCTGTGTTACTTGGGAAGTACATATAATAGGGCACGGCAAACAACAACCCACAAAATGACACACTTATGACACAAAAATATAAAATAAATTACTTTCTGCCAAGTTTCTTGCAGCGCATTTCTTGGCAATGATGGTCTTTTCGAATGCGCTGGTAGTTTCAAAAAAAGAGATGTAAAAGAGCCCTTGGCGGCCTATTTGCAAAATAAACTTTTTTATTTTTTATTTTTGACACCTAAATATCAGACTTGGCGCCAGTTTGACACACAGAAGCTAAGCCACCATGTATTGTTGACCTACATTCAATGTAACCAAACTCACCCGGCCCTCGGGGTTCTTGTCGGGATGGTACTGCTGCGCGAGCCGGTAGTAAGCCTTCCTGACGGCCGCTTCGTCCCGCTGCCCGGTCAGCCCGAGCGCGGCGTACGCTTCGCTCGCGGTCATCGACGGCGGCTTCTTTTCCACCTCGCGTCGCCAAGCTTCTAGCACATCTTTTAGTAGTTGCACCTGTAGATAACTAACTGGATAGAGATAGCCCAAGATAGAAAAAAAATGAATAAATTGGAGGTCTACACCGTACCAAAAGGGGTTCCTTTAAATTAAATTACATAACACTAGAGTTTTGTATTTACTAACAATAAGTTAAGTGAGATAAGAATTGTAAGGGTAATGGGAAATAAAAAGGCTTTATTATTATTATTAGCTGTAGATAAACGCGAAAACGTCGAGCCAAGGTCGAACTTTACGCAGTAAGTTTTAAGATCGACATAAATAAATAAATATAGTTAGATGAAACCTTGATGACGTCACACGGTACTACCTGAAACTTCATTCCGACTCAATATCAGTTTTGACTCTTTAAGATAAGGACTCTATCCCTCTGTTTGCTGGAACGAATTTCTACCGTAAGAATAAATAAGAACATAGTTGAACGGAAACTCCCGCTCCGGCCGGACTCAAAGTCACGATATTAGAGTACCCGCTAAGCGGCTACTCAGTCAGGCTGTCACGGTCGGCGTCGCCGCGCGCGCGTTTGGCTTTTTACGCATTCCGAAACTTCATCTTGGAAACGCCGATCTTGGAATAAATAACCTATCTAATGTTATATAAATCTCATATTTTGTAAAACTAGAATAAAATAATGATTTCAAAGTAAATAAAAACTTATATTTTACCGATATTATCTTTAGACGTAAGTATAATATTTAACAATAAGCAACCCTAGCAACACGCCTGGACGACAGAGGGGGAATTAGGTATATAAATGGCGGCGTTTTGGACGCGGTCAAAAGAGATTCCGTTCTACTCTGTTATTATTTATTCTTAAATATATGTGTCTACCCCAACCAGGCAGATGACTCACCGGCTCAGGAATGGGCCAATCAGGGAACTTCTGCGTATCACACAGATGTCGTAAATAGAACATGTTGCAGAACAGCTCGTGCTGCAGTTGCGGGTAGCAGACGGCAGGGATGGCCAAGTAGGGGTAGCGGGCCGCGATGTGCGCCCGCAGCCGCGGCGTGAACTCCCCTATGTGCGCTGACACCTTCATTATTAGCATACGTCTGAAAAACAATGTTGAATGAATGTTAGGTAGCGGAGTAGCAAAGTTCCTTGTTCATTGAAATGGACCTCCGCAAATTAACGCCTGATTCAATAAAACGTTGAGGACGTGAGATAAAACAGTGTATCACTTGGCTAGACGATGCTTTTTATTACATATATTGTTTTTTCACATCAGAAAGAAGGTATCTTGAAACTGTTCTTTTTTCTATAAATCCCTTTTCACGTGATAACGTCTTATAAATCGATGAAAACCGGCTGCACGCAAGAAAAAAAGTCACGTTCAGCGTGACGTCAGAGCGTGCAAGCGAGAGCGCGGAACAAGCGAGAGCGCGGAACAAGCGAGAGCGCGGAACAAGCGATAGAGAGGCACGATCGGCCTAAGCGTTCGGCTTCTCTTCCACTGCATCGGTCGAGCGGCAGCACACAACCTACACGTAATATTTTTTAATGAAAATACAAGGACAAGAATATTTTTCTCCAACTTGCTTGGAAATGTGCGTCTTACTGTTAAAAACAGCTTCCAGGAAGGGCTCAGTTACTGGCGCAACATTAGAAAAAAAAAACACAACTGTAGCGGCCGGAAAATAGTGGAAGCGGCCGGGAAATTTTCATTACTTTACAACTACGAGTATATAACTTTTTTATTTGTTATGACTACGATCATTCACCACAGACAGCCAAATGCTCGTACAATCATATGGAACTAGCGCGTTTAAAAGTGTCTTAAATAGTTTTTTTTTTTTAACTAAAGATCAGATTCTGTGGAAAAAAGGTAAAAGTTGTCTGATTTTTTTTATCCAATGTAATTTTAAATAGCTTTATTAACATTTAAATTTGCACTTTTAGTTCATTTATTACAATTTTATAGTAAAAGGAAATATATACTTTCGAATGCAATGGCGTTATCAGAAGAAAAAAATGGGAAATTAGAAGTATCTACGTACTGTTGCGGGAGTAGAACATTGCGACAATTTTGTTCAATAGGGAATATTCATGTATTTTTTTTATTACTTATAATAATCATTTGCATCTCTATAACACAGAAAAAAATATAAACAGGCTTGAAAATAGTCAAATTATTTTTTAAAGTGAAATTTAAAACATCGAATAAATTTGCGCCGTTCACAACGCCGCCATTGAGCGCGCGCTTTTGATGACGTCATTTGTCATATCCCGTGTTTGTCTACGCTAATATTATTAAGGAAAAATGAGTATTTTTTGTATTTTTTATTTTTGTTATTGATTCACTCAAAAACTACTAGACCTATTTCAATAGTTCTTTCATCATTAGAATGCTACATTATCCCCGAGTAATGTAGGCTATAGAATATTTTCAAAAAGTTAGGGATCCGTATGAAAACTTCGATAATGTCACGCAAGGTGTGAAAAAATATCCAAAATAATCCTTATATTGCGTACGGCTGCGGAAACTGTTGACAATATAGCAAAGTGATGTACTACAATTTTATAGGAGACATCAATATCTACAAAAAAGTCCGCAATACTATATGTTTAACTATTACAATTATGTCACAATAACTACTTTTTCAAAATCTAAATTTATAATATCTCTCTATGTAAATAACCAGTATAAAATGACCTCACGCTGCGTACATTTTGCTTAGATTAGAACCAGGACTCTGCTAAAAATGGATTTAATATTAGCTAGCCGAATTTGTACGGAACCCTAGGTGTGCGCGAGTCAGACTCGCACTTGGCCAGTTTTTTTATTAAGCCCCGACACAAAAATATAGTTTTTGATATTACTTATAATTTTTGTTAAATACCTATATCTACACGTGCGAAGCCAGGCCGGGAGGCTAGTTTACTACTTCATTCCTACGTACACATTTCCAGTTTTAATTGCTATACAGATCACAGGTTTTAAACAGTAGAAAACTCAGTTTAAAACTAACATAAGTTAGTTTATAAAAGTTCGGTAAAACTTTCTTTAAAACCTTTCATATTCATTAATCATCTGAAATAAATTTCAGGTTAAGGAAGATACATCAAATATAGATTCACTAGAAATCACCACAGGAATACAGTTTTAAACAATTTTTTCTGACAAAAACTACACGACGCACTACGAATTTCAACGGCGATAAATCCAATTTATGACATGTGACGTCACACTCCGTTTCGACCAATGGTGGCGCGTTTTGTAAATTTGAATTTCCCCACCTTATTTTTTACTTTTTTAATAATATTTTATGGGTTTAAATAACAACAAAATAAAAAAAATACCTTTTCATCATAATGTGACGATAATAAAGATTCGAGAAAAAAAAAATTAACACATTGTAGCGGCCAGATACATGCATTACCCTCCTAGACACAGTCGGTTAAGCGTGCTGGCAGTCTAGTATCGACACACCTGCCAACCTGCGCGTGGAACTGCGCGCCTGTTTGAATGCCGAGAACCATTATTCGCCTACGAGCCAGCTAGACAGTCAGTCTCAAGAACCCCTTGCTCTGCAGCTCTGATCCTCATAGATTCCTTAAGTTCGTTGTAAATATTCTGTTATCCCTTTTGATACTCTTTATTATACGTTGGTGTGCCTAACCCGTGTTATCATTCTACGGAGCCTCAGGAGGCGCATCTACACTGGTGACCCCGCATTGGACAGAAATTCAAGAAAATTCAAGTAAGAAATTATACCGAACTATTTGGAAGCTATTTTGTTTTGTTTGACATGGAAATGGGTAACGGCTCGAGTGACACTGACGGCGCTGTTTTCAAAGTCGCCGTGCGAGCGCCCCCGTTTTGGCCGCAAGAGCCTGCGTTATGGTTTTCGCAGATGGAAGCGCAATTTTCGCTATCAGGAATAACGGCCGATTCAACAAAATTTAACTACGTAATCGGACAATTGGACCATCAATACGCGGTAGAAGTGAAAGATATCATAAACTCTCCGCCGGACGAAAACCGTTATGTCAAACTGAAAACCGAGCTTATTTCAAGATTATCGGTGTCGCAAGAGAAAAAATCGCTGCAATTATTGAAGGACGAGCAAATGGGCGATAGAAGACCGTCCCAATTTTTACGCCAGCTGCGTACTTTAGCTGGAACGTCTGTGACGGATGACTTTTTGCGAACGGTTTGGTCGAGCAGATTGCCGAAAAATTTGCAAATCGTGATCGCATCGCAGCCGAATTCATCGCTCGATCAGTTAGCTGATTTAGCGGATAAAGTGTGTGATCTCGTGCCACAGGGACCGCAAATTTGCGCAGTGCGAAGTGACAGCTCTACGAATATCGATGTCATGGCGAAACAAATGGCAGAGCTGACAGCCGAAATTTCTGCACTAAGATCTAAATTTTACGATCAACCGCGCTCAAGTTCACGCTCCCGCTTCGATTCTCGCAGCAGGAATAAAACTCCAGCCGGACGAAGAGATCGTTCACGTTCTGCATCGAAGCCAAGAGACCCGTCTATCTGTTGGTACCACTTCAGATTTGGTGACAAGTCGACTCGCTGTACCAGACCTTGCAGCTATCCAGGATCGGAAAACTTCGCTGGCCGCCGGAAGTAGCGGCTAACGACTGCCATACCAAACCGGGCCGCCTCTTCGTAATGGACCGTTCTTCAAAAGTGCTCTTCCTGGTAGATACCGGATCGGATTTGTGTGTGTACCCGCGCACAGCACTGGCTGGCAGCCGGCAAAAGACGAGTTACGAGTTGTCAGCAGCGAACGGCACAATTATATCTACATACGGCTCTGTACAACTGACACTTGACTTGGGATTACGGCGAGCATTCAGCTGGAGATTCGTGGTAGCAGACGTTGCTAAACCCATCATTGGTGTTGATTTCCTGTCTTTCTTTAATATTTTGATTGATTGCAGAAAACAACGTATTATAGATGGCACCACTACACTCTCAGCCGCCGTACCGAATCAGGATAAGTCTGAAGATATCTCATCAGTCAAGGTGATGTCAGGGGACTCCAAGTACCATGAGATCCTGCGCCAATATCCTGACATCACTCGCCCGTCAGGCGCACCAAAGGTACCCAAGCATAACACGGTGCATCACATACGCACTGTTCCTGGCCCACCGATTGCAAGCAGACCTCGACGCCTTCCCCCAGATCGCCTGAAGATCGCACAAAAGGAGTTCGAGGCTATGTTGCAGAACGGCAAAATTTAAAATTTTATGAATATTCCCTATTCCAAGTCAGTGGCATATTTTAACATTTTATTTTATTTCCTCGCATTATTACAGAAAAGCACTATACATGCCTCGGCAGAAACGGCAATTCGTGGATTCGTATTTATTAACGGACTCCGCTACGTGTCGTCCGTCAAACTATATACTCATCCACAAATTCCATTTTCGCGGCCTCGGCAGTAATGTACTATACTTACCTTCTTTCTAATGTGAAAAAAACGAAGTATAGTTAGCAAAATTTTTAGATTTTGCAAAATTTAAGATAAAATACTTAGCAATCTAGATTTTTTTTTTTTTTTTTCTATTTCAACAAAGCTTTACACATTTCATAAGAATTTAGGAAAATAACTAAACTCGAGGTCAGATTGCACTTTTGGGTATTTTTTTTAATATTCATTGAAACCCAACGAAGGTTTTTATGCAGCTTAAAAACTAATTCGATTGCTGATTACTCGTTCAATTTTGATAGTGAATTTCATCCTATCAGCGATTTTTCTATCAAATGTAATAGCAGAAATATCACCTCATCTCCGAGTTCCAGATGGCCTCGGGCGTGTCCCACTCGCCAAGGAATATCTGAGCGAACTTGTCCGCGCCGTGGTTCTCCAGGTAGCAGACCATGGCCTCCGGCAACAACTGGCCCAGGATCGAGCGTTGCATGATATCCGAGCTCGTCTGACATAAACAATATTAACCTTTAGCCGCCGAAAAGAAATACCGAATATGCCAGTATCGCCGAGTAAGGGTGCGACCACACCGCCGCTTAAAAAACGGTGACGTTACGGAATCGCAACAAAATGTATGAAGAAACGGTGAGAAAACGTGACACATACGACACGTCACTGCGTATACGCGGCGGTTTGGTCGCACCCTAATAAAAAATAAATGGCTTTGTCCACGGCACCAATGGGTAAGGCCCAAAACCACTTATACTAAAGTCGTCGCAATTTAAAAGGCCCGTTTTGACAGTTCACGCTCATGAAGTTCTCAATTTTTTACCGATCGAAATGTTCTGAAGGTAATTGTATTTTTCATTGATGGGTATCGCTCACTCAGCGAAGTGCTGTGCATAACGATTTTTTCATATTGTCCACAGACTATTAATAATCGGTTAAGGAAAAAATAAATCGATCAAGATATTTTTTTTTAAGGCCGACTCGCACTTGGCCCGTTTTATTTATTTTATTTAGACCAATTAATTACTGAATTTCACCAGCTGTGTAATGATATTTACTGAAAATTATGACCATGGAGCTCAAAGCCGTGAACAATGGCAGCACTGATTTCTATAGAATGGCTCGTCTTCGTCATCTGAAGAAAATGATTGACTGGTGATTCACTTTTTCTCGTTTTTTTTTTGTGATTGAGTGAATTTTATTGTAACAAAAATATTAAATAAAAGAAAATTGACTTTTCGTAACATTGTATCATTTCAAAATACCTATAATATCAATTTCAGTTAAATTTTCTAATCAGAACTTTAATCCAATGCACTTTACAATACATATTCAAATCGATCAAATACTCATGCAAACTTGAATCGATTTATAGTGAGTATCGAGTACCGAGTCATATGGTTACATCACTAGTTACGTCGGGAAGACAAATGTCAAAACAGGCCTTTTATTGTGCGACGACTTTATATAGCGCCGTTCACATCCTCTCCTCTCTCTCTCTCTCTATCCCTCTCCTCTCTTTCTCTCTCTCTCTATCCCTCTCCTCTCTCTCTCTCCCTATCCCTCTCACACCCTCTCTCTCCCTATCCCCCTCGCATCCTCTCTCTCTCTATCCCGCTCACACCCACTCTCTCTCCCTCTCTCACTCTCACACACTATGCCTTGTACCTGGTCGGCGCGGAAGGCCTGCTTCATATGCGTCAGCCGCAGGAACCGCGCGATGGGTAGCAGGTTCGAGCCCGTGTACAGCAACATGAAGTAGAACACGCCGGTCAAGTACAGCTTCGATATCTCGGGGTTGTCCTGCATCACTTCGTAGAGCAGGGTTGCCACCTAACAATTAATTAAATCTATTTTAAGACCAGGAGTTGTAAAAAAAATTAGATTTCAAAGTAAAATTTAATGTAGGAAAATATATGGTCTCTTAAAATTAAAATATTTATACATCATAATACTATGTTTGTGTTATCCTGTATTCATCTTTTTCATGTGTTTTATGTACAATAAAGAGTTATACATACATTCATACTATATTAAAATCTAAGGGATCATGTTATAGGCGATCCGGCTAGCAACCCATCACTATTTCCGTTCCATTTTCCATCTACGCGCCCACAATCTTGCTATGCGTGGCCTGTAGGGTCTACCCCTTATGGGATAAAGACGTGGTATGTGTATGTATTCCCCACTGCGACAGTAATAACGAAAGGCAACCTTCTCGACGAGCACCGGGTCGAAGGTCAGCAGCAGCTGCACGACGTGCGCCAGGCACGCCGGCTCCGACAGCATGCGTTTCACCTTCGGCAACGGCCTTATCACTGCGTCCTCCTCATCCCTGCAAACAGTCGATTAACAGGCCGGGCAAATATTCAGCGTTTTTACGGCGTTTTTTTTCGTCATTATCGTCTCAGCATATAAGCAATAACCATTAAAAGAGATGATGTTGAGGGGTCTCTATCGTTTGCCCGAATTTCATATGCCATAAATGTATTGTTTGCCATAACCCTTTTTTCTCTTTATTTGTTAATTATTCAGGATTGTTATGAAACAAACCTAACCTAACCTATAGAGTTCTACAGGATTGCCATTTCAATGCTCCTGAAAAAATTACAGTTTCAGAGAAAAAAAGGGTTATGTTTAACCGTGTCGCACATTTATAAATTATATTAATTTGTTGTTATTTTTAAGTTAAGTACTTGAAATCTCTCAGCGCCAGTGTATGTAATTTTAGTTCGGATGTTTTCCCATAGATGTCGCTCTCATGTTCAGTCCCCATCCTGAATCGCGCTGTTAAGATTTTTCTTGATTCATAGGCATGACCGAAGACGGCCATCTCAATTTGTCCTTCCTACATGTATAGCAACTTTATAATTTAGTAGCATTATACAGTTCAGTTTGAGTTGGTGTTTCATTTCTTGGGATCTTTGTGGCGTGAACATTGGTCCTTCGAGCCGGATGCGGGTTCGAGGATAGGACCGGCACGAGTTCTTGACGCAGTAGCAGCCCACTGCTGGAGGTGCAGCGGGAGAATCTACGTCATCGTGGACAGTGACGTCAACGGAATGCTGGGTGATGTCATCTACGCGTCAGGACATCGTTAAGTGGTTAAGTGTTAACGGTTAACTGTGAGTACTCTTTATTTAATTGTTCATTAGGGACTTAGAAAAGTTCAAGAAAGTCGTAAATTAGGACTTAGAATAATTCTCCTAAAAACGCAACTACGGGGAATCCACGCCCGATTGGCGCCAGAGTTAGTGAATAAAAACACTTAGAAAAATCACTGCTGCTGGACTTAGAAAAATTATTGAGATTTTGCTCAGAGTTTCTAACACATAGTTTAAAGATAAAAAATGGAAGGCAAAGTGCAACTTCAAGTAAATTTATTAGACCGTATAGAAAAGGCAAAAGACAATTTTAAAAAATCGCCTAAAGAACGTCTCAAGTCTAATGATTATATTAGCGCTAGATTATATGTGTTAGAACAACTATGGACTGAGTTTAGCATAATACACAATGAAATAATAATGGGCGTAGATAGAACGACCTTGAAAGAGAGTGCATATATGAAAGAAGACGTGTATACTGACACACAGGAGTTATACGTGATATACAAGTGCGATTTAACATCAGCGCTCAGCAATTTGAAGTCTGCTGTTCAAGCTGTCAGTGTCACCGAATCCAAAACAGGAATAATCAAATCGAGAATAAGACTGCCTGAAATTACTATTCCTAAATTTTCCGGGAAGTACTCTGAATGGACAACGTTTCGCGATTTGTTTGTAGCCCTTGTGCACAAAAATGAGTCTTTGGATGACGTGCAACGTTTACACTACCTCAAGGGTCATCTATCTGGTGAAGCAGAACAACTCTTAAGACATGTGGATATAACTCAGGAGAATTATTTGAAATGTTGGGAACAACTTGAAAAGAGATACGATAATAAAAAATACCTAGCCAACAACATACTGAAACGACTGATGAGCCAAAGAAACTTGGTTACAGAATCTGCGAGTGGTATAAAAGAACTGCTAGACACGACGAACGAGTGCTTGAACGCCCTGAAGAATATTGGTGTTGATGTGTCTAACTGGGATACTATTATTATATACCTAGTTTGTTTAAAGTTGGATTCGGAAACTAAAAAGCAATGGGAAATGAAAGCCAGTAATGATTCAGATGATCTGCCTAACTTGAAAGCATTTAATGATTTTTTGGAAAAGCGGTTTAGGGCATTGGAGTTTGCAGAGCCTAGTTCTTCAAAATCTGGTAATTTTGTGAATAGAAATGCCATTGTTCATCCAAATAAAAGCTCGAATGCTCCTACCAATCCAAAAGTTCATCGTGCAACTGCCTTGTCATGTTCCTATTGCTCGGAAGACCACAAAATAGGTAGCTGTAAGAGTTTCGCAAAAAGTGATGTTGACGCTCGTCGTAGGTTCGTTCAGTCCAATCAGTTATGCTTTAATTGTCTAGGTCCAAACCATACAGTTTTTGTTTGCCGCCAATCTTCGAGATGCCGCATATGCAAGAAAAAACATCATTCGCTTTTACATCCCAAGAACACAAATACACAGACTGATTCGGAAGGATCAAATCAGTCACCCGAGCCGACCGTAGCTGTGCACACAGCTGCTACGAGTTCATCTTCGCAAGATGAGCCCATTAGTACCGAGGTGAAAAGCCATTTTTCGACAAGTCGTAATCAGGTGTTGTTAGCCACGGCTTTAGTCAAGGCACAATCGAAAATTGGAACTGGTACTACTCTCAGGTGTTTGGTGGATCAAGGGTCACAGGCGTCCTTGATCACAGAGTCGGCAGTCCAGCTGTTAGGACTAAAGAAAATTCAACACAAGAGCACAATTTCGGGTTTGGGAACCGACGAAGGAGCAACATTAGCTTCCAAGTCCATAGTAAAGGTAAAGTTTCAATCACGCCTTAATCCGAAATTTGAGTACACTGTTGATGCTTTTGTGTTGAATAAACTCACATCAGCTTTGCCTGAAAAGAGTGTTGTCGTTGAGTTGTGGTCTGAGTTGAGAAATGTTGAGTTAGCAGACCCACTTTTTGACAAGCCGGACAAGATAGATATGCTCTTAGGGGCTGACGTCTATGGGCAAATTTTAGAAGACGGTGTGATTAAAAAACCACCAGGTGCTCTCATTGCCCAGAAGACTACTTTGGGATGGATCTTGTCTGGTCCAATTGATAAGAAAGCCTCATCAGATCGCGCTATCAGTGTCAATCATATTCACGTCGAAAATGAATTGTTGAAGAAGTTCTGGGAAATCGAGGCTGATAGTTCGGTGAAGTCTCTGGCTGAAAGTTTTACTGAGGAAGAAAAAAAATGTGAGCAGATATTCAAGACGACTACTAAGAGAGATGACACTGGTCGGTACATAGTAAAACTTCCGTTTCGAGATGAAGATCCTAGATGTAAATATGGCGGTTCCAAACTTATAGCCACAAGGCGCTTTATGTTGCTGGAAAAACGATTCGCCAAGGATCCTCAATTAAGGACTCGATATGCTGATGTAGTCAAGGAATATCTCGAACTTGGGCACATGGAAAGGGTGCCAGAAAAAGACTGTCTCAACCCTCATGCAGTGTACTTACCTCACCATCCAGTAATTCGCGAGGATAAGACAACGACAAAGCTGAGAGTCGTTTTCGATGCTTCGTGTCCTGGAAGTAATGGAGTGTCTTTAAACCAAGATTTATTGGTGGGGCCAAGACTTCAACCTGATTTGCGTCACATCATCCTCAAGTGGAGGCTACATCCAATCTGCCTGGTGGCAGACATTGTCAAGATGTACCGGCAAATAAAAGTCGACGAAGGCGATGCTGATTTTCAGCGCATTGTTTGGCGCGAAAACCCTGAAGATGAAATTGGACACTTCAGACACTTAAGAGTCACCTTCGGAACGGCTTCCGCTCCATATCTTGCAGTACGCTCCTTACAGCAAGTCGCTTATGATGAAGGTGATGATTTTCCTTTGGCTGCAGGAAGGATTTTAAGTCAGTTTTATATGGATGATTTGCTGACTGGCTGTGAATCTGTTGACGAAGGAAAGAAAATATATGAAGAGTTAAACAGTGTATTAGCAAAGGGAGGTTTTGAGTTGCAAAAATGGTCAACTAATGATAAGAATCTAATGCAGATAATAAGCCATGGAGAAGGAAACGTATTAGAAAACTTACCTCTCAAAATAGATACTACAACAAAGATTCTAGGACTTACCTGGAACAGAATCAACGATGAATTTGAATACACGGTGCAATTGCCTCCAGTGAGCCTGCCTTCAACTAAACGTAAGGTGATATCAGACATCGCACGTTTATTCGACCCACTAGGATGGTTAGCTCCGGTGGTGATATCAGCAAAGATATTTATACAAAAACTATGGCTATTAGGAATCGAATGGGATGACGAGGTTCCAGCACCATTGCTGAAAGAGTGGTTAACATATCGAGAAGGTTTAAGTCAACTTACCGCGTTCAAAATGCCTCGATGGATTCATTCCAGCACTAGCGATCAGGTTTTGGAGCTACAGGGATTTTGCGATGCTTCGTCTGATGCCTATGCAGCAGTAGTTTACGCCCGTATCGTAG
Organism: Pandemis heparana; assembly: GCA_963854515.1. Taxonomy (NCBI): domain Eukaryota; kingdom Metazoa; phylum Arthropoda; class Insecta; order Lepidoptera; family Tortricidae; genus Pandemis; species Pandemis heparana. The sequence continues at coordinate 11,199,703 of OY978023.1, read as the reverse complement.
ACAAAGAGGGTAATGTTTATGCGTCCTTAATAACGTCGAAGACCAAAGTGGCGCCTATTAAGCAAATATCTATTCCGAGGCTCGAACTCTGCGGAGCAGTTCTGTTGACGAGATTATTGATGGAAGTTGCTGAGGTAATGGGTATCAACAAGCAGAATATTCACGCTTGGACAGATTCATCAATAGTTCTGTCCTGGTTAAATAGTCGCCCAAATCGATGGAAGACGTTTGTGGCACATCGTGTTTCCGAGATAATTACTTCGGTAGAACCACATCAGTGGGCCCATGTTGCTTCTAAGGAAAACCCTGCTGACTGTGCGTCGAGAGGTACTTACCAATCCACAGATGAGCAGCTCTGGAAAGAAGGTCCTTCTTGGCTGAAACAGAAAATCATAAATTATAAGAAAATAACAGTAAAGGAAACAAAGTTAGAAGAGAAGAGCAATAAGTTATGTTTGATAAATACCTGCGGAACCGTTGATGATGTAGAATCAGCAGCAACAAATATAATATCCAGATTTTCAAAGCTGAGAAGACTAATACGTGTGGTAGCATTCTGTTTGCGTCTGGTCAAGCTGTTTATAAAAGAATCTTGTAGCAAATGGTTGACTAGGGAGGAGCTGAAAAAAAGCTTAATGATATGTATTAGGTTAGTGCAACAGAAACATTTAAGCGATGAAATAGAGAGCCTGAAAAAGAAAGAACCAATTACAAAGAAAAGTAAACTTACCTCGGTGAATCCATTTCTTGACGAAGAAGATGTAATGCGGGTTGGTGGAAGACTTCAGCATGCACAACTCAGTGAAGAGATGAAGCACCCGATTATCTTTCCGCATAAGTCGCATTTTACTGACTTGGTTGTTGCCGATGCGCATGAGAGAACCTTTAGTTTTGCCGCCAGACCATACTCATACGTCTGGTAGTGTTAGTAGCCTAAGAAGATGGCAGCTGATTCAGAGGATGGTACAAGATTTTTGGCGTCGCTGGTCGCGCGAATACCTGACTCAGTTTTACCATCGGTACAAATGGGCTCATCAAACGCCAGAACCTTTTGTCGGTGATATAGTGTTAGTGAAAGAGGATGATCTTCCTCCGGCTAAATGGTTGTATGGTATTATTACTGATAAACATACTGGACTGGACGGAATTACTCGGGTTGTTAGTCTGAAATGTAAAGGAAGCATTTTTAAAAGATCAGTAGCAAAGTTATGTTTTTTACCTATTGAAAAATAGTTAATGTTGTTTAATTATACTAAGATTTATTGTAAAGAAGTATGATGTACAATTGCGAAGTGCAACTGAAAATTTGTTGATTTTAAGTTATTTTTTGTTATGAAGTATTTTTCATCATACATGTTAAACTTATTTTTTTTATTAGTACTTATCAACTTGTAAGGAAATGAGTAGCAGGTTGTTATTAGTCCTGATTTGAACTTTGTTTTATTGTTGTATGAATAAATAAATAAAAATTATTGTTGTAGGAATCTACTAGTGAATGCAGTTACAGATTTCTACTTATGTTTATGTTGTTGGAATAGATTTAAGGACAATTCTTGCAATTGGTCCTTGGCGGCCGGGATGTTTAACCGTGTCGCACATTTATAAATTATATTAATTTGTTGTTATTTTTAAGTTAAGTACTTGAAATCTCTCAGCGCCAGTGTATGTAATTTTAGTTCGGATGTTTTCCCATAGATGTCGCTCTCATGTTCAGTCCCCATCCTGAATCGCGCTGTTAAGATTTTTCTTGATTCATAGGCATGACCGAGGACGGCCATCTCAATTTGTCCTTCCTACATATATAGCAACTTTATAATTTAGTAGCATTATACAGTTCAGTTTGAGTTGGTGTTTCATTTCTTGGGATCTTTGTGGCGTGAACAGGTTATGACAAATGATCATTATGGCAAACATTACATTATGGCATTTGAAATTCGGGCAAAAGAGGGGCTCCGGATCAGGGGCGTAGCTACCGCCGTATCTGCCGTATCAATTATACGGGGCCCCCGGGCCACGGGGGCCCCCGACGTGCGTAAGCAAAAATAAATGTGAGAAATCTTTACCCTTCATAAGGGCCCCCAAATATTTTTTTTATACGGGGCCCCACCAAGGCACGCTACGCCCCTGCTCCGGATGCTAAGACTTAACAATGGTATCGATGCTGCATTTAGCTTATCTAAAGTTGTTGCGGCTTGTCCTTCTGTTAGGATAATTGTGGGACGACAATGACGCATGAACCGAGCGGCCGAAACGCTTGAATATTGGCCCGGCCATTGTATTCCATTTCGGTAAAATTGTTTAGATATCTCTCTCTCTCCTTCTGGGTCTTATACTTGCAAGATTTACACACAACCACCATACATATCTGGACATATATAAATAAATGAACGCTTAGACCGACCGCTTAACTGAGTCCTCCCCCTCGCGGGTACACTCGAGGACTTTAATTGTTGAGCAAACATGGAACGCTATCATAGTGAAGTAACGCCATGTCGACAAACAAATTTCAATAATATTTAAATATGCTATTTTTATTTTTTTATTTTTTATATTTAATATTTTGGGTAGGACGACAAAGTGGACCGAGAGCGGTGCGGGCGGGTAGTGCGCCTGCCGCCCGCACCTCTCTCGGCCCCCTTTGTCACCTACCCTGCGCCTCTGTGCCGCCCGGGCGAGGACTCAGTTAAGCGGTCGGTCTATATAAAGTTAATCCATTGTTAAACTAAGAGCTACACCTTAATCGTTATAGCAACACCATCATTATGGAACATTTTTTTTGCTACGTATGAGCACACAGCTCGGCCAGCCAGCTAGCTCACCTGCTAGGGTAGTACTGCGAGGCGGTGATGAGCAGATCGAGCACGGTGGCGGCCAGCGCGCTCTCGTCGAGCACGGCGGGCCCGCGCGCCGCCAGCGTCCAGCGCAGCTGCGGCACCGCGCCCACGCAGCGCCAGCCCTCCATACTGTGCGCCCAGCATTTCGTCTTGTTGTTGATCTCGCCGCTCTTGTATAGTTCCTTTAGCTGAAATTGAACTGAACGAGTAAGTACAAGGCTGAGTGCCAGCGAGGCCGTCTATAATACGAGTGCGAGTAATAAATAAAATCCTCCAATACACGGAGGAGGCCTATGCCATGTGGCACGCCGAATTACGCGACGATTTAATAAGAAAAAAAAAAAAAAAAAAAAAAAACAACAACAACAACATTGTGCTTACTGAAGTTGTAGCGAATTCGGAATAAAAAGGCTATAAATAAAATAAATAAATAAAATAAATGCAAAACTAGTAGTATACTACATGCATAGAGGTTACAGCGACGAATCTATATTCAACCACTATTGGTTAAGGGGCTATATGAAGCTGGGACTCACTACATACAAGTTCGGTTCGCGCTAGGTATAGATGTATTGTGAAAAGAGTGTTTTAATCTAAACTTATGTTTTGGCCGAACAGATATTTCAATCCAAACATATGTTTTGATTTGAATAGATGTTTCGAACTGAACTAATGCTCAGATTAGGTACAAATACAAACCAAACGTAAATTTTAGACAGCCGATATAAGATAACGCTTACTCAAAAATACATATTTTCTCAATTCTATGCAGAGAAAAAGATGTTCAGATACCTAACGGATATTTAATATATCCGTGAATTATTTGTAACAATCATCGTATTTTAAAAACGTGTCAAACGTAGGCCCTTACTTGCTGAAAGCTGACAGGTCCCTTCCGCTCCACCTTGCCGTTTTGTTCTATGTTGTAGTACCACTCCCGGTCGCCGGCGTCGCTGCGGGCGGCGCCCTCTATCACGTTACTCTGGGCGGGAACCATGGCTCGCGTCGTATGCAAATGTGCTAGTGTCATCAAGTCTACTAGTATCCTGTAATTTTTACAAAAATTAGGGTCACTAACTATAGACACAAAATAAGTAATAGTACTAACGTACAGAAAGCTCTCTATCTGGAGTCGATTAAATAAATAAAAACTCTAGCCGCGTACACATAAAGCACAATCTAGTTCACTCCTGATATATTTACCTACAGCCATAATAGCCTACAGCCCCACTCCATCACATTTCCCGCAAAGCATTCATGCAAAAATAAACCGTATTACTACGCGAGAGTGCTTCTTTTAGTTTAACCGTTTCAATCATGGCCATCCACGAGGACACCGCGTACTTATTAGGGTTGTAGTAGTCATTGTTCGTTGCTAGGTAACTAGGTACACAAATAACACGCGACGCCAGCGTGCGAGGCGAGCGGCAACCTACTGCCATTATAGCGCCCGGCAGGATCGCCAGTTGAACGTGACTAAACTGCGGACTCCCTGCTATAGAAATTAAAAACGATAGTTTTTAATAATTGAAAGCTACATGAATGTCGGAAACGGCTCCAACGATTTTCATGAAATTTGATATGCAGGGGGTTTCGGGGGTTTCGATCTGGCTAGGTTTCATTTTTAAAAAACGTACAAAAAAAAAAATACCGAGCCAAATATTAATACGATTAGAGTTCTGCCAAATCTTGTCTAAGCGAAAGCTTGATGACATTTATGTCCTTATAAAAATTGCCAAATAACCTTTGATAAACAATAACTGTAGATACACAGTCGCGCTCCCGAAAATTTCCGAACCAAAATTAAGCCAATTTAATAAAATTGGCTTACTTTTTGACGTGACAACGTCTTATAAATTGGTTTGCCGGGTGACACTTCAAGAAACTGCGTTACGCTCCGCTCACGTTATGCGCTCACAATGAGAGCGAGTGAGAGGCACGCGGGCATGGTTAGCCCGCCTAAGAGCGAGAGAGACAGACATAAAAAGTGAAAGGCACGCGTCCCTTCCACTCGAGCACAGTTAGCCCGCCTAAGAGCGAGAGAGACAGAGCGAGAGAGAGAGAGTGAGAGAGATAGGCATACACACCGGTTCATGTCTTGCGCTTCTATTTCGCTTAGGCGCCTGCATACAAGTTTACACGTCCTTCTTCCTACTATACGAATGAATATTCACATTAAAATTATTTTACCACTCAAAGTCGTTGTCACGTAAAACTTTCGCCCGTATACCGACTTTACAGGCAACCAATTTTTTCTCAGTACGTTGTTGTCAATGCCAGCGTAACGATGCTCACGTGTGTCTTCAAATAGTGCAAAAATCCCTCGCAAAAACGGTACAAATCTGATGGAATATCATACTTTCAGTGAATATCTGTTGTTTTTTCTATTAAATTCTAAGAATCAGAGAGAAATATTGATCTAAATTAATTTTAAAGCCATTTCTAAATTGCTAATTTTTGCCAAAATTCGACAACATTGACATAATGCCTTGTCTTTGTCACACGCACAGGAAAGCTTATCAGTAAAACGAAACAGATAAACAACAGAACCTAGAACAAAAGTGTAGTGGAGTTGCCATCACCCTATTTTTTATTTCTAGAATCTTATGTGTTTTTGTGTGAAGCTTTGATTTCCTGGATGTGTATACGTAAGTCATGTATGTGTGATTTAGTTTTAGACTTATTTATTCATCAACAAAAATTACACCATATAAAAACATGCATGTCACAAATATAAGTATTTCTGTTGAGATCGTCAAAAATTAATAATAATAAGAGCATAATAAATTATAAACACTAAAACAATAAAATAAAATACAATGTCAAAAATAATAAGTTTTGTAAAAAATTCTGTCAATTTTATAATTCTAATAACATTTGAATAAAATTTATCTTGTGTATGTGTTACTGGGAAACGTATGCGATAGTTTGACTGTTTGAGAACCGCTCGGACCCTCAGATATCTATTTTTAAGACAATCGGTCCAAAAAGTAATTTAAAAATGGCGGCCAGCTTTAAATTTTCACACTCAGAAACGCCAATTAACATAATAAGAACTCTGAGTGCTGCAGGGATGATTAATTGAAACTTGAACTTGATCCATGAACATGGTAAAACAATTCTAAATTTCCACTGTCAGTCAATACAACCGACTGGGTAGGTAATTCAAGTTAACTTTCATACTCAGAGACGTCGATTAAGTTCTAATAATCATAATATTAACTGACGTCTCTGACAACGGTTTTGATATATTATTATTCTGCAATAATTATATACGTTGCCACTTTAGGCAGCTACGACATTTGTCATGTTTACCGCTATCCCTCGGAAATTATGCAACTTTCCGGGATACAAATGTGTTAATCTAGGGTACCAGCTATCTCCGTTCCAAATTTTATCAAAATCCGTCCAGTCGTTTCAGCGCGAAGAAGGAACAAACATAGACACTCATATCGTCACATCCATCCATCCTCATAAACTTTTGCATTTATAATATTAGTAGGATATAGATACGTATCTCGAAAACGGTAAATATTTGGTTTGGAGTAAAGAAAATTAGCTTTAAGATTATCTAAATGACTTCCCCATTCATCCTGTGAAGTATTGGCGTTAACATTAATTTCACCCTGTTTTTAATTGCATTAATTGTCAAAAACGTTTAAAAAATAAAGTCCTCTCCGAAAGTCCGAATGCATTCTTTGTTCAACAACATAATTTCAATTTCTAAACGACACTGAAAATTAGAACACATAGAAAAATCCGAAAAGTAAAGCTATGGCCGGGAATCGAACCCGGGTCCTCGTCATTCCGTGACGCGTGCTATACCCCTACACCACCCATAGCAGGTAATAATTTCGTCCGTCAAAGCAACTTCAAACTCGTCAAAGCGTACCTTCAATGTAACAAGTGAAATTAATCCCTCTGCCGTTCTGATAAGGCTTACATTCATATCCGAGTTTAAACCAAACGTGTGTGAAATTGTCAAGTTTATCTGTCAAGGTGTCAAGCGTTTTGGAGTTTTGCCGCTACTGAAATTCGACTGTAATGAAGTAAAGACTAGGTTCAAATTTCGTCACGTATTCTTTCAATTCGTCTGTGTGGTGGGATTACTTTTCTCTACGCACACGTAAATATATTTTTAACTGTGGAGTAGCGAAATTCAACTGTAATGAAGTAAAGACTAGGATCAAATTTGGTCACTTATTCTCTTAATTACTTTGTGTAGGTGATGATTTTATTTGTTACGCAAACAAATAAATAGTTCGGACATTTTTTGAAGGGGATTTTGTATGGCACTGTGTATCTACAGTTATTGTTTATCAAAGCAAATAACAACTTACTTAATACCATTCCATTCTAAAATTTCGCTAACATTCCGTTTATGTAAAATCAGTTTCGACAGGAACTGGACCAGTCTGTCCCTTTCTGTTCTGTCGACTGTCTGTAAGAAAGAATAAGGAGCATGAATATACTTGTGACGTACTTTATTCTGATTATGAATGAGCTTAGCTTTAAAAAGGCAGTCAGTAGTGGTGATTCGAGACGCGCAGTGATTTAGAGACTCTTGAAATCGGTCACCTGTGCCAGTTGTGCACACTGAATGACTTTAATGTCTTACTCAGAGACCATTCCTTGTGAATTATTACAAACTTTCGACGTAAATATCCACTAGCGTTGAAAATTTCCGGAAAAAAACCCGTTTGTTTTTTTGGGATTTTTACGGAAAACCGCGAAATTTTCCGCTTCAATTTTTCCGAAAAAAAAACGAAAAACAACGATTTAAACAGATTTCAATCGGTTATTCTTAATACAGGTGGATGGGTGAATTCTTATAGACTTAGGTACTTTGCCATTGACATCGGTGTCAGTTCATTTTGTGACAAATTATTTATTTATCTGCTGTATTATGTGTTTTTTTTATTGTGATGTTTTGTTTTGTCATAAATAAACTTTTTTCTTCTTCTTCTTCTTCTTCAGTTCAGTTGTCACAGTTGTGTCATTACGCTTATTAGGTTTTTCGTAAAAAATCAGAAAAAACGGAAATAAACGAAAATTTCATAAATTCCCGAAACAGATATTTGGTTTTTTCCGACATTTTCAACGCAAATTTACACGCATTATCGTTTTCCTTGACATACTAAACCCAAAGGAACCATTTGTATTTATAAATTGAGATATAAACAATTTTGCAACCTATGTCCTTTAATTAGTGCTTTCACAGCAGTCTATGGTATTATTTTTAAATGGTATCTCTCAGCTAATGATATCCACAAAGTTTGGAAACCTATATTTTTTGCAAATAATCTTTTATTTTCATTCCTAACTGTCCTATTTGGTAAACAAAATTCTAACCTCAAAACGTGTCATTTTGTTATTTTTTAACTATTTCATCGTAAATAAAGGAACTGGAGATAAAATATCAGCAAAAGTATGTACAAAATATTGCCTCACGTTTATTTGATAACATAATACACCTTATCCTTTACAAAAATTTGCACATTGGGATTACAATTTTGTTTACCAAATAAGACAGTTAAGAATGAAAAAACCTTAGATTAGTTTAGACTAGATTACTTATTCATTCAACAATAATTACATCATAAATTGTACATTGTCAAGTCAGGAGAATTCAGATTGGAACAAATCAAATCACCTTACCCTGTCTAACATCTGCACGATGCACTTGGTGTCGGCGAAAGGTCCTATATCCTCGTAGTAACGTCCGTACACTATACTCATAGCCTGTAGGCACATACACTTCATCTCAACCTTCGTCGTTGATAGGAAACGGTGGTACAGGTCGTTGAAAAATTCATATCTGCAACAAAAAGTACAGGGGCTTTACCATGACGTCTTAATGCGATTCAGTTTAGGTTCGCTCGCTGTCAGATTCATTGTAAAAGTGACAGCTAAAATCTGAACTGAGTCGGAATTAGGACGACATGGTAAGGCCCCAGTACAGTAGAGTAGTAAAATAACCATAGAAATTACATATCAAAATACATTTACATATGCGCTACCTAATCATCTGTTTGAAATCGGTGCCTCAGCTCTAATAATACAAACATACAAACATAAATCACGTCTTTATGCCTTACGGGATAGACAGAGCCTAAGGTAAAAAGACCTAAAGGCCACTGAGGCCATTGTGGGCGTATATGTGAAAGGAGGAATCAAAATAGTGATGGGTTGCTAACCACATCGCCTAAGAATTTCGCCCATCTCATCGATGCCTCGATGGGCTTGGGATATTTTTGGTATGAAATATCTATCGTTGGACCAGTAGGCTTATTGTCTAACTCGATCGCAATCGCCATCGTTCGTGTATGGGCTGACAATTAGCATCGGAATCAGCTAGCTGTCACATTCATACAAAAACTGTCATAATGAACACGATGGCGATTGCGAGCGAGTTACGTAATAAGCTAGCTGGAGTAGCATTTTGAAAGCCGAGGATCGTACAATATAGCAGACTTACGATTTCCTTATAGGGCTGTCGTCATTGTCCCGTTGCTCCAAGAGTATCCTCAAATAGTAGTCTCCGATCTTGACCTCGTTCTGCAAGCACTGGTAGTGCACCTCCAGTTCTGCGTGGTTCCACGACGTGAGGGTGGTGCCGGCCACTTCGCGGTCGGAGTTGAACGCTCGGAGCTCGTTCTCTAAAGCGTTTCTGAGTTCTTCACGAGTCTGTAGGTAAACAATACAACAACAACCTCATTCACCTCATTTTGAGTTAAGCTATGCTTAACTTGTACTCTGCCACTATCTGTGAGTTCCTGTAATTGGCTCTGTGTTACTACTTTCACTACCTAAATTGTGTTAAATGCTGTTGGTTCTCCTTAAATAAATAAATAAACAATACACAACAATACAACAACAACAACAACATTTTCACAACACAACACATTTACAATATTTTCTTTCTTTCTTTATTTTCTTAAAGAAATTGAAGCGAATTGTTGGAGAAATTAAGGGCCTGTTTCACCAATCTCTGTTGAATTCCAGTTATATTAAGTTTCAGGTATCTATGATGACGTCTCTATATCTTACTATGAAACAAACAGACGACATCATAGATAAACTGACACTTAAAGATAACTGGAACTTGACAGAGAGTGATGAAACAGTCCCTAATGGTGAATTGGAGTCTCATTGTAATTTGTAAGTAGTGTTCAGTTTCTTTCCAAAAGGCTTTTTTTTCGGATTGATGAAATTTTCCTCTTAAATTTTTCCGAACAAAAACGAAAAAACGATTTAAATTAAAGTTTAAATCGGTTATTTTTCTTAATACTGGTGGGAAGGTGAATGATAATAGACTTACTTTGACATTGACATTGTCACAGTTGTGTAATTACGCTTTGTGGTTTTTTTTCGTAAGAAAATCGAAAAAACGGAAAAAACGAAAATTTCATAAATTTCCGAAAAAACATTTGATTTTTTTCCGAAAAATTCTACGCTATTTGTAAGGAAAAGTATAACAGATATCCAACTCTGGCTCAGCGATTACCGGAGCTTAATAACTAGGTAGCTATAAGTTGTGAACAGCGAGTCAGTTTTAGGCAAACGTAGTGTATATGGTGCAAACTAAATTGGTGGTAGGACCTCTTGCAAGGTCTGTCCGGATTGCTACCACAATTGTAATCGCTAATCCTGTTACTTGCCCTGCAATTATGTATGTAATCCATTAAATACCTCTCGTCTAGTCGCACCTGGAATGTGACACTTCGCAGCCTAAGGAACATATAATATCAATATCTCATTGTCTGAGAAAACTAAGTTTATGCTCACTGTGTGGTTCCATATGAGGTTAGGCAGCGCGTGGTCCCGATGGAACTGGTAGTAGAAGAGCGGCCAGTTGGCTGTGGACTTGAGGCGCTCCCGGCGCCTGCGCAGCACGACCGGCCGTTCGCGCGCCGCCGTCGCCGCGCGCGTCGCGCCCGGCCCGCGCGCCGCCCAGTGTTGCAGGGCCAGCTGCGCGTAGTGCTGCCAACGTTAAATTATAGTTATTAAGTAGGCATTAATATACGAGTGCAGGTTTATAAAACGAATCGAAGGCGAGTTTTATAATAAGATCACAAGAGTGTTTTGATTAATTATGTACAGTTATACAGGGTGTGTTAGTCTGGAGAAAGACTATCAAGGCCCTATGCTCCACGAGGAGTTAAAGGAGGAATCATCATCATCATCATTATACAGGGTGTTTGGTAGCCAGGTGCAAGGCTTTAAGGGGGTGATAGCCGAGGTATTTTTGAACATTTTGAGCCATACGTGTCTTAGCCGAAATTTGATATTTTTTTTTAATTGAAAATTTAGAGATTTTGTGAAAATACCCAGAATTTAATAGAAACGAGTCAATATTGCACCAATGAGCGTTAATTTGTAAACAAAATCTTTTATTTCGGATAATTTAATGTGTATTGGACCAAATGAAACAATATTTAAGTGTCTGTCTTGCCACAGAAACAAAATGGAGGCATTCGAAATTACTAAAAATGTCTTATTTTGGAACAGTCTTTTTCAATGCCATAAGAAAAATTTAAAAAAATGTTCAAACATTTTTAAAAACATGCCTGGTTATTGCTCTTTCTTTTAAGGTATCACTCATTCACATTGCTTGCTAAATCTGAGATAAAATGTAAAAACCAAACTCGACTCGACTCCTATGATGTGTCCGCAGTCTCCCACGAACCAGTCTTCTCCAACGGCCATCACTTTCACTGTCACTTCTGCTTGCTAATTCGATGAGCTACCTACCTAGTTTTTAACCCCCAACGTCTCATTTTTGTCATTTTTTTAACTATTTCATCATAAATAAAGGAACTGGAGACAAAATATCAGCAAAATATTACCTCAGGTTTATTTGATAACATAATACACCTTATACTTTACAAAAATTTGCACATTGAGGTTAGAATTTTGTTTACCAAATAGGACAGGTAAGAATGAAAATACCTTAGTGGTTTTTTTTTTATTTATTTAGTTAATGTTATTTGTCGGGTTGACTCACCTCCAAATGTTTCTCGACATATTTGACCTGCCTCTCTAACGCCTCCCAATGCGGCGCGCGCTGCTTGATCGTGGCCTGCGCCAGCTCCAAGTTGTCTCGCTCGTCAATCTTCTCGGCCTCTATCGCGGCCGCCGGCGGCGCCTCCGCCGACTCCAAGAACGCCAGAAGACCGGAAGGCTGGAGAGGAATTTGGAAACGTGTTATTTAAATAGACTAGATTAGTGTTTCCCACGAGGCAATGGGAATAGTGGGGTGAAGGTAGTGCGTCCTTGAGGCCGTTTTATATCTGGGTTTTTTACAAGAAAGTAGGTCACGGTGGAGCAAGCGCCTTCTAGACTGGAGACCCCGGCTAGGCAGAAGAAGTGTAGGCAGACCACCTGCCCGATGGTCCGATGACATAAGGAAGACGGCAGGACAGGGGCGTAGCTACCGCCGTATCTGCCGTATCAATTTGCGGGGCCCCCGGGCCACGGGGGCCCCCGACGTGCGTAAGCAAAGATAAATGTGAGAAATCTTTACCCTTCATAAGGGCCCCCAATAATTTTTTATACGGGGCTCCACCAAGGCACGCTACGCCCCTGCGGCAGGACCAGTCTGGAAGAGGGAAACGGGCAACCGTTCGGGATGGAGACGGATTGGAGAGGCGTATGCTCAACGGTAGGCACGCTGAAGAAGAAGAAGAAGAGAGGTCTACTGGCCCTATTTCACCAAAGCGACAATTGTCTGTAAGTAAGATTACAGATGGGTAAGGCGCGGTCAGCAGGTGCCGGGCAGCCTGCCTGTAGCAGGGGCTCACCATGATCCTGTGCAGCAGGCTGTGCGCCGGCGCGTGGTCGACCAGCCACAGCGCGACCAGATGGCGCGCCAGGTGCCGGTGGTGCAGGCGCGCGCCCGCGTACAGCGCGGTCAGCAGGTGCCGGGCAGCCTGCCTGTAGCAGGGGCTCACCATGATCCTGTGCAGCAGGCTGTGCGCCGGCGCGTGGTCGACCAGCCACAGCGCGACCAGATGGCGCGCCAGGTGCCGGTGGTGCAGGCGCGCGCCCGCGTACAGCGCGGTCAGCAGGTGCCGGGCAGCCTGCCTGTAGCAGGGGCTCACCATGATCCTGTGCAGCAGGCTGTGCGCCGGCGCGTGGTCGACCAGCCACAGCGCGACCAGATGGCGCGCCAGGTGCCGGTGGTGCAGGCGCGCGCCCGCGTACAGCGCGGTCAGCAGGTGCCGGGCAGCCTGCCTGTAGCAGGGGCTCACCATGATCCTGTGCAGCAGGCTGTGCGCCGGCGCGTGGTCGACCAGCCACAGCGCGACCAGATGGCGCGCCAGGTGCCGGTGGTGCAGGCGCGCGCCCGCGTACAGCGCGGTCAGCAGGTGCCGGGCAGCCTGCCTGTAGCAGGGGCTCACCATGATCCTGTGCAGCAGGCTGTGCGCCGGCGCGTGGTCGACCAGCCACAGCGCGACCAGATGGCGCGCCAGGTGCCGGTGGTGCAGGCGCGCGCCCGCGTACAGCGCGGTCAGCAGGTGCCGGGCAGCCTGCCTGTAGCAGGGGCTCACCATGATCCTGTGCAGCAGGCTGTGCGCCGGCGCGTGGTCGACCAGCCACAGCGCGACCAGATGGCGCGCCAGGTGCCGGTGGTGCAGGCGCGCGCCCGCGTACAGCGCGGTCAGCAGGTGCCGGGCAGCCTGCCTGTAGCAGGGGCTCACCATGATCCTGTGCAGCAGGCTGTGCGCCGGCGCGTGGTCGACCAGCCACAGCGCGACCAGATGGCGCGCCAGGTGCCGGTGGTGCAGGCGCGCGCCCGCGTACAGCGCGGTCAGCAGGTGCCGGGCAGCCTGCCTGTAGCAGGGGCTCACCATGATCCTGTGCAGCAGGCTGTGCGCCGGCGCGTGGTCGACCAGCCACAGCGCGACCAGATGGCGCGCCAGGTGCCGGTGGTGCAGGCGCGCGCCCGCGTACAGCGCGGTCAGCAGGTGCCGGGCAGCCTGCCTGTAGCAGGGGCTCACCATGATCCTGTGCAGCAGGCTGTGCGCCGGCGCGTGGTCGACCAGCCACAGCGCGACCAGATGGCGCGCCAGGTGCCGGTGGTGCAGGCGCGCGCCCGCGTACAGCGCGGTCAGCAGGTGCCGGGCAGCCTGCCTGTAGCAGGGGCTCACCATGATCCTGTGCAGCAGGCTGTGCGCCGGCGCGTGGTCGACCAGCCACAGCGCGACCAGATGGCGCGCCAGGTGCCGGTGGTGCAGGCGCGCGCCCGCGTACAGCGCGGTCAGCAGGTGCCGGGCAGCCTGCCTGTAGCAGGGGCTCACCATGATCCTGTGCAGCAGGCTGTGCGCCGGCGCGTGGTCGACCAGCCACAGCGCGACCAGATGGCGCGCCAGGTGCCGGTGGTGCAGGCGCGCGCCCGCGTACAGCGCGGTCAGCAGGTGCCGGGCAGCCTGCCTGTAGCAGGGGCTCACCATGATCCTGTGCAGCAGGCTGTGCGCCGGCGCGTGGTCGACCAGCCACAGCGCGACCAGATGGCGCGCCAGGTGCCGGTGGTGCAGGCGCGCGCCCGCGTACAGCGCGGTCAGCAGGTGCCGCGGCAGCGCGGCCTCGGCCAGCGCCAGCGCCTGCATGCGGGTGCCGACGGTGCTGCCGCCCTCCTCCACCAGCGCTCGAAGGACCAGCCCGGCGCCTTTCACTATCGCCATTGACGGATGCTGGACAGATACGACGTTAAGTGACTATAGTAAGTTTTTATCTAGTATGAATCTTCCCAAGTGATTTTTTCTTTTCGAGCCCTAATCTTTCAAACAAAAGCCATTGTCTCTATTATCGCAAAACCGCAAGCTACCGTACGCACGTGCCACTACAACATTCATATTGAAAAACAAACGGTATCGTCATAGTATTAAGGTTCATATTAAAAATAATATCTAGAATATCAGTGACATTACATTTTAATTCTGCACGAAGTCGCGAACAAAAGCTAGTATCGATACACGAAACAATTTTCAACAAGTCATACTCTGCCAACATCAAAATTAAAAGTTGGCATTCATACAAATTCTAAAAACGAAAACACGCCACCGCTCCCGCTGCCGCTCATAGCACTAGCACCACTGACCTCGAACAACTTGAACAGCACGCGTCCCCTATTCGCCACCATTTCTAAGAGTTGGTCGAACTGTTTGCCGTCTGTCGTTTCGCTGTACGGCACGCACAGCGCGAACGTCAGGAAATCCAACATGGCTGCCACCACTAACGCACCGCTGCCGGCCGTCTGTAGAAATACACATGGTGGAATTTTTAACATCGAAAAATATTCGTACTCGTAAGGATAAGAAATAGTATTTCCTGCCTAGTGTCTTACAGCGCGGTACATTTTTTTCGGCAATGATGATCAGAGATCGGATATTCGGGAGCTTGTACATACATATATCTAAATTTCAATGAGGTTAATATGGACTTCATAACAATTCGCGCGGTAAGTGTAATTGCAATTTTTTACCAACTAAAAACGGATTTAAATGTCACTTTAAGAGAATTTCTAGATTTATTAAATTTACAAAATGTCTGATCAATCCCGGCATTCCGATTATATTAATTTCTATTTATTTACAAAGGCATGTCCATATTTAACATTTGTCATGCTGCTGAAAAAAAAAAAATGCACCGGAATTTGACCGGAATATACGATCTCTGATAACGATCTTACTGAAAGCGCTGGTGCACAAAACAATCTTCCAAATTCGATTCAAAAAGCTTGCGTCTCTAGTCGTATTGTAATTAAATTGTACTGACCACGTGGTCAGCCCACATGGAGAGCAGCGCCTCTAGGAACGCGGGCGTGGCTAGCATGCTGGCCTTGTTCAGCTGCTCCTGCCGCAGGTCCGGCTCGCTGTGCATCGGCTGCATCAGCGCGCACGCCGCGTCTAAAGCCGCGTGGGAGCACGCCGCCGCGCCGCGGCGCAGCGCGCCCGCAACCGCCGTGCCGATCCATTCGCGGAAACTACACGCACGAAACGACACATACGGTATTTTCATTCTTAACTGTTCTATTTGGTAAACAAAATTCTAACCGTAATTCTAAGCGTCGCCGGCCCTTTCAAGAAAAGGAAGGCTCGCTTTTTAGAGATCTCTAAGTTGTAGCAATGTTTGGAGCGCAGTCACTTGTGCTGGCTGCTGCACTCACCCTGGCAATGCTGTGAACGCTGCGAAGCCGACCTTGCTGGCGCAGAGCCGGCGCAGCGCGTGGAACAGCGCCTCCAACTCGCGCGGCGGCAAGTTGGTCGCCGCTGCGCTGTTCACGAGCGCGCTCAGAGCGCCCGTTATCAATTTCTCTTTGTTCTCCGAGAAGAGACGCTGGAAGTAACCAGCTTAGAATAACCCGTGGTAAGGTGCATCTGATGCTGAGACACAATCTGGCTCACGGATTTAAGATTGATACAGTCATCATAATGAATCTGAACGGTATTGGGAAAACAAATTCTATAGACCGACGGCTTAAATGAGTACTCGCCTGCTCGGTACAGGGGCGCAGGGTAGGCGACAAAGGGGACCGAGAGAGGCGCGGGCAGGCTACCCGCCCGAACGTCTCGGTCCCCTTTGTCGTCCTTCCCCGCGCCCCTGTACCTGCGCGGGCGAGGACTCATTTAAGCGACCGGTCTATACACCTATATTATTGTCATATCAAAAAATATGAGATCGTCAATTAATGTATTAAATTAATTAGTAAATAACGCTAAAAAGGCGAGGTACGTTTGAAAATCTTAAAACCACGAAAGGCCAGATTATTTCTACGCACCGCATTAACGAGACGGTCATTGGGATGGACTAGCTTGTGTCTTTTCTAGCTTGTCGCTCTGTGCAGTGCTTAATTTACTGCTTAAGGTAAAAAAGGACGCACTTAGCGCCACACCCCGGATATTTGTGCTAGCCGTGCGCATAATAAATCGTGTCGCACAAATAATTATCTGTGATTACACAAATATATTTTTTATAAAATTCAAAATCTTGTAACAAGCCCGAATTTGATACAAACTATCATTTTCATGACATTGAAATTGTAATCCTAAAACCATGAGCGTAAAGTTACATGTCGAACAAAACTGAAAGAGTCGAAAATATTCTACACGATCACAGTTATCAGATGAGACCACATGCTAACTAAAAAAATGGTATTTATATCACAGTATATTATGTTTTGGTGACATATTTACAAAAATCGTGACATGACATGTATAGAATTAAAATTATGTACTCTTATAAAGCCCGAAACGTGTACACGTCAGAATTGCAAATCACCAGTGCGTCTAGCCCTTAAATGTGTGGAGGCGTTTATTTGTGTGTGGGTGATGTGACACACAAGCTTACAACGTAACGAATAATACAGAGTGTTACAAAAATACCCCCAAAGTCGAAAGTTGGTTAAATGATTCTTTGTAAAGACTCCATCAGCAAAATAAAATAGTAGAGGTGATGCTAATTTACGGAAAAAAAATTATCACTTAAATGCAAGCCAATTTTAGTAAAACCAAAGAGTAAACAGCACAGAAAGTATATTTACATTCTTCCTTCATACATCCCAATATCCCCGAAGTGACAAATGACAATGAAACAATTGAAATACTGTTTAAATATTCTGTTAAAATACTCTATGGCCAATTAAAGTTAATTGACATGACAGCCTAACCGTTGACACAATTTGGCTTTGATGTTGATTTGTTTTGGATATTTTTATAACACGTTGTAGCTACGACAAAAGGCCTATTCAGACACGTGCCAAAAGCATGCAAGTTTGATTACTGAATTCAACCGTTCTGTCAAACGTCGCAATGTACTTATTCCAGCTATATTTAGTGTCTAAATGTGCCTTTACACAACCAAAGGCCAAGCGCCCTCGTGAGATGCATTAAATTGTTGTATTTGTACAGTTTTTCCTTAAAGGGACCCAAGACAGAAATAAAAGTAATAAATTATAAGGGAACTTACTAGATCCCATGTAAGAAACAGCCACAACAGGGGTCGGGCCTACAAGGCACAGAACATAATATGAATTGGCCCGGGTAATAAAAACAGCAAAATATATAAAACGCAACGTAAAAATGGTGCAAAGCAATTAAAATGGTGTCCTTTTCAGGACAGATGGATATTTCAGAATACTACAACTAATTGGGTTGAATTCTTGACAGTTCGTTTTTATTAGTAAGGTCAAAAACTTTAATTGTTGATGAGCCACTAAGCCACTATGGAACCCAGTCATATTGACATTGCCAATCTATGAAAACGTTCCATGTATGCTCAACAATTAAGTTCAGTTGTTTAGTCATCATCAAAATCCGAGCTAAAGCTAGAAGTGAAACATATGAAAATATGTAGAAAAAACAACAAATATTTTACTTATTGACGTGACAAAAATGAAAAACTATATATTCTATTCTAATATATTCATCTGATCTCAAAGAGACATCCCAAACACAGACCCAGACAAACCAAGTGAAAAAAGGGTCCAAAATTTAAATTTAACGTTTCCCAATAGCACTCCAACCAGTCAAGTAATATCTAATAACATAATAGCGATTTTCGCACACAAAGTGGGTTAGAGTTACGATTACAATAATTTGACGTTTCTGAGTACGGCAGTCGGGAAATTGCTTGACTTAGTTTGCCGATCTGTATATAGCAAAGCAACATTGACAAGCAATTAAAAATGGAATACATTTTAAAAGACACACACTGACTAGCTATCTAGTTTTTGTACAATCTTAGTTTACAAAATAAAAGAATCGTAAAAATAAAATATGATTCCAAAGGACATCCTGCAGTATGAAAAAAAAAAAAAACGGTACACAACTGTACAAAAGTAGAACCCCGCAATTTACACCTCGAGTAGGATTCGAACCTGCCTCTTTGGTACTCACTTAAAGGTGTGTATCACTAGTCCTGTTCCCATTCGTAATTATGATATTTTAAAAGCTTATTTTACAACTTCATGAAACCCGACTCGGGCTGTCTAATACTCGTAATAAAAAATATATAAAAAACCCCTCCACTTTCACAGTGGGCATAAAAAAATATGCTAAAGCATGATTGTGGGCGTATACTTAGGTGGAAAGTGGAATCAAAATAGTGATGGGTTGCTAGCCGCATCGCCTATAACAAAGATTCCTCAGATCGCCCATTCCTTTGATTTCTGGGGTTCTAATATTGGTACAAAAGGTCTACCCTTTTAAGCTAAATAGCTAAAATATAGAAAAGTTAGTACGAACTGTGGAGATGCGCATAACCATTAGTAAAGCAACAATACAATAGTCTTACGTCCTGGCTGACGGAATAGTTCAGGCCGCTGTAGCCGACGTTCGCATTGAACCGCTCAATCACCTCCGCTCTGTTCATGCCTACTGGGTTCTGGAACAATCTATGGAAAAACGTTGCGTTGTATTGGACAGATGTTTAGTCTACTAACGGTTGCATGAAGATCGTATAGGAGCCGATATCTTGACAACTAACTCAGACCATAAAATATCAAGACAGAATATAGTATGAATCATCCCAGGTGAATTTTTCACTTCGAGCCCTAATCTTTCAAACAAAGGCCATTGTCTCTATTATTGCAAAACCGCAAGCTACCGAGTAGCACGTGCCACTACAACATTCATATTGAAAAACAAACGGTATCGTCATAGTATTAAGGTTCAAATTTAACGTCACTGATATTCTAGATATTATTTTTAATTTGAACCTTAATACTATGACGATACCGTTTGTTTTTCAATATGAATGTTGTAGTGGCACGTGCGTACGGTAGCTTGCGGTTTGCGATAATAGATACAATGGCCTTTGTTTGAAAGATTAGGGCTCGAAGCGAAAAATTCACCTGGGAAGATTCATACTATACTATCTGCTGAAATATTCGGGAACAATTTTAGGAGACCCTGTATAATAAGAGCCCTCGGGCTTCCGGTTGTTCAGGTATGTACCATCAGTCAAATATGTGGTCTACCACCCTAAGCTTAAAATTCTTTTGCACGTCACAATATATAACGTCGACAGGACAGACTGTCTACTTGAAAGGTCGACTTTAGCGACATATCTATTTGATAGGAAGTTGTGGGGGTGCGAGTCGGGTTACCTCCGCGTGTGTTCAAGAGCTGCGGTTCATTTTTGGATCCGTCCGAGGGGAAGAGCAGTGCTTGGTTCGGTGCACCCTTGGCATCGATTTCCTTTGGCAATGATTTCCTGGCAGATTCTTAGGGATATCATTATCTGTTGGCTAAGAGCCCGACAGGGGGGGGAGGGGTCTTTTGTCCGTGTTCTACCGTACAACGTTGCCGACATTTTTGTCACAAGATTTTTGAATACTGTATTTATTACTTTGACATTAGCGAAATCATCGCATTGATCGATGGGGCCATATTGAATAAAGAAGTCAAAAGTCAAAAGTCAAAAGTTTATTTTGCAAATAGGCCGCCGAGGGCTCTTTTACATGTCTTTTTTTTAATCTACCAGCGCATTCGGAAAGACCATCATTGCCAAGAAGAATGCGCCGCAAGAAACTTGGCAGAAAGTAATTTTTTCAAAATAAAATAGATTTACAATAGTACTTAAAATTCTACTTAACTTACCTATAATACAATTAATACATTTATAAAAGGGATGTAAAAGGTCCCTAAGTTAAGTCCGTACCTTAAATTACATTGGTCTAAAGAAGAGATGTATAAAGTCTCTACTGGTCAAAGCGAAACAAAATATGCGATAATGAAAAGAAAGAGAAAGCAAAAAGAAGATAGGAAGAAGATAGGAAGTTGGATGGAAAGTGGTAGACCACTTATTTGTGCGACCGTACCTGAGATGGTTGGACTCGGTCTCCTCGTCCACGGGCTGGTGCAGCGGGCCGAGCCGGTAGCCGCGCGGCGTGCCCGTCGAGCGCACGTGCACGTCGCGCTGCCCGCCGCCGCGCACGCCGTCCAGCAGCGAGGCTAGCAATGCGTCCCTGCAACAAACGGGGCATGGCTCGTGCTCCACCTGTACACCGACCGCTTAAGCCCTCATTCGCACGAGCGCTTTTTCAACGGGCGTTAAAAAACCGCTCAAATTATATAAATACCAGTGGCGTGGCGTCAAGTATATCAGAAGGCAAGCCGAAGGGAACTTAACTAGCCTATTCCTCTAACTCTGCACAATAAATTGCCCAACTGCCTTAAAATAGGCAAGCCGGTGGGAATCGAGTTCTACGGACGCCACGCCACTGATAAATACCCATGTATTAATTCACACGAAGGCGGTATTAAAGCGCGGCGCTTTTTTATCGAGCACTGTTCGATTTTCGACGTTGGGCGTTGGACGTTAAATCGAATTGAGCTTACGGAACTCCGCGACGCTTTTTAAGCGTTCGTGCGTACCGGGCCTAAGAGTCCTCGCCCGCGCGGCACAGGGGCGCGAGGTAGGACGACAAAGGGGACCGAGAGAGGTGCGGGCGGGTAGCGCCTGCCGCCCGAACCTCTACCGGCCCCCACGGTCGTCTCATTTAAGCAAGCAGTCGGTCTATAATTTGTTCAATAAATGCTGCCATTATTTCGAATCACTGATTATTATTTTAATACAAAAATAGGTAGGTTAGGTCAGTTAGGTATCTTCATTTGACCAAAAGGAAAAATACCTAGAAAAAGGGGCTCCGCCCTTATCTATGATGTCGTCTGTCTGTTTCGTAGTAATAAATAGAGACGGAATCATAGATAACTGAAATTTAAGATAACTGGAACTTAACAGAGAGTGGTGAACAAGGCCATAAGAGAGCGGAAGTAGATAAGGCAATTTAATTACCTTTCGCCGGCCATGTATGTGCGTGTTTGTCCATTCATATATTCTATGCTGAATTTCTGAGGATGTTCCGTGTCTCGTACCAATGCAAAAACGTCGCTCAAAGGCCGAAGGCACACGACCTGAAAGTTTAAAATCACACACACACTTAAAAAATTTAGTATTCAATTTTCTTTAATTTGAAAGTACTGGCAGCCGATGCCTTACTGCAACTTAAAAATAAATTCGTGTTGGTGGCGCCAGTTTCAAACGCATTCTAAATCAATTTATAACTGGCCAGATACATAAAGATTTTTCAGTATAACAAAAAAAAAATTGGGCGTGTTCGAACAATGGGGACTATCGTTTTTTTGCTCACCAGTTTGCGCCACTGTTGACTAATGTCCAGAGGTATAGCTGTCAAAGGCGACTCTATAAAATCGGCGCCGAAACAAAGTTTTAAATCTTGAATCATTAAGTTTATCTAACTAATATTATAAATGCGAAAGTATGGATGGATGGATGTTTGTTTGTTACTCAATCACGCCAGAACGGCCCAACGAATATGGATTAAATTCGCCACATAGATAGAGAAAAGTCTGGAATAGCACATAGGCTACTTTGTATCCCGGAAAATTTCCGCGGGATGGCGATAAACGAATTCTTTGCAGACGAAGTCGCAGGCACAGCTAGTTCATTATAAATAACTATCATCATATATCGAGTATCTTTGCTGCAATTTTGAGCAGTTCCGTTTTGTACGGAACAAAAATCCGCTTTCAGAACGTTCACATTCATCGCCAAATAATCCATATTTGCGATAAATTCACGAAGGAGATCACTTTTCAACCGGTAAATGATATAAATTATAAGTTACCCGCTAAAACCAAAAGTGAATGTTATTGGACCTCACGCAACACTAGCGCCTCTAGTAGCAAATCCACAAGCGATAGCCCCCATTGAAAAGTTTCTTGTAGTGGATCATAACCTCACCGAATAAGTTTGCGGATCGCGCTCCAGTATGCAGGTATCAGAGAGACAAAGGGTCCTCCGCATGGGTTCCATGTGCCTGGCCGGGTTCACTTTGTCCACTTTGAACTCGCTCAGCGAAGTCTGGTGCTGGTCCCCACTGCGGACAAAGGTGACACTTACTATTACACTACATAAATACGTACATACATACATAAATCACGTCTTTATCCCTTGTGGGATAGACAGAGCCTAAAGTAGCAATACCTAAAGGCCACAGATGGAAAGGGGAATTAAAATAGTGACGTGTTGCAGTCCGCATCACCTATAATATGATTCGTAGATTTTGGCCCATTCCCTCAATGAGCTTTTGCCATCTGCGCGGGAAGAGTAGCAACTAGTACATTCTTTGTTTTAGGTTATTAGAATCGTTCTTGTAACATAATTCGCTCAAGCCCGTGCTTGACTGACGTTATTGCAAAATTTGCTTACGATTTTTTAGATTCCATTTTGGCAGACACAAAAAAATACACATATGATCAAACAATGACAAATCATATGACTTGCCATAAAGGTCATATAGCTTCGCTCCTCCCTCGCTGTGACATTTTGTGATTTTTTCCGACTCATTTTATACAAAATCTTAAAACAAAAAACATTGGACATTTTTATTAAAACACTTTCACGTCACATTAACCTACTGCAGCGGAAACAAATACGTAACTGAAAAAAAAAGTGTCGCTCATTAATAAGATGACGTAAGACTCAATTCACTTGTTTTTTTCAACTAATTGGACCACTTCACCGCAATACTCTCGACATTCATAAATAAAACAGTGCACTTCCGCAGTTGATTACGAAATCGTAACATAAGAATAAGAATAATTTATTACATACTTATCTTAAGTGCTATGCGTCTCACACAATGCGTACTACAATGTTTTTAAACTGTAACATGTTGGTCTTTCAGAGTACAGTCGAAGTTGAAAAGCAGTTGAACAGCTCACAATAATCTACACACCCTCTTATCACCTTGGTGATAGAATAATGTGTAGATTTTTGAGCTCTTCCACTGTTTACAGGTGGCGGGAAAATGATGTTGTTTTTCATACTGCACATATCCCCTCCACGTTTTACTTACGTGCCGCCACCTGTATCAACTTCTGATGCCGACTGTATGTACTTATTTAGTTATTTTCCTAAGCACTCAAAATCCACATCAATATGCTCTAAAAGGACTGCGATTCGCAATCAATGCATGCCAGTATGATAAAATAGTACAAATATAAAAAACAAAAAGTTTATTTCGTCACTACTTTGAAAAAATCTGAGATCTCGAAATCCCTAAACTCACGTAGTGAACTTTATTCACTGTACTTTAAGGTTTAGTTTTGTTTTAATATTTAAGATACGAGATTTTTTCAAATAAGTGTCGATTTTTCAAAAACAAATTGTGCGGCGTATAATTGATGACGTAACCAACTTTCACTTGAAACATCATTTAGCCATATCCTGGCGTAACCAAACGATTTAAACGGATAAGAATTATCCTAAAAAAAGCAAGAATCTGTGCAAAGCGTGATCTAATAACAAACATACAAACTTTAACATAGTTTAAAAAATCAAAATATAAAATGTGCTATTGTTTGACTAACATACATACATACATACATATCGTCACGCCTCTTTCCCACAGGGGTAGGCAGAGACTACTTTGTTCCACTTGCTACGATCCTGACATACCTCTTTCGCTTCGTCCACATTCATCAATCTCTTCATACATGCTCGTCGGTTTCGGGTACTCTTGACCTGGCCTTTTTCCAAAACGTCCCTAATTTGATCATGGAACGTCCGCCTAGGCCTTCCCCTCCCAACGCACCCATTCACACTAACACACTAACACACTAACACAGCTTTAAATTTTAACATAATTAATGATACATCATTTTTCTTTAATTTTACATAGGATATGATCACAGCTTGATATTGGCGTAATGGATACATTAGATAAATTAACGTTAAACATGCAAGGTCAAATGACTCACTCGACACAAACAAAGCGCGTCTAAGTCTCTTTGTACCAAATTAGTTGGTCAATAGGTTCATTGACTCTTGATAAATATTTTTAAGCCTATTTATACAAGGGGTTGTATTTTTATTAAAATACCACTCGAAATTACCGCTTGAAACAGATATTAGACTAGTTGACGACAAAATGATTTAATGTTGCTTTAAATCGCCCCCTGAACTTTTTCAGTACACAAGGACAGACAAAAGAAAAGATTCATATGCGACAATTAACTGGAATGGATTGGATTAATTGTTCCAGTAAAAAACAATCTTGAAAATGCTTTTGTCACACAAGTTCCAAAGAATTTTATGACCAACATGATAACAAAACAGAAACAAGTTTTGTCACTATGTTGTACAATAGATTCTTTGTTTCCTTTGCTCGGAAATATTTTCCTCTTCATAAATCTGATAAGGATAAAATCAGCACATGAAATTACCATGGAAAAGGTCATCTGTTTTGTTTAAATACAATTAGAAAGATAAGATTGAACATATATTTTTTAAACATCTCAGTCGCAGCATAACAAAATGGGTCACTATGCAGTTTTTTTTTAATTCAACAAGGAAGGCTAACAAGCATGTGGCCTGTTGATGAGCAACCACCTTGTTACTTTTGAGTCACTGAATTTTTTTACTGTATTGGTACTACTGGTTTACTGGACTAATATGGCAACACTTTTTATGGACACCATATACCTAACAGACCATTATTTTTGTCTTGTATGTTTTTTTTTTATTCTAATTTTAATTTAGTTTCCTATTTATTTTGTATCTGTGTACATATTATGTTTTTTTTTTGAAGAAGCTACAGCACCCTTATCTTTATTGAGTCATACCGAGAAAAAGCTGTATCTGTACTCCTTAGGTCTAGATAACAGTTATTTTGATTACCTGTACTTCCCAAATCTCTGATTGTGATAATCTTCCAAAGTTATCATAGTTGATAGCACTTTTATACTAGTGCTTAGTGTTAGGTTCGCCATTTCAAGCATCTTGTTTATGATCATCTGATGATCCATGGCATTTGAGAAGAGGTGGAGACGACTGTAGCCACCAACGGCAAGAACGAAGCCTCCGGGAACATCTCTTACTGGCAGAATCCCTTGGATATCGGAGTAAGGGTAGCTTGCTAGGAGGGTGTGGGTGGATGGGTCCAGTTGGTCTAATGCACAAGGCCCGACTTCAAGGACAATTGGCAAGCGGGTGCCGCTCCAATGATGTTTATAAGCCTGGTATCTCTGTAAGAATAGGAAGCATAGCTGAAGGTTGGTTGAATTTTTATAAAAAAAAGCAAAAATGCACTGAATCAAAAAATCTGATTATGGCTGAACAGCAGATGAAAATTGAAAAAAAAAAGCAAATGTTGTTTTATATGATATTTCAATGTTTCTAACTTTTTAAATTACCACTGACAGTTAATGAAATGTGTTTTTATAACAGTTCTTTACAGGATACCCGAAAGATTATCACAAAATTAATTTTTAAAATAATAGTCAGTTACTTACAATAACATCCTTTTTCTCAGCAAATAAATGCCGATATTTAAAAGCCTCAGTCAGAATCAGACACTTGTGTTCTGATGAGAACTTCATGGTGTCTATTTTTTTCTCTTTCTTCATGACCAGCATGAAGTCATGGTTGGCTGCGGAGTTGGAGTGTTTGGCTGAGGCAACGGTCACCACGTCCGCATACAGCCACTTGTTGGTCACCTCCAGGCGGTCAGGATTATATGTGGTGATCCCATGGGTACCCACAGAGAACACCCGTTTGTATTTTCCCTTCCATGAGTGTTTTGTGACAAGGAATGCTGCCACATCCTGATTGTCTTTTAAAGGAACCATTTTAGCATTGCCTGAAATAATATGTAAGTAACAAGATATTGTTTGAAAATACACTGTTTGGTAAATTGAGGATGCACGATATACAAATCGTAATAATTATTATGACTTCACGACAAAGCAGCTAATTATTAAATTAAAAAGACTCTAAGGTTTCAATTTAAATAAGACAACTTTTACAACTTCCGTAAAGTAAAATCTGAAGTGCGATGCAGTTCCTGAAAATTACTAGACGGCGAATCCTCCCCTTTGTAAATATAATGAAACAAATACTGTTCTATGAAGACGTGTAAACAACGGATTGCGGAACATATTTTAAGCATGGCAGCTATGGCCAAAGCGATATTGTTGTACTCACAAATGGGAGACGGATAGTCAAGCTTCAATTTGTTTAGCTATTATCCGATAAGAACCACATAGTATACAATATTTTGCACAAATTCAACAATAAAAGGAGCTGACTTATGGGCCGACAGACAAATCGCTGAGTTTGACAGCTCATTGATTAGATTGCCCACCGAAAAAACTTCCATGAAATTGAAATATCAAAGGCTGAAGATGACTGAAGAGGGCCGAAGACAACATTTTGGAAAATATCAATACAAGAAGTACGTTCAGTAATTGATTTTCAATTTTAACTGAAAACTCAATAGAATATAATTTCTGAAAGTAAATAGTAATGCAAAATAATGATTGCACTTAAATGTGTCAATTTGAATTTTGGTATACAGTAACACTAATTCTGACATCTGTCAAGCACATGAACTTGTTCAAAAATCTTGTTTTTCTTATACGTTGGCTCTTTTTTTATTTTAAGTTAGGTTTTCTTAATTCATAGTGTATTTCAAAACTAGATTTCCTCTATTTATTTAACAAAATTTAAACTTATTGTTTCTTATAGTTTGTGTAATATCAAATTAATGAACGTTAATTTACCTCTAAGAAACTAGTTTTCAAATCACAGATACCGTATTCTGAATGTATCTTTCACTTTTCGCAGTTTCTTCTGCAGTCTCGGCAATCGCGTGGAACTGCAGCGGTTGTAATTAAAAGTTTCGTGCCACGTCTTAGCAGCATCATGGTTTTAGACCTAGACTTGTTCCGTGCTGATAAGGACGGTGACCCAGACAAGATCCGGGAGAACCAGCGCAAGCGGTACAAAGATGTGGCGTTGGTGGATACTGTGGTGGAGCAAGATTTGCTCTGGAGGAGATTGCGCCATGAAGCCGACAACTTGAATAAGCTGAAGAATGTGTGCAGCAAAGAGATCGGTTTGAAGATGAAGGCTAAGGAAGCGCCAGGAGCCGAGGACGCGGGTGTACCATCGGAAGTCGCCGATAACCTCTCCAATTTGGTTGGCGATCAGTTAAAACCACTGACGGTGAATCAAATTAAAAAGGTACTTTCCTCTTTAAATGAAATATTTCGTCATTATCTTTACTTTGCGTCATTATAATACTTTACATAGATGTTTTCTTTCAATAAGAACATGTGAGTCCTGTTTCTTTTAATCCATATGCTTGCAAGTAATAGCTTAGCCATGCTAATTTTGTATTGTACCATAGTTATTGACGTTATGTATGACCTTGTGACATTATCAAAAATATTTTGCCAGCTGCCAACAAATTAAGCTGCTTGTTTAAATTAAGTCTGTATTTAAATCTATTTTTTATTATTTTATGAAACAAAAATACAAACGGGTTCACATAAGTACTTACTGTAAAAGTGTGATGAAATTGTATTGCTTTGGCACTAGCTAATAATTTTCAGAATGGAGAATAAACTGCTCTTTAACCGTACATACATACATACACAGATCACATCTTAATCCCTTACCATAAATTTACTGTTTAAATATACATTACGAGTTATTAGCTGGATAGCTTTAATACTAGATATATTTCAGATTAGAGAGATATCGAAAGTAGAATGTAGTTTTTGCTTCAAAGAGTTTTTTTTATCAATAGAGAGCCAAGTAGTGCATTCTGTTTTTTTTTACATAAAATAAGCTTATATTTGACTTCAATATCGCTTGATGGAATCTACAAAATTGATGATGCCAAGCTACAAAATCGTTCTCACCAATTAATAACTTCATACTCAATTTCAGGTACGAGTACTAATAGATGAAGCTATAACTAGGAACGAGGAAGGTCTGCTAGCAGCGGAAAAGGCTCGTTCAACGGCTCTGCGGGAAGTTGGCAACCACCTTCACGAGTCTGTGCCAGTAGACGATGATGAGGACCACAACAAAGTGGAACGTACACACGGAGACTGCACTACGAAGAACAAATACTCGCATGTCGACCTCATCTGTATGATTGATGGTAATAAAAAGATTTATTATGTTAAAATTGATTTTGCTTTTAGATGATTTGGAATAATAATAATAATTGATTTCTTCATATTTTGATGTATTACCATCACAGGTATCAATTTAAATACCTAGATTTTCACCATCAACAACATAAGGAGATACTAATTAGCAATTATTAAAAAGTAAAAATTAGAAGGGAAGGGATTTTTTTCAGACCTTTTTAATTTTACTTTTATTTTTGGAGAATGGACAGCTAAGAATTACTGAGGGAGCTAATTAAATAGTAACTTTAAAGCTAATCAAAATCGAAATCAAAATAATTTATTGCAAATCACATTACAGGTATATGATGGAATATTTTAATATCAGAGGGCTCTTTTTTTTGGTAATCTCTACTAGAAACAAATTCAAACAATAAAAATGTTTTTCTAGGCATGGACGGCGACCGCGGTACAGCGGTTGCAGGTGGGAGGGGCTACTACCTCAAAGGTGCCGCCGTGTTTCTGGAGCAAGCCCTGGTTCAGCTCTCGCTCCGGATGCTCCTCAAGAAGGGGTACACCCCGCTTTACACACCCTTCTTCATGAGGAAAGAGGTTACTTTCATTTAAAGCAATCTATCAGAGTTGGACGAGGCCTTTGCCGTTAGGCATACCGAATTAAGAGACATTTTCTAATGAGTGTAGTTTTCATATTTCGGAAAAATATTAATATTATAATAAAATATAATAATACGAGCAATCTATCAAAGCAAAGGCTTTGGAAAGTAACAAAGAACTGCTTTAAATTATCTTATTTTATCACAACACAAGACAGCATAAGCCATGCTGTGATAATATTTAATGTATGTGCATGCAACTTCATAAAACTTGTTTATGCGTGTTGTAAAACGGTACAAGGAGGTAAATAAATAAAGAATCTATTTAACAGAAATTTCATGATGCAACCAAATTTGATGATTTATTTTGAAGGTGATGCAAGAAGTGGCTCAACTTGCTCAATTTGACGAAGAACTGTACAAAGTGGTGGGGAAGGGATCAGAAAACAAAGGGGATTCCGCTGTGGAAGAGAAGTACCTCATCGCTACCTCGGAGCAGCCCATCGCCGCGTACCACAGGGACGAGTGGCTGGCTGAGGCTACACTTCCCATCAGGTATGTACAATTAAGCTGTAAAAGGAGAGATAGAACAAACCTAAATGGGGCCATTCAGGTATTACGTAAGCAGATTTTTACAATTATTTACCCCCCTTCCCCTTGTCAGCAAAAGTAAGCAAACCTCTTCCCCCCCCCCTCCCATGCTTACGTAATCATTGGTACCTATTACCTATATGCATTTTTCTTTTAATGTAGTATGTTTTTTATAAATAAATATTATAATAAATATAATAAATATAAATTTGTGGGTTGTCATTTGTGTAAAAAAGTAAATAATAACTGCTGACGTAACCACGATATCGACCCCGCAACCCACCATGTTATCAAAAGCAAAGAACCCCCCCCCCTCATGTGCTTGGATAATACTTGAACGCCCCCAGTGAGCCAAGATTGTAATAAGACAGTATGCAGGCAGGTATGGACTGAATACACCATGATGTTGGGTGGGGAGGCCTAGCTGGGTCAGGCGGGCTGTCGATCCTATCTGGCGATCATTCAGCCCATGAATACACCATAAACATTCATTAGGTTCATATTGGTATCGTTTTATAAATATGTACTTGGTGTAGTGGCAGTATTAAAACTCTTGTTACTAACAGATATGCCGGTTTGTCGACGTGTTTCCGTCAAGAAGTCGGCTCCCACGGCCGTGACACACGAGGTATCTTCAGGGTACATCAATTTGAGAAGGTAATCAGTTGCAGAAATATATTTTAGATAAAAAAAAAAACTATATTTTTAATTGACAACATTTCATATTTCTGAGCCTATAGTTTTAATGGTTCTCTGTATTTTGTTTGAAAAGATGAACATGCTGACAGTTTAATTTTTTCGCTAGGGCTTGTATTTTATTTATAATTAATTTAATCATTTGTGCTTATTCTAAAAGGGCGTAACTCAAGTACTATCGCAGAATACACCTTTGTCATTTCTCTATAGAAAAAAAACTGACGCTAATTTCAAATTGTCAATGTCAGGCCCTATTCTCCAATATTCGATGTTCGAGGTTCGCTTCATGCTGTTCAGCTCGTACTAATTGTCATTATCTTGAGAGTGAGAGAGAAGGTATGTAACGAACGAAAATAGAATTTCAGAGTTGCCCCCCTTGTACTTTGAAGTTGTCAAAAATACAAAATTATGATCGCTTATTTTTCTCGTGAAAAAAGCAAAGGCGTTTCACCTATCCTGTGATAGTATTGGTAAAATTAGGACATCTTTTTAATTACGTTTTATTTTTTATAATAAGCGATGTTAAAATTATAAAAACATATTGCAGTGATCAGGAGGCAAAATGCTTTTGAACCGTATATACATTTTCAGGTGTTATAAAAATGAAATGTTGTCAATTACTATTTGTATTGTATTGTATTGCCAGCCTCATTGGATGTCATGAGGCTGGCATAGCCACACAGGTACAATTGAGTCTAGTAAAAATTTTAGATTAAAAAAAAACTATATTTTTAATTACTATTTATATTGTATTGCCACCAGGTAGAGCAGTTCGTGTTGACTTCCCCCCACGACAACGCCTCCTGGCAAATGATGGACGAGATGATAAACAACGCCGAGGAGTTTTACCAAGTGTTAGGCATTCCGTACCGGGTCGTGAACATCGTATCTGGTGCCCTGAACCACGCGGCCGCTAAGAAGCTGGACCTGGAGGCCTGGTTCCCAGGGTCGGCTGCGTACAGGGAGCTGGTGTCTTGCAGCAACTGTTTAGAGTACCAGGCGAGAAGGCTGCTGGTCAGGTAAGGAACGGAAGAATTAATTACACTAACTGTAGCGTGGCTAGTTTCTTAACCCCTTATTCATAAACGCTCTATAGGCCTCTGCTAACTTAGTAATCGTTTGTCCTTATCTGCCACTTTGACATTTTACCTTTCACAGATAAGGACAAACGATTGCTAAGTTAGCAGAAGCATATAGATCGTTCATGAATAGGGGGTTTGTCTTTATGTATGAGTTTCTTCTGCTACTCAAAAGCAAACAGATTATCATTGAATCTTTAATTACTTAATTGATTTCTTAATAAATGAACTTTCTCTAATTATACTGAGTCATGTTAATGATTAGGTTATTTTCTTGCTATATCACTATTTCTAATGGATTAAGTTACCATAGCTACAAAAATCAGTTTTACTTCTTAGTAAATAATTTTAACAAAACATTGTCTTGTCCACCTAAGGACAAGAAGGGACACTGTAGCCTCTACATCGCAAAAAAACGACACAGTTGATGACAAGCTGCCTTTCTTTTTCTCTCACAGGC
The DNA here is from genome assembly GCA_963854515.1 of Pandemis heparana. Lineage (NCBI taxonomy): Eukaryota > Metazoa > Arthropoda > Insecta > Lepidoptera > Tortricidae > Pandemis > Pandemis heparana. Next base: position 11,167,474 of record OY978023.1, on the reverse strand, counting down.
AGCGTTCATAAGATTTTTTTTTATCGCACTTCGTTGTATAGGGCCGGCGCGGTGACGGCAACTCCCAAGTCTTTATCTTCTTTTTGATAAAATGTTTTTTTGTTCTAGGTACGGTCAGACGAAGAAGATGAATGCGGCAACAGAGTACGTGCACATGCTGAATGCGACAATGTGCGCGACCACCAGGGTCATCTGCGCCATCTTGGAAGTCCACCAGACTGAAGAAGGCATCAAGGTACAGAAAAAAAAACAAATAGGTTTTGCTTTAAAAAATACCTATCTGACTGTTGGATGTGGGTCTCGGATCACTTACAAACGTCGATTATACTTCGACTTTTTTGCATTAGAAAGAAGGTAAACAGCTTTGGCATTTATTTTTATTGAAAATCAGTTTTAAAAAATAAATAACAGCAAGTTTAAATTTCAGATCCCTGGAATATTGTCATTGTTTTGATATGGTTTTATATTTTCCAGTTACCGATTTTTAAAAAGTGGTTTTCAATAAAAAGACATGCCAAAATTGTTTACCTTTTTTCTAATGCTAAAAAATCGAAGTATAGTTATTTTAGGTCTAGATACAACATTGCCCACAATAAAAAAGGGAATGTAAATCTAATAAATAAATCTATGTAATAAATCTTCTGGTGCTAAAGGACTACCTCCTGAGTATAAAGCCTTTATTTTATGCCTAAAAACCACATCATCATCATGTCAGCCGAAGGACGTCCACGTCTGGACATAGGCCTCTCTCAAAAACCACATATTTTAAGTAATTTTTTTACGTTTTTCTTGCAGGTGCCAGAAATATTGAAGCCTTGGATGCCTGAGCAGTACCAAGACCTGATTCCTTTCGTGAAGCCCGCGCCTATAGACCTGGAAGCCGCGGCAGCAGCCGCCAAGAAGGAAAAGAAAGCAAAGAAATAGCCTCTCTACGAATATCGTAACAATATTATGGCAAAATGCATTTGTTTATTTTTATGCAAAGCTTAAATATAGTTTTCTAATTTTTATTGACGATTAAATTATTCGAAAGGTGATGACTGTTTTATTTTGTTAGAGCCTGATTAAGGTCTTCACTTTTTTAAGGTATAGCTATAACTAATCTAGTTAACTATTTGAAAATTGAACTTGAGCTGTAATTTTGTAGTGATACATATTTTTTTTCAATTCACTTCCTTTACATTGGCAGGCTTATTACGTAACTCGCTCGCAATCGCCATCGTGTTCATTTTGTCAGTTCTTGTGTGAATGCGACAGCTAGCTGATTCCGATGCCAATTGTCAGCCCATACATGAACTGTCAAAATGAAGACGATGGTGATCGCGAGAGAGTTACGTAATAAGCTTGCTGGTCTTTCAAATATCAGGCGGTCGACGCCGCTAATGATATCTCAAGTGTCTTACTTCCTGATAATTTCAGCATTAAAATAAAACGCAATTTGAATACAATTCAATATATTGTGACAATTCCGCCTCTGCGGCCGCATATCATAGCAATGCAAAACTTACACTATCCTCGTCAAATAGAAAAATCATTAACAATAATCCACCTTACAATGGCTAATAATATAATTGTATATTATAATAGTATGTATAACTGTACAAAGGAAAAAACAAACAATATTTTCATTGTGAAGCAATAATTGTACTCATCGAATGCCTTATCTAATTTGTATGCCATTCATTATTCGAATCTAGATGGCGCCAGTGGCCGGTTCCTCGAAGCTACGAGTTGCATTAAAACTACTAGTCGCTGCCCCAATATTACAAGGTTCTATGTTTAATTTTTCTCAAATTTACATTTCAACATTGGCATAGAGAAAAGTGTAACATAGAACCTTGTAATATTGGGGCAGCGTAGAGTAATGTAGCAACATTGGTCAAATAGACTCCCTTTTTCTAGAACGAACAGTAATAAAAAGACGGGTCGTATATCTCGCGGGCGATACAGCTCTCGCGCACTCTCGTGCCAGCCGTACTAGTCTTAATCAATGATTTAACAATTATTGCTCAACACATTCCAATAATAATGTTTTATTTCTATAATATATTGACCATTAACCCAAGCTTCTTCACCACACTTACACAAACTTGCATTGTAACTGGCAGAAACTAAATTGCAACTATGCAACCATTGCAAAATCTCTAACATTATTTAACTACTTGAAAAATCTCTTCGTAATCACATATTACATTATGTATAGTAGGTACAATCGAACTGCCTGCTACATGGCACTTTAACATTATTCTATGCTCTAAATAAGTACAGTCAACATAAGCCTTATCAGAGTAGACAGTGCTTTAAGGCATGTAAAGTACTTTCAATAATGAATAATGAATGTGTTAGATGTCAGAACACATTGTCCACTCTGATATATTTGGTGTTAACTGTAGAAATGATTCCAAAGTGCCAATTAGAGATTCTAATCTATAAATAAATCCATAATTTTTAATTAATAATGACCTAATTAAGTGTGTGATGCAACACACATTCAGTGTTGTATGTCTACACGGTAAATTCTGTTACAATTATATTGTACTTTTGCGTCTCAGGAAATTAAATCAAATGTAAATAAAATATATTAAGAATGAGGCAATTTCCAAACTGGCAAAATCTAACCACACTACCACACATTAGTGAAAGCCAGCAAAATGAAAATAATTAAGTTCCAAAATGAGAAAAATGACTACAAAAATAGCCCAAAATAAATAAATCATTGTAAGTTAAAATGGGCTTTTGCAAAATTTTCAAATAAAAACACACCTAAACTTCTTAATTTCGACAATTTCGTTGAGACATCATTTTCGAGCTGGTTCCAAATGTAAATAAATTAAAACATAAATGACAAAGACTAGTCCAAATTATATTTCAGTAATAATCATAGATCTAAAAATTTCCAGATTCAAAATACAATCTTTTGTAACATTAAAGTTATTGTAGTAAAACTTAGTTGGTTAATGGTTATTTATGAATCATTTGAATTGGTAGAATTTACACTGGACAAAGTCGAAAAAAATCCATACTAAACATATTAATAATCACCCAAATAAATATGTTTGCACGAGAGTTAATTAACTGTGGTGATTACTTTTACACACAAGGAAACTACTTGGAGCTTCAAACGGTAACATTTAACCCTATACTAACACCAAAAGTTGTATTATATGATAACATATGTACATGTACATGACTACATCAATAACATTTTGCAAGCAGTATATTGATAGGATCAATAAATAAAATGGTCACATCTAGACACATGCCGCAAGGGTTAAAAGTAAAGATATTTAGCATTTGCTTCCCTATACTTTATGCTAATTGCCAGAAATTGTTAAATATATTTTACTCTGTGCAACTAGGATGCAAAATTTACAACAATAAAATTATCAACATGAGTGACTTCTTGCAGACGATTTTTTAGCTATGCATGAACCTAATTCTAGAAGCAAAATAAATGATTACAGACATAGCCTTAATAACATAACTTTAAGTGAATACATGTTAAGTATAAAATTAAGACAAAAATTAATTCATAAATTAAAAAGTGAACACTTTTAATAAGAAAATTTTAAGAGTTCAATCTGAACTTAGGCCACAAAAACTAAGCAACAACATAATATTTTGTGGGTGCATGCATCTCTTGAATATAACATTATCAATAGTATTTTTATATAAGTTTTTCCAGTTTATAATTTACAGATTCCCAATAAGAGTATGATATCAGCCCTGCTAGCACGAGTGCGCTAGATAGACTACCCGTCCCTTTCTATAATGCACAATAAGAAAAAGACGGGCAATCTATCTCGCTCACTCTAGTGATAGACATGCAGAATCAATTTCATATCAAACAGATGATTAGCAAGCTAGCTGGGCTTTCTGTCTGCATTTGTGCATCAAGGCCCTCAGTGTGAACTGACGGCGAGCTAATGCACGCACCTGCTTCATAAATGTGTCTAAGTCAATCACTTCCTTTCGTAAAGCCTCCCCCATGTAGTAAATAGCATCTTCCAGAGTTGCTTCCTCGGCAAAAGCATTCAGAAGCTGCGAGTACAATGGAGCAGTTGTGACTACAGCTTCATCTACATCCACGCCTTCCTGTTCAGCCAGTCTCTCCACTGCAGCCTGCAACTCTTTTTCTTTTTCTTGAAGGATTGTAACATTCTTGTCCAGCTCTGAGCGTTCTCTTTGCAGCCTTCCCATTATATCTTCAAGCCTCGTCTTTCCTTCTTGAAGCTCCTGCTGAGTTCGTCTCAGAGTCTCAAGCTCAGCCTGAGATTGCTGGGACTGTTCCTTCAATCTTCTCCTCAGTTTATCCTCAACAGCAGACAGTAAAGATGCTTTTATATGCTCTTCGGTTATTGTGCCACTGTTGTTGTCTGGTCCCGTCTGGTAAGCCCCCTGTTGTGGAGGATATGGTGTGTTCGTTGTTGATGCAGGAGGGTATGGCACACCGTTAGTAGGAGCTGGTGTGGCACTTGGATAAGGTGAGCCGTAACTTGGGTAAGGCACAGTTGAGGTTGTTGGGTATGGTGTGGCTTGAGGGTAGCCAGGTTGCGGTGAGACCTGGGGGTACTGCCCACCTGGGTATGGTTGCGGCATAAATGAATTCATCGGATATGGAGGCCTGGCCGCCTCACCGCGCGGTTTAGAGTATACTGGGGGCAACTCTCCAAATGCAGCAATCATACTTTGAATTAACTTCATTAAAGTAGAGCCTTGTGGGTTCCACTCGTGTAAGAATGGCAGGTAAACTTTGCCATTACTGTCTACATATTTTGATATCTTAATGGACATATCTGGTGTTGGTTTCACGAAACACAATGGTACATTAGACGGGTGGGTGTCCATTAACCAAATGCAAATTGGAATGTTGTAATAAGCCCCTTTGTAATGCACAGGAATTGTACCCTCAAGATTAAGAAGATCTTTCCTTGTGCCATTGTTGAAAACAAAGGCCTCTAAACGATATGTGAGACTTCTGTAAGCTTGTATCAAACTAATTACCTCACGAGCTGTGTAATCGCGGTGTTGATACTTAGACAAGTATTGCTTTAAGATGGCTTCGTCGTTAGCCATACTGTAACGTTATTGTTGAATTACGTTATGAATTAATGGTATTAATAAGAAAATGGCAATCACTTCACAAACACATCAGTCAATACGGATTTGTGATGAAATTTCTGTAATTTGTCATCGAATCAGTGTTGCCAGAGCACTCGCATCCAGAAGCACGGTCGAATGGCTAAAAAAGCACGGTTTTAAATAAAAAGGCACGCATTTTTCCAAGCTCTAAAACAATTACAAAAAAAAAAAAAAACATTGAGTAAGAAAAAAAATACACGAGATTATTAAGACACTGTTATTCCACACCCTATACCAATAGGCCAAACGCACATACGTTAAAGTGACGAAATCAACGTACACTTCAAAAATCGAACACGACTCTAGCTTCATTCGTATTTCAAAATAAGCTCTTAGAGGATCCTGATATACTGGTACTTAAAGTCTCCCTCCGTCTTACATCTGATGCGAGTTTAACATTTCTTTACCCATCCCAAAAAGCGCTCAGCAGCGCTAAAGAAGTTTTCACTTCAAAAACTACTTACTAGATCTCATTCAAACCAATTTTCAGCAGAAGTTTGCATGATAATGTAAAGCCCGACCAGGAAAATAAGAACACGCAGTAGAACCATATTACAATACACGTCACAGTGGTTTCCTTGAAAAGTACAGCGGTGGCTCACTGCGACAGAGTGGTACAGCGGGTTCTTATTTACCTGGTCGGGCTTTACATCATATATTTTTTTTAGTTTTATCATTCTCTTACTTTAGAAGTTACAGGGGGGGGACACATTTTATCACTTTGTGTCTCTCGCGCAAACTATTCAGTTTACAAAAAAAATATACTAGAAACCTCAATATCAATTTTGAAGAACTATTCACAGATACCCAACTCGTATAGGTTTGATGAATTTTTTTTTTCGAGTTTCAGTTCTAAGTATGGGGAACCCCCAAAATTAATTGTTTCTTTTACTTTCTATTTCTGTGTGAAAATATTAATGCGGTATACAGAATACACCAACTTACCAAGTTTCAACAGTATTAGCTCTTATAGTTTCGGAAAAAGTGGCTGTGACATACGGCCGGACGGACAAACAGACATGACGAATCTGCGGGTACCGTTTTTTGCCATTTGGCTACGGAAAACTAAAAAAAGCACCGTTTTAGCACGCTTTTGGTCTACGCACGTAAAAAGCACGCGTACCGCCCAAAAAGCACGCAAAACCGTGCTAAAAAGCACGATCTGGCAACACTGCATCGAATTTGATATTGGAGTTGCCATGCAAAAAAAATTTGCAAGGATTAAATAAAAATCTTTCAACATGAAACTACCGTGAGACTCAAACATAATTACAAAAACGGATAACTCACGTATAAAACTAACAATGAGTATGAAGAAACAGGATGAAAATGGCTCTGCTGTAGCCGAACATTCGATTTGATAAGGTCTCCGTTCTGGTGAGAAAAAAGTTTTTCATTCCGCGGAAAGTACGTGAAGCCATTTAAATAAGTCGGTATCCCAATTTTAATCATGACAACGGATGGTCGGTGCCCCCGAGTTGGAAAACCGTTTTAATTATTGACCAAACGGTGAGTGTGAGCGAAACTTTACGAAGTGACGTGATCTGTTGTGTGCTGCCCTACTTTTGACAATAATAAAAATGACGATGAAAACGAGGGTAGTTGTGCGCCGCTGTCAGCTGTGCCGAGTAGCCGTGCGAGCAGTGCGTTGATGCGCAGTGTTCGTTTCGCTGCCGCCGGGGCGAGCGATCTCCGAAGAAGGATTACGGAATAGTCCGAAACATATGTCGGGCATTGCATTGTTCGGCTTTTATGCGTGAGTTATCCGTTTTTGTAATTATATAAAACAAAAAGGCTTTTTTTCTCTCCATATTCTCTAAAACCTAAGGTCATAATTATAATATTAGTAAGTATATTTTACAATAAAATATTCGAAAAGCTTTATAAAACATGTATAAAATAGTCTACCTTGAAAAGTTCAAACCAATTCAAACACTTCAAGAAGAAAACTTCAAGCCTGCACATTTCGCCTGCCCGTGTAAATGCCACTTAAAGCTGGCTTTTTTTACTGGTAACATTTAGCTACCTACTGTCAACTGTCATTGCAAAAAAAAATCTTTCTTTTTCAGCGAACTCCCGGAACGTCCGTGGTGGATCGCCTTTTGCAATCCGAATTAATCGGCTTGTAATTAAGTTTTAATCTTAAGATATTTCGATAATATCTAAGCACCATGCCGCCTAAGTTTGATCCTAATGAAGTTAAAATCGGTAAGACGCCAGATAATTCAAAAAGTTTCAATTTGTGAGGTGAAGTGTTCTCTACAAGTTCATACGTATTTTTGCAGTTAACTTGAGATGTGTGGGTGGAGAAGTCGGCGCCACATCTTCTTTGGCTCCCAAAATCGGTCCTCTTGGTCTCGTGAGTATAAAATAAGTTTTATTTATTATATTAAAAATATAACCTCTACCAAGCTAACCTCAAATCTTCGGCGTGGCAGTCAATGAATTTTCATAAGACAGTGCCTGCAGATCGATCAACAGATTTTAAGTCTTGTAGGCATTGTCGCTAACGAGTCTCTTTTGGGAGTCCTCGTTTGAATAGGCAACCGGGAATATCTAAAATGTTTGTAATGTTAAGCCAAGATGCCTGGTTGCCTTGCAAAGATGATTGAATGATCCTGGGGGGTGCCTCCCTACCAGGCGCGTCCTTCCGGTTGGCGGATGGAAGGAACCCGCGACTCAGGATCCGTCTCCCTGTCGCGGCTACTCCGAATGCCCAATAAGGAGTCGCGGACCAGGCCATGTGACTGCCATGCCTTTATTTTTTAGTTTTAGGATTAGGCTGAGTAAGTGACCAATTACTAATTACTATTGATATGAAGACTACATAGCTTCTATATTTATGCACTCCAATACTTGTTCTTCTGTCCTTGTCACATTTGATGTAAATTGGACATGAAGACATGATACTGTACAAACATATGCAAGCTAGAACTGTCTTTGCGCAAATGTATAGATTGATATTTTATTTGTCCATGCTTCAATGTGGTTATGGAAAATGATGTCTTCCTACCCCATGTTTTCTATGCCTTCACCAAGCAGCAAGGCATACAGTAAAGATGGCTGATATCAGAAATAAACGGAAATCAAAATGGATTCCACACTTTAACTGTTATTAAAATTTTGTCATGAAGACTGGTGAGTTGCTCATTTCAATTACACATAATTTGGACAAGCTCGTTCCAGGACGCAGAATTTGATGCCATCCACTCCTTACTTCATGTCGGTCCTTATAATGTTTTGTCTAAGATATGATCAATATTTACATCACTAAATAGTAATTCTAATATGAGGATCAACTTATTGTAGTAAGATTTCATAAGAAATTTGGCATCTTAATAACTCTCTCTCCCACCGCAGTCCCCCAAAAAGGTTGGTGATGATATCGCCAAGGCCACCAGCGACTGGAAGGGTCTGAAGATCACTGTGCAGCTCATTGTCCAGAACAGACAGGCACAAATCTCTGTGGTGCCATCGGCAGCTGCCCTCATTATCAGAGCCCTGAAGGAGCCCCCACGTGACCGCAAGAAGCAAAAGAACAGTAAGTATTGCTTTAAAAAAATATCTAACATATTGTATGATGCTACAAGGGTATTACAGATATACCCCCTTATTCATAAACGCACTATAGGCCTCTGCTAACTAAGTAATCGTTTGTCCTTATCTGTAAAAGGTAAATGTCAAAGTGACAGACAAGGACAAACGATTACTAAGTTAGCAGAGGCCTATAGTGCGTTTATGAATAAGGGGGTCAGACTCTACAAAATCTCAGGTGACTACCAGGCTTTGGGATGCCTAAGCTACAATTGTTTTCTCACCTAATTTACCATTTTTCTCTGTATTATGTCCAGAGCTTGGTCACATTTGATTTAATCCGATGAGAGCATCAGACTAAAAGTAAAAGCTGTGGTAATGTCCATGATTCATAGGACAGGTAACCTGTTAACTCTTTACCCTGTGTAGCCTGGTGCCCTAGCCGATGGAATGATGATGCCATATAAATAGTCTTGTCATCAAGCTGTCATCGGTTTGTCCACCTCATATTCAACTCTAGCAAATGAAAAACTTTATTTTCATTGCTTTTCATTATTCACGGATATATAGCCCGGCTAGCACGACAGCGCACATAGACTACCTCTCTTTCTAGAACGAACAGTGAGAAAAAGACAGGCAATCTATCTCGCACGCGACGCGACTCTTGTGCACTCTCGTACTAGACATGCTGCTTTTATCTTCTATACACTAACCCCCAATCTTCAATTTCCAGTCAAACACAGCGGCAACATCACCCTTGAGGATGTGATTGGTATCGCCAAGGTCATGCAGCCTCGCTCCATGGCTCGCAACCTCTCCGGCACGGTCAAGGAGATCCTCGGGACGGCCCAGTCAGTTGGCTGCACGGTTGAGGGCAGGCCACCCCACGACCTTATCAATGACATCAACAGTGGAGCCCTGACCATTGATGATTAAATGTTGACCGTAATTTATTTGATCGTTTTATTTAACAATCTACGTTTATGTATGACAAGTTGACGTGTTAGAGAAACGATTCTGTATGTTGTACATAGATATAAAAATACACACACTCGAGCATATACAATAACTTCCTCCTTTTTTTGAAGTCTGTCAAAAATAAAGATTACTATTTACAATAATGCTTAGCACGGACGGCAATCTTCGAACAATTTATTCTCTAGATACAACATACAACATTGCCTATATTCTGTCAAAAGTCATAAAATTAAAAAGTGGCAATACTGTAGTGTTGTCTTGTTTTCTTACTCTAGATTAGGAAGGGACGACACTACAGTATTGCCACTTTAATTTCATAACGACAATATAATTCTATTTTTTTTAAAACTTCCTCCAACACATTATTCATCCAGTCAACGTTTCTATGCTCGATCCACGCTCAATCAAGGTATTTTGTATTGTCAACGACATGGATATACCACCACGAGAAATATGTCGTTTTAAATTTGGAAATTAATCGGGAATACAGAATTGTGCAAAGTTGCACGGTAGCCACAAGCAAAAGAGTGAAGTAGTTTAGTTAGTCGGCGGACAAACTCAAACCGTGAGCTCTTTCTTAGAATGCCATTCAGGTTTATCTTGTCTCACTTGTATGGGTTCGATTTCGATAAACGGCTCGCTGAGGGAGACAGCAAGACGAACCTGAGTGGCATTCCAAAAGCTCACCGACTGTTACACGAATTGTTGGACTAGTTCCTTGGTTTAGCTTGCTATTGACCGCGGATAGAAGTGATGTCAAAAAAATAACTAAGGCGCCACTTCCTTTGCTACTTGAATATTGTAACAAATTTGGTCCTGTTTTTTAGGGTTCAGTACTTACCTAAAAATTAAAAAAACGAAACTCCAAAAATAGAGGATTCTTCCAGTTGTCCTAGAAATTTGAAAATTAGTATAAAGATAGCTCTTATGGTAAGCTATAAGAGCTATCTTTATACTAACTTTCAAATTGTGCTACAAGTAGCACAACTAATAAAATGACCATAAAAAATAGTAAAATGATGATTATTTTGTGTTCTTTGTGTTCACTAATAAAATGAGTCTAAAATCTTTTATGACTGTCTGTCTATGTGAGTTACCGGAGTTACCAATAGGTACTTTAAAATGGCTGGCTACATGCTACATTATGCTTACGAGCAATGCTTTGCTAGCATTGGATTTTGCTTGCTGAATTTGTACGGAATCTTTTATGCACGAGTGCGACTCGCACTTGTCCGGTTTTTTTTTATTCCTTTTCCTGACGTTTTTCTATTCTTTGTTGTTGGCCTATCTCACCTTCCACAAACACGTGAAGATCTGGACAAAGACGACTTCCACGTTTTACACAACCTTAAGGCAAGTTGGTTACGAAGGAATCATACATGTTCGGCACCATCGAAATCTATGTCAATATGATGTCATTTTTTTAAAATCTTTTGATTAAAAATAATTATGAACGCACCATTTCGTAGGATCTATGTATTTATTTATTTTGCTGAAGTATGGTAACACAGTTCCCTCCAAGCAGAAATGTCAAAATGGCGTCAACGCAGGACGCTTGGTATATTTCTTTACTTGGTTTAGCAGAACATTTCCGAACATCAAATCCTCCTGACATAAAAAGTTGTATTCAGTGCCTACAAGCTGTATTTAATTTTAAACCACCGCAAAGGGTTGAGGCTCGAACTCATTTACAACTTGGAAATATCCTATTAACACACACTAAAAACATCGACTTGGCGAGGAATCATTTGGAACAGAGTGTAAGTAAAATTTGGGATAATTCAACCACTAAATCCTGCAGAACGTTAAAAGTTACAGTGGACAATTATTTCGTATAACCTTAACGTCATTTCATCATATTTTTTTATTTTGAGTGACAACTTTCATATAAGATGTAAACAATGCTACATAAGTGGGTCATTATGGTGTTTTTGTTGCAGTGGTGTTTATCTCAGACTATCAATGGGTTCGATGACGTTAAGTTTGAGGCAGCGAGTGTGCTGGCAGAGCTGTTTGAACAGCAGGGACAGCCGACACACTCCAAACCCATCCTTCGGAAAGCTATTGAGTTGTCACAGCACAGTGTTTACTGGCACTGCAGGCTAATATTTCAACTGGCAGTAAGTAATTTGAATGTCTTATTTACACTACTCCAGATCTTACAAAGTTGCCATTATGTATGATAACAAAAAAACATTTAAAGATGTCAGATATATTGTGATATTTTTAATCAAAACATTGAATTAGTAAGCAACTTGACAAATGCTTCTACTTGCCTGTTATATTGATTTCCTATTATAATTAATGTTCTTCCATTCATTACCATTGTAATTGTACTCTGTGCTGCTTTCATGATTTCCCAGCAATTATTGTTTGGTGTAAATTGTTGTTGTTTAGAAACAACTATTCGTGTCAGTGCTATAATGGATATTTAATTGTGTAATTTAGTTACACACTAAAATTTATGGGTTCTTTAGCAGTCCAGTTCATTTTAGTCTATTATGAATTTTGTTGAGTAAGAATTTCCTTTCACATTTTTATGAAATTTTCGTCTACATCATTACTGTTCTACTTGAAATGAAGGTTAATTCAATCTATCTTCATTGTGATAGGAGATTCCACTGGACATTTCAAATGAGCAAGTAGGATTATTGATGTTAATATGTATGATTTTTCTTCTGATTTTATTGTTGTTAAAAAGTGCTATTTGTACAAATATTCACACCTATGAGGAAGAGCATAGATGTGAATAAAAAGTGTTTCATTAAATTTCATTAGTACTTAATCTAGTTATTTCTATTTTTTAGCAAATTCATGCAACAGAGCGAGAGTATGAAGTGGCCAGCAGTCTCTTGGGTGTGGGAGTGGATTATGCCCAAATCTCTAATGCAGCTTACACCAGGGTGCTATTCCTACTCAGTAGGGTTATGGTTTGTAATTTTAATTTTTATACAACTATAATCATTTTGATAATTTCTCCTAAACTAAAAACATACATTCAATAAAGTGAATGTATTTAAATTTTGACTCTGTGATATTTTCTACTGTTTGTAAACATTGGCAACATCCACTTACAATCTTTGTTCTTCTCTTGATACTAAAGATATCCTTCTGAATAATGGAATTAAACAACTACTCAAAGAAAAAAAAATTTTTTTTCTGCTTACACTAGTAGTCTCTGAGAATAATTTAAACATAGAATCTTGAATGTATTCTGTGACAGGGTATCAATAACATAGGAGCAGGAAGTTCTTGCGGTCATATATTTGTTATTTTTTTCAGTTGCTGTTAATAGATAAGAAAATCCAGGAAGTATTACCACTGCTCAACCAAGCAGGGCACCTAGTGGACTCATGGGCAGGCAGTCCTCACCAAAAAGAGTACCTTAAGGTGTTCTTCTTAGTTCTACAAGTGAGTACAGAACATATACAACACTGATTATAAATTGACTGTTTAATTCATCTGAGTGATGGATTATTTTTACTTTCGGTTTTTGCTGATCTCTATTGCTCTAGAATAGCGGTTCTCTAACTTTTTTGGTGACGGAACCCTTTTGGAAAGCGAAATACTTGACGGAACCCTGAAACCAGAATCAGAGGTGTTTTGAATTATTTCGAAATTATTGCGGAGCCCCCACAATAGCTTCATGGAACACACTTTGAGTATGGCTGTCTAGAACAACACTAGGATGTTGTTAATGGTAATTATGTAAATTAACATGATTGTTTCATTGATATTGACAAGGATCTAAAGACTTCTAGCGAGGTCTATCATTAAAAAAGTAATTGATAAAAGCATGCAACTTTTAACCTGTAATTGCTTGTCCAAGGTATGCCATTACTTAATGGCAGGACAGGTGAAGAGTGTCAAACCCTGTCTCAAGCAGCTGCAGCAAAGCATCCAGACCATAATGGCGCCATCATGGCCTGACGATGACAGTGAGTAACTGTTTCCCTAACTTCTCAAATTTATTTAGCAAAGTCACTATTAATAAGAGGTCACTTGCATTAAACTCTGTCTAGCCAAAGCATTTTTGCTGTTGCCTCTGCCTTAAATTCAGTTGTTTCACATTGTAGCAGTCTATGATTGTGGGGTTGTATTTGAGTTGACCATTGTTTTCAGCCGTGTGTGGAAGTGCGCCGGGCGAGTCGTTCGTGTGGCTGTCTCGCCAACAGCTCTACGTGCTGGTGTATCTGGTGACTGTGATGCATTCTGCGCAGGCTGGCTATATGGACAAGGCGCACAAGTATACAGAGAAAGCGCTCGCGCAGATCGACAAGCTTACTGGTACGTAGTAACGTGTCAAGGGTTGATGCTTTAAGATGTACCGTTTATCGGGGGTATGTGGGAAGCGACGGTAAGTTCAACGAAGTTTGTGATTTCTCTTTTAACTGCTTTTGTGATTGATAGGAATATGATCTTTTTCATGGTTAAGCTTCGAATATGTATTTGCTTGTTGAATTTATGACAAGCTTGAATCTAACGCCGGTCTTGTCGTGTAAATCACATTTTTCTGGCTTTTATTAGTCGGATTGACTTGAAATTTGATAGTGTAGGATGGATGACCATGCAATTATAGTCAACGAAAAATACATACCGTCACGCCTCTTTCCCACTGGGGTAGGCAGAGACTCCATTTGCTACGATCCTGACACCCCTTTCGCTTCATCCACATTCATCAATCTCTTCATACATGCTCGTCGGTTTCGGGTACTCTTGATCTGACCTTTTTTCAAAACGTCCCTAATTTGGTCACGGAACGCACGTTCTTCGGCCTTCTCCTCGCATCGCACCAATTCACATTCCCCATATAAATCTGTTTAGTTAATTTCTTTCATCCGTCCTCTTTCTAGCGGATACCGGAGCGTGTAATAAAATCGAGATCGAAGTTTGTCGAGTTATCTTTAGAAATTTATCTTAGTAAGGCTAAGCGCGCACTGCGATGCGGCGAGTTGCGATCGCGGATTGCATCGCGACAAATCTGTAGCAAATCACAGGTTTATAGCCGCATGCGGTCGAACTACCGCAACCGCAGCGTGCGAACCTCCAACATAAGAATAAATAAGAACATAGTAGAACGGAAACTCCCGCTCCGGCCGGACTCAAAGTATATTAGAGTACCCGTTATACGGGCTACTCAGTCAAGCTGTCGCGGCCGGCATCGCCGCACGCGCGTTGGCTGTTTGCGCGTTCCGTACCTTCATCTTGGAAACGCCGATCATGGAACAAATAACCTACCTAATGTTTTATAAATCTCATATTTTGTAAAACTAGAGTAAAATAATGATTTCAAAGTAAATAAAAACTTTTTCAACACAATTGCTCGTAAATTGAGTCTTATTGCACCGCATTTAAGCTCATAATTCAGCTTATTATTACGCACAAGTGCCGTAATATTATTACCGCACGAGTGCGGTAATATAAACTTTTTTTTAATCTCAGCAAATAGTTCAGTTATGTATAGGAACAAGGAATATTTTCGTGAATATTAAACTATTTTAGGTTAAAGATGATAAATAAACAGTTAATTTCGACAAAGTATTCATTTTTATCTAAAAGTGACCATAATTTGCATATTTAAGACAATGATTAATTATTTTATTACTATTTTAATATTTGGCTGTTTAGCAGCCTGTTGTCAGTTCCTCGTTCCGTGCGTGCGAAGTGCACAGCGCGCATGCGCGAGTGCTGCGCGCGGATTGGCCCGGAGAAAATATCTGCCGCCATCTTTCACACACAGATTTTGTTGATTATATACCTTGTTATTACTTTAAAAATTACGAGTTCAAATAATAAAGAAAAACTAAATGTAAATAGTGTCCATCGCCGGAAATACTAGTAAACTGTCTTCGGACAGGTTATGTCAGTATGAAATCCAAGGTGTTAATTACCAAATTACAAAGAAAAGTTCTAAAGCCTGCAGTTAAGCAATGTCTGGTAACAAAGGTAAACTAAAGTTCTTTTTTACTTATTTATCAAGAATTTCATTTATTTTTCCTCGCAAATGTGTTGAAAAACGTCGTATGAAACGCGTGTGCATTGATCATTACTCCACTCGGCGAACTTACCTCGCTCGCGAGCAATAATGCCTCGTGTGTGATGATCAACATAGCACACTTGTATCATAATGTACTAATATTTAACCGATATTATCTTTAGACGTAAGTATAATATATTTAGCAGTAAGTAACCCTAGCAACACGCCTGGATGACAGAGGGGTGTAACGACGTGGAGGGAGAAGTAGGTATATAAATGGCGGCGTTTTGGACGCGGTCAAAAGAGATTCCGTTCTGCTCTGTTATTATTTTATTCTTATGGCTTAGTCTGAGACCGACTTGGTAATCGGTGACGTGTTCGCAGCGAGTGGTTTCGCGGAGACGGCGACGATGGTGGGCGCGCGCAGCGGCGCGACGCTCGCGTGGCGGCTGCGCATGGCGCTGGTGGAGCACGCGGCGCTGTGCCGGCTCGTGTGCGGCGGCAAGGCGCACGCGCTGCACGAGATCGCGCGCGCCGCGCATCTGCTCACCGTCGCGCCCACCGGTCAGTACACGCACACACACACACCACCACGCATGGCGCTGGTGGAGCACGCGGCGCTGTGCCGGCTCGTGTGCGGCGGCAAGGCGCACGCGCTGCACGAGATCGCGCGCGCCGCGCATCTGCTCACCGTCGCGCCCACCGGTCAGTACACGCACACACACACACCACCACGCATGGCGCTGGTGGAGCACGCGGCGCTGTGCCGGCTCGTGTGCGGCGGCAAGGCGCACGCGCTGCACGAGATCGCGCGCGCCGCGCATCTGCTCACCGTCGCGCCCACCGGTCAGTACACACACACACACACACCACCACGCATGGCGCTGGTGGAGCACGCGGCGCTGTGCCGGCTCGTGTGCGGCGGCAAGGCGCACGCGCTGCACGAGATCGCGCGCGCCGCGCATCTGCTCACCGTCGCGCCCACCGGTCAGTACACGCACACACATACCACACGCAAAAACACACCACGCATGGCGCTGGAGAAATAATACAGCACAAATACTCTTTATTGAACACCACAAATTCAGTACAAAACAATATACAGAAACAAAAAACAAAGTGTTCAATAGGCGGTCTTATCGCTTAATAACGAAAACCTTAACCTAACCTAAAGACCTACCTTAACTTAAAGAGTTATACATACATACATACCTTGTTTTTAAAGTTACCTTTGGTTTTGTCGCATAAAAAATTGTCTTTATCTTTAGACGCCCCATTATTACGACAAAAGGTTCTGTCCCTTCATGTTACTGTATTGTAAAGGGATTGTTTATGAACGTTTGTGTTGCAGCGGCGAGCGCGGAGGCGCACACGCCGCAGCTCCACTGCCTGCTGGGCCTGTATGCGATGTCCATGAACTGTATGGAGGCCGCCGAGGCGCAGTTCCATACAGCCATACAGGTGACACATACAATACAACACCGCAGGGCTAGCACGAGAGAGCACGAGAGCTGAAATAAACTACCCGTATTTTTCTTATTGTTCGTTTTAGAAAGAAACGGGTAGTCTTATGTCGCGCGCGACACAGCTCTCGCGCGTTGTCGGGCTAGCCGTACCTATATGCCGTATATTGTAATGCAAAATCGCTGTCCATTTTAGAGTGAATGTTCGAACGTTTTATACAAATACAAATAGTTTATTTAAATAAGCGGTTTTAACAATGGAAAATATCCATCAGACTCCAAACTAGGCTGAGCCTGTATCTTGGTCGTCTGCGAGAGAGAGTCTGTTTTGACCGCCAACTAGATTGCACCGGTACTGGCTTTCGTTTTAAGAGGGTGCATCCGTGCTGAGCTCGCAACGTCCCATTTTTGGTGATATTTTGCGATTATTTCACAGAAATTGAATGAAAGTATCAAATATGTAGTGCACTTCGTTTTTAGTGTATTAATGTGTCTAATGCAATAATTCATCGTGTTGTACTTTTATTTTCTTGTTAAACGAAATATAGTATTTTATCCCTTTAATACGAAAATAAAAGTCCATCACCATTAATCATTGCATTGGACACACTAATACACTAAAAACGAAGTGCACTACAGACGGATATTTGATACTTTCATTCAATTTTTGTGAAATAATCGCAAAAAATCACCAACAATGCGACGTTGCGAGCTCAGCACGGATGCACCCTCTTAATAATAATTTAACTTTGAGCATTGTGTCTTTACAATATTTGCTGAGAAGGTAATCACAATTGAACCGCTGATTTTTCACCCTGTAATATTTCTCATGGACTAAAAAATATTAATACACCCCCTTGCATAAAAACGGGCACCCATGGTTTTTGTATTTTATGTGCATAGAAGCTTACTTTCTAAGCTTTAATGCCTAAGAATCTGAAAAAACAGGTGCCCGATTTTTTCGCAAGGGGGTGTGTATAGAAAGAACCTGTTTTTGTACGACAATTTTGATTGATTGTATTTCAGATGTCACAAGAAAGAGATTTGTGGATGTTCGCTAAACTTAACCTGGCCATTGTATACTTACGGGGAAGGAGGGATAACGACTTAGCACAACTAATGGAACAGGTACGTTACACTGTATAATCTACAAAATGCAATTATGATAATAATTACCCGCACTACGTTTATTCTGTCACTTTTTAAAATTTCAAATCACTTAGTAGTCACACCATCTGATTATGGCAAAGTACAGCCGATTGCAGATTTAACGAAGGAAAAAAAAAAAAAAAACTGCGGGGTGGGGCGGGGGTGCGACGTATAAGGGACACACGACACATGTATTTTTTTTAAAGCGAGGTTGAGCGAGCGAGGCGTGGTTATATAACTTTAGATAGATGGCAACTCTTACCGCGTTTGCAAGCGATTGATTGTTCCAAGAGGTTAGTCGCGAAAATCCTACTAATATTATAAATGCGAAAGTTTGTGACGATGTGAGTGAGTGAGTGTGTATGTTTGTTCCTTCTTCACGCTAAAACGACTGGATGGATTTGGATAAAATTTGGAACGAAGATAGCTGGTACCCTAAATTGAAACATAGGCTACTTTTTATCCCGGAAAATTGCACAGTTCCCTAGGGATAGCAATAAACATGTCAATTGCTAATTCTACGCGGACGAAGTTGCGGGCAGAAGCTAGTGGTTTAATAAATGACAGCCAAGTGAAATTGGATTAGCACCTCGACGACACACTGAGCTAAGGGATACGGGTCCACATCCTAGAAAGCGCATCTTATTTTTTTATGTCGATCAAGTTAAGTCAAGTTAGTTAAGCGTCTTCTTTCTTTCTTTCTTTCCTTAAAAAACGATTTAAGTGGATTAACCGAATGCTCTCGTTTTCTTTTTATTTTATATATTTTTTGTATTTCCAGGTGCGACCAGAGGCGTTGCCGGCGTACGCGCACGGGCTCCGCGCCGCCTCCTACTACGTGTTAGGGCTCCAAGCCTTCTTCCAAGCGCGGTACAACGAGGCTAAGTGAGTGTGAATGATGATTCATCTTCCAAATTCCTGAATATGCGAGTAATCTCTCAATGTTCACATCGTGTACCACACTCACCACTGCACCTTGCGCCATCTAGCGCCTTCAACGTGAACTTCCATTTTAGTTCGCCTATTCGACGATAGATGGCAGGAGGAGTCGATGAGTATAAACGTAATTAATATGCCCTAGTTGAGTCTAATGAAAGATAACACCAGAAATTAGAGCTACAGACCCGTGTTACAACTAATTTGATCGACTCTGAAAAAATGCTGAAAATGGCGAAATTTTTGTAAGTTTGGATGTTTGTTGCTCTTTTATGGCAAAACGGCTAATTGAAATTTGGCACAGTAATAGTCACAGTGGGCAGGATCAGTGACAGCTCTTGATGGGATGCTCGATGGGGTGTTCCTCGGTCGATGACGAGCACCAGTAATTGACAAAGGGGTGGCTCATTGTGATCATGGTCACTCACAGATCGCCACATTACAGAAGAATGAGAAAAAAAAAATTAATAGTCACAGTCACGGGAAAGGGCATAGGATAATTTTTATCCCGGATCATCGCATAGTTCCCGCGGGATAGCGCTAAGTCGCGGGCTACAGCTAGTTTTGACGACCGGATGGCCTAGTGGTTAGAGAACCTGACTATGAAGCTTGAGGTCCCGAGTTCGATCCCCGGTCGGGGCAGATATTTGTATGAAAAATACGAATGTTTGTTCTCGATGTTTATATTATGTTTGTATTTAAGTATGTATTTATCTATATAAGTATGTTTATCCGTTGTCTAGTACCCATATTAAGTTGCTTTGCTTAGTTTGGGACTAGGTCAATTGGTGTTAATTGTCCCAAAATATATTTATATTTATTTTGAATGTTCTACATGTATCAACCGACCGTTACAGACGCTACCTCCGCGAGACGCTCAAGATGGCGAACGCCGAAGACCTGAACCGGCTGACCTCGTGCTCGCTCGTGCTGCTCGGCCACATCTTCCTCTCCATCAACAACTCGCGCGAGAGCATGAACATGGTCACGCCGGCCATGCAGCTCGCCAGCAAGATACCCGACGTGCACGTGCAGCTGTGGGCTTCAGCTATACTCAAAGGTAAACATATACAAATTCAAAAGTGGTTTGGGCGCATAACGTCCCACTCGCAAAACGTCCCTCCACCAAAATTACGTCCCACTCGCAAAAAGTCCTTCCACCAAAATTACGTCCCACTCGCAAAACGTCCCTCCATCAAAATTACGTCCCACTCGCAAAACGTCCCTCCACCAAAATTACGTCCCACTCGCAAAACGTCCGTCCAACAAAATTACGTCCCATTCGCAAAACGTCCGTCCACCAAAATTACGTCCCACTTGCAAAACGTCCCTCCACCAAAATTACGTCCCACTCGCAAAACGTCCCTCCACCAAAATTACGTCCCACTCGCAAAACGTCCCTCCACCAAATTTACGTCCCACACGCAAAACGTCCCTCCACCAAAATTACGTCCCACTCGCAAAACGTCCCTCCACCAAATTTACGTCCCACTCGCAAAACGTCCCTCCACCAAATTTACGTCCCACTCGCAAAACGTTCCTCCACCAAAATTACGTCCCATTCGCAAAACGTCTTCTCTGCAAATGGTCCCTTATGTAAAATACCCCATTTGCAAAACGTCCCTTTCTCAAAAGGTCCCACGCCTTTCGCAAAACGTCCCGTCTGCGAAATGACCCATTTGCAAAATGTCCCGTCTGGAAAAAGCTTGTTTCAATAGAGACTAGCCCCCTTATTCATAAACGCACTATAGGCCTCTGCTAAGTTAGTAATCGTTTGTCCTTATCTGTGAAAGGTAAATGTCAAAGTGACAGATAAGGACAAACGATTACGAAGTTAACAGAGGCCTATAGTGCGTTTATGAATAAGGGGGTAAGAGTCTTCCCATGGAAATTCCATGATGGAATAAGGATCGTTTTGCGAACGGGCCATTTTGCGAAAGGGACATTTTGCGAACGGGACTTTATTTGTGTGAAGGGACGTTTTGCGAACGGGCCCTTTGCAGAAGGGTCATTTTTCGTAAAGGGCATTTAGGAAAGAGATTATGCGAGTGGGACGTCATGCGCCTAAACCTCAAAAGTTTATTGAAGTGATAACTTCTTATGGGAGGGTAAACCGTTTCGTAACGTAACGCGTTACGGCGCCAGTCTGTCTGGCTTTTCTCTGAGGCATACGGCTGCGGTAGGCAGGCTCTTCCCCTCTTACTCCAACCCGCGCTAGTCGTATTTCGGATAGACGCTTCCACCTCTCTCTACTCAGTGTTGAGTGTGCGATAGACATATACTGTTAGTAACTGAGATTAGTTTTAAGTTATCACTTCTGTCGAGCGTCCCGAGACGCACACGTTTTTTTTTGCAAATAAGCAGACAAGAAGAATGCGCCGCCAGAAACTTGGCAGTCATTTTTTTCTGGCACCGTAGAACTGTTTGGTTTGGTAACAAACTTGGAAAAGGGAATCAAAACTGGTACATTCTATAATTTCTAAACGACACTGAAAATTAGAACAGAAAAATCCGAAAAGTAAAGCTATGGCCGGGAATCGAACCCGGGTCCTCGTCATTCCGTGACGCGTGCTATACCCCTACACCACCCATAGCAGGTAAAAGTAAAGCTATGGCCGGGAATCGAACCCGTTTCCTTGTCATTCTGTGACGCGTGTTATACCCCTACACCACCCATAGCAGGTGAGTAAGCCTCCGAATTTTTTTTATCTGTTACCAATTAGAACAAAAAAATCCGAAAAGTAAAGCTATGGCCGGGATTTGAACCCGGGTCTTCGTCATTCCGTGACACGTGCTATACCCCTACACCACCCATAGCAGGTACATTCTATGTTTTTTTCTTTGCTGCCAGACCAGCAAAGTTATGATCATATCAATTATTGACCCGCGTCCTAATCGTTACTTAGGATCGGTACCAAAAAATGCAAATAAACAATTTGAATTTGATTTGATTTTGAATTAACAATGTAGTCTTAAAGGCCAATTTGTGCATATTGAAGGAATCAAACGATAGCGTGATGCAACCGACAGCCAGCGCCATCTGTCGGTCGACTTGGAAAACAACATTATTCTTTTCTTTTCTTATTAAAGGGATAAAATACTATATCTCGTTTAAGAGGGTGCATCCATGCTGAGCTCGCAACGTCGCATTTTTGGTGATTTTTTGCGATTATTTCACAGAAATTGAATGAAAGTATCAAATATCCGTCTGTAGTGCACTTCGTTTTTAGTGTATTAATGTGTCCAATGCAGTGATTAATGGTGATGGACTTTTATTTTCGTATTAAAGGGATAAAATTCTATATCTCGTTTAATAAGAAAATAAAAGTCCATCACGATGAATTATTGCATTAGACACATTAATACACTAAAAACGAAGTGCACTACAGACGGATATTTGATACTTTCATTCAATTTCTGTGAAATAATCGCAAAAAAACACCAAAAATGCGACGTTGCGAGCTCAGCACGGATGCACCCTCTTAATAAGAAAATAAAAGTTCATTACGATCAATTATTGCATTAGACACATTAAGGGCCTGTCTCAGCACTCCTTAACTGTCAGTTATCTATGGTGACGTCTCTGTCTATTTCGTAGTAATAAATAGAGACGTCATCATAGATAACTGATAGTTAAGGAGTGCTGAGACAGGCCCTAATATACTCAAAACGAAGTACACTACAGACGGATATTTGAAACTTTCATTCAATTTCTGTGAAATAATCGCAAAAAAACACCAAAAATGCGACGTTGCCAGCTCAGTAGAGATGCACCCTCTTAGGAGCTAGCTACCGAAATAGATAATGATGCCACACTATCATTAAATAATTAATTCGAGCGCCTATAAAATAGCTAATAGGGAATATTCATAAAATTTTAATCTGTGTTAAATATTTTTTTCTCGAATTTTTATTATCGTCACATTATCATGAAAAGGTATTTTTTTATTTTTTTGTTATTTAAACCCATAAAATATTATTTAAAAAGTTAAAAATTAGGTAGGGAAATTCAAATTTACAAAACGCGTCACGGAGTGTGACGTCACATGTCATAAATTGGATTTATCGCCGTCGAAATTCGTAGTGCGTCGTGTAGTTTTTGTCAGAAAAAAATGTTTAAAACTGTATTCCTGTGGTGATTTCTAGTGAATCTATATTTGATGTATCTTCCTTAACCTGAAATTTATTTCAGATGATTAATCATCATCATCAATTATCAAAATTTCGTAAAACCTCAATATGAATATATGAAAGGTTTTAAAGAAAGTTTTACCGAACTTTTATAAACTAGCTTAGTTAGTTTTAAACTGAGTTTTCTACTGTTTAAAACCTGTGATCTGTATAGCAATTACAACTGGAAATGGAGGAGTAAACTAGCCTCCCGGCCTGGCTTCGCACGTGTAGATATAGGTATTTAACAAAAATTATAAGTATTATCAAAAACTATATTTTTGTGTCGGGGCTTAATAAAAAAACTGGCCAAGTGCGAGTCTGACTCTCGTACACCTAGGGTTCCGTACAAAAACGGCTAGCTAATATAAAATCCATTTTTAGCAGAATCCTGGTTCTAAGCAAAATGTACGCAGCGTGAGGTCATTTTATACTGGTTATTTACATTTCGATTTTGAAAAAGTAGTTATTGTGACATAATTGTAATAGTCAAACATATAGTATTGCGGACTTTTTTGTAGATATTGAGGTCTCCTATAAAAGTGTAGTACATCACTTTGCTATATTGTCAACAGTTTCCGCAGCCGTACGCAATATAAGGATTATTTTGGATTTTTTTTCACACCTCGGGTGACATTATCGAAGTTTTCATACGGATCCCTAACTTTTTGAAAATATTCTATAGCCTATGTTACTCGGGGATAATGTAGCATTCTCAAGAATTATTAAAATAGGTCTAGTAGTTTTTGAGTGAATCAATAACAAAAATAAAAAATACAAAAAATACTCATTTTTCCTTAATAATATTAGCGTAGACAAACACGGGATATGACAAATGACGTCTTCAAATCGCGCGCTCAATGGCGGCCTTTTGAACGGCGCAAATTTATTCGATGTTTTAAATTTCACTTTTAAAAATAATTTGACTACTTTCAAGCCTGTTTATATTTTTTTCTGTGTTATAGAGATGCAAATGATTATTATAAGTAATAAACAAAAAACATGAATATTCCCTATTATATATTTAATTCTGATATGACATTGCCAGGCGTTTTTTAATGAGGGAAAAGTAGTGCCAGGTGACATCCAAGGTGCGGGAAAAAGTGTTCGAATCTAACTAATATTATAAATGCGAAAGTATTGATGGATGTTTGTTTGTTACTCACTCACGTCGGCTAATTTTCATATTCGAATATTTGGGGGCATGATATTCGATATTAGATTTTATGTTAGTAAAATGTTTAGGCGGGTAGCGATGTGATTTAAGTATTGCAGTATTATCGTGTAAATTAAGTCGGTACGTAAGGTATTAGTTAATAATACTGTTCTTCTTTAATTTTAGGTGATTTTTGAAGGCTGAAAATGTGATGATGATAATATTAAGATTAATAGGTGAATTAGATAACTAATACACGTTCTCTATGTTTGCGTTGATCTCTTTGATTTTTTTATGAAAACTGTTTTATTTTTTACTGCTAAATGATTTTTTAAACTAATTACGTAATTACACAGCTGATTCTGTCGTTTTCTATGTTTTATTAAACCTTTCTAAAATATTCGAATACTTCCGAATTTACGAATTGAATATTCGAATAATTAAAATGGTCGAATATTGGAAGCCCCAATTGCAATGCCTAAGGTAACAAGCCCTAAGTGATATAATGTTATTCCTTGTTACAGACTTGTACCGGCTAGCGGGCGACACCGACCGCGAGAACGAAGCCTACCAGATGCACTGCAACTTCTCGCAGGCGTTGCTCAAGGATCACTTCCAAGCCACGCAGCTGCCGCAGCACGCCCTAGTCCAGTGGACCAGCGGCCCGCCGCCCGCCCTGCCGCCGCCCTCCAGCGCCTCGCAACCCACATAGACCTTACGAAGGTACTAACATCAAACGGCTAAACAGATAAAGTAGACTTAACATTTTCTTTGTAAAACGGGTGATACATTGGCGAGTACCGCTAGCGATACGATGCCATGGATTAGATTATGTTGC
This sequence comes from Pandemis heparana, assembly GCA_963854515.1. Lineage (NCBI taxonomy): Eukaryota > Metazoa > Arthropoda > Insecta > Lepidoptera > Tortricidae > Pandemis > Pandemis heparana. The sequence goes on along the minus strand of OY978023.1, from coordinate 11,142,131 downwards.
TGGCAACACAGTTTTATTTTTGTTATGTTGGTAAAGCGTCTCAAGACAATCAATATTGTTGTGTAATCTACACTTATCGCGATCCATATTAATACATAATCAAAATCAATCTAAATCAAAAGTTTATTTTGCAAATAGGCCGCCAAGGGTAAACTACCAGCGCATTCGGAAACACCATCATTGCCAAGAAAAATCCACGATCCTATATTGATGACATACCAATATCACGATAATATTGACCGTCTAAGGCCATATACTTTAAGCCATGTCTATGGTTGCAAATGGAGCATTTATAACGCGGTTTGGTTCTTGCATGCTTAAAGATCCCAATATCGCTGTGTAATAAGTAATAAACAGCCAGACTCGTCAATAGATCATCCCGTTAGAGGTAGGGAGTTTGAGTAAGCGGAGTTCGCTTGAAACAAAAGGGCCAACCAGTTAGCGAGTGCGCAAGGCCGAGGACTGAATGTTTTATATCCGCAATAAACTTGCGTTCTCGGTGAATAGCATTACTAGACCCGGCGCATCATATCATATTCATAAACAAGTACAGGCACTACTCGTAAGAATGGAAGAATGGAAGACGGATAGAATATAGTTATGTTTAGACTGTCTAGACGCTGTAATGGCCCGGCCGCGACTATACTTGCCGGCACGTAGTTCAGCGATGACGAGTCACGTGGAGAGGATCTGCGCACCCACGGATACCGTATTTTATACTTCTGCGCATACATGGTCATGACTAGACTTACGTGCCGGCACTTATACGAATGATCGTCGTGGCGAGTGGATTCTCCGTTCCTTGTTCGATCGACACGCTCGAGCAATATTTTGTAAATACTGACACTATCGGTAAGCATCATGACATCGTCTAACGCGCGCTACTATCTTTTTCTGACTACCGATGAAAGTTAAATCTGCTAGTAACAATAATGACAGCTTTGAACATACGGCAATAGCTACGCTCCTGCTCATCGAATACTTAATTTCCATAATCTCCAAGCGGCCCCATTTCTTCAACGCACTCGATATACGTGCCGGCACGTAAGTCTAGTGATGACGAGACACGTGGAGGGGATGTGCGCACCCACGGATACCGTATTTTATACTTCTGCGCATACAAGGTCAGATTAGACTTACGTATCGGCACTTATACGCGGTCAAATCAAATTCTATTTATCATCCGTTCACATCCATTTTTTTTCGCGGCTTTAGGACAGCCAGAACATAAATCTGCGAAACATCACGGGGTATAATTTTAAATTGCACCACACCATTAATAATATCTAAGTTAATGATTAAATTAAACAGACGCGCCTTAATTATTATCGTTGTGTGCATTGAGTATAACGATCTGAAATGTGTGTGCGACTGGTGACGCGTGTTTGAAGCTAAATGCGAGTACAGAAGATGCAAATAAATTATTTTAAATTTGAATGTAAGAATTTTGTTTAAAATGTTCTTGATTAAAATTTTAAGAAACGACGCTTGTGCGATTTTAAATTACCACTGCAATATATTTAAGGTCGTTTGTTAGTGTTATTTGCGGTGGGTAATTCTGAGAGCGTGACATTTTAGCGAGTTGAGCCATAATCTGGCTGATGAACTCTGTATCACAATGGCATTCTCCATTCCTTTCTATGAAACGGTATAGGATGAGTTTAGAAAGAGATGGTGAATGCGGATACTAGCGCAAGATACACAAAGTGTCTATTGCATAATAATTCTAAAATTGTACAGATCGGTACCATTATAATATTGTCGTTAATAGGTATTATTTTGCGGTCAGACAACATTTCTCTGGTATTTTGTGACGCTTTCGGAATAACCTAGTGAATGACACTAATGAATACTATATCAACATTCATTTATTGATAATCTTAACTTGATTATTTAATATTGTCAAATTCGGGCTGATTGGTTAGTTCAGCTATACTCAACCTGCAGCCCGGGTAGAATTAGTCCCCCACTAAAGGCGCATAGTGACTAAGCTATAAACATTGCAATCATTTCGCCTTACAAGTTTACTACCATTCGTAAACGTATCTATTGTCTTTATCTGAAAATTGTCAGTGATATCTGATATACTATAAAGACACACACAACACAATCTTAAAACAGGAGTTACATTCCATTGAAATTACATCCTTCAGTTAAGATATGGATATGATAAAAAGGTTAGCATGCAGCAATAACTCTGAGCTTTACAAGATTTTGAACAACTTCCTATCTAAAATTAAATTAAATAATATAAAAATTATAGTTAGAAGCCTGTTACATGCGTCGTCGCTTTATAGTCCCTAAAAAAGGGTTGAGTATGGTTGAGATTAATAATAATATTAAAACTTCGCGCGTGGCAACCCGGACATAATTGATAATTCTATACGATAAAACTGTAGCCATGGCCCGAAGTAAATTAAAAAAAAAAACTTTTTTAATACAGCTACAGCCATTGTGCGCGTGAGCATGTCAAGCTGCCAAGGCTCCGCTTTGCCTAACCCCGATATACGATTTTCGAAGTGCGTCTTGTGGCGTTCCTCACACTTAGTCATTAACTTGAGAGTGAGAGGGATGGTATGATACGAAATTTGAAAATTGAATTTCGGAGTGCCCCCCTGTAAACACGTCACACTGATGTCACATCACGCGCAGTCAGCCGAAGGCATTACGGTTGAAAGTCACGATTACTTCGAATTATAATTATGACAATAACTTCATATCAGCGGAGGCTTTGATCACTTTTATTTAAGATATAATAACGTCAGCCGCCCCAAAGTGTGCTGACAATTTGACAAAACAGCTCTCAAAATAATGAGAACTGGGAAACGTCTAAAAAAATTCAATTTGAGGCAATGTTGTATCTGGGGTACAATTGATCGAAGTGAGGAGGTATTTTTTACGTTATAATTATAATTATCGGGTACTAAATAAAGGCAATCGCGTGTAAACGGGACATGTTACGTATATTAATCAAACGTTTATTTTAAATGTAACAAAATAAAATATTATATTATAATGTACCTAGTTGAATGCTGAATAATGCCTGGTTTCTAAAAATTTGCCTGTGTAGGAAATAAGTTGAAACTGGCGTGGGATGTAATTAGCAGAGGCCAGGAGATACTGACATAATCCTGTTAGATCTCATTAATCGACATCCATCACAAAATAATTTCTGAAATAAAGCGAAGCACGGTGAAGGTTTTTGGCCAATAAGAAACAAACTCCGTAACACAGGACACAGAAATCCAGAGAGAGCCCCAATTTATTAACAAAATATTTTTAACAGTAATCGTTTCTTTATCTTTTATGAATGGAAAATTGTAAAGTTATTGTATTATTTCATACAAAAAGCCGTGGTAGCCTAGTGGTTTGACCTGTGGCCTCTCAAGCAGAGTGACGCGGGTTCGGATCCCGGGCTCGCACCTCCGAATCATTCGGAATTTATGTGCGAAATTACATTTGAAATTTACCATGATCTTTTTGGGGAAGGAAAACATCGTGAGGAAATCCGACCAATCGCAATAAGGCTTAGTTACCCTTCTGGGTTGGAAGGTCGGATGGCAGTCGCTTCTGTAAAAACTAGTGCCTACGCCAAATCTTGGGATTAGGTTGTCAAAGCGAACCCCAGGCTCACTGAGCCGTGGCAAATGCCGGGAAAAAACGCTAGCAAGATGATGATTGTATTTATTTTATACAGATAAAAGCATGAGGAGAAATGTACTCCGTATTTGGTTAAATGCAGAATTTGCTGCAATTATCTCCTTTGGGCAATCCTAAGATATATTACATCTAGTGTTCTTTTTTTTTTAACAACGCGCTATTGTCAAATAACTTAAAGCCATGACAGAGCGGACAAAGTGAATCCGACCCACAGTGAAACCCTTTCACAGTAAATTAATGACGTTATTGAATTGACAGGGAAATTCATGTGACGTTTACTGATAACGTTCTACTGTGTGACAGGAAGCAACTTATTTGATTGTACAAACGTTTCGGTGTTACTATGGTCGAAAGGCGTTCCATATAGTAGGGGAGCCCAAGAGGGGATTTTGGGATTTACTCGAGTGCGTCAGATTAATATGAGGGAGAATACCTGACATATTGATAATGATAATTACCTCCAGCCAGTATGAGCCCCTAATATTACGCTAAGCGGAACTCGTCAGATTGGTATAAAATCATCCAATTTGATTTACTCGAGCGCGTCAGATTAAGATAATTAGTAACTAACAAATGTCAATTTTGCTAATCTGACGATTTGAGCGTAACCTAAGGGGGATTACGTTCTTGAGCTCCCAATATTTGGACGGATCTGCATGCATCATGACCACAGACAAAATGTGTAATGTTCGAAATATTATAAACGGGATGTGAACCGCGATTACCTTTATTGAGCTCCCGATATTTCGATACAGTTGCATGTATCATGATCACGGGGGTTCACATCCCGTTTATAATATTTCGAATGAACTTAACCGTGAATCATTAAAAACTCTTATGTGTAATGTTATTAACCGTGAATCATTTAAAAATGTTATTTCATCAGTGACCCGCTGCGAAGTAAGACATCGCGCCAAGGGAGAGAGAGCCAAATAATGTCTTATTCCGCACAATCCATTATTATAATTATAGGAAAATTAAGCGCTGATGTGTTGTAACGCGACATTCTAAGGACTGATAATTATTGTACATAATGTGTCAAATGAACTTGAGAATGAACAAAATGTCTCATATTTATTATTATTTTTATTATTTCATAGATATTAATCTGTTAGAATGAGCGAATGTTGTTGACGATATGATGGTTGATTATTTTTAGTTATAGCCTTAGCATTATTCATTTAGTCTGCGTGTTTCAATGGGTGCATGGGCTGCCTGCGTTGCGTTGTATTGCCCACGAACATGTACAAGGATTGTGAAGTGAGTGGTCCTGCGCGTGCGCGCCGAAGTCATCCATTGAAACAACTTTACCATTGACCTCATGCATCATTATAGCGCTTCTACAGCGGGGCAACGATTAGATTATTGTAAATTAAATAGATTATAAATGATTCTAATAATTGTACACATTTTTATTTTGTAATAATTCCCTTTCTGACAGTGAGATGTGGCCTTAAACAATGGGGGTACATTTGCTGTTGTTAATATGTAAATAAAAGTTGAAATATTGTAAATAATAAAAATATAAAATATATGTTTTTTGCTATAAAAGCGTGTCCTTATTTTATAACCCTTCATCGTCAGCGGATGGAGGAATATGCAACGCTGCGGCAGCTTACAGCGTAGAAAAGACCTTAGCCTCGGCTGCCACTTCAATAGTAATGAACTAATGAAGACTTAACACTAAAGAGCATACGACGCGGTCGTAGATTACGGCTGGACCTTAGACACTTTCTTTGTTAACAACAATAATTCATGATTAGTATTTATAAATATTTAGTGCAGCCGCCAACCACGTGCGTTGTACGCTCAGTACCCTCTTAAAGGTTTAATACACGGACAGGTGTCATCCAGAGAATACTCTATCTATCAGCCTAGCGATAGCGGTACCCTCGATGGCGGTTATGGAGTAACCATACAAAGGTGCCTTGGAATTACACAGGAATATTTCAGGAGGCATTTTAGTTTTGGATCCATACCATACGCCGTACACTCCGAACATCCACCAATGTATACTCGGGAGCAAAAAGGTCACTTTATACAATTTTCTACGGGAAGCGAACCGTTTTTTTTTGCCGAGTGGTTGACGTTAAAAAATTCTAAAAAATATATGGACAGGGCTGCACAAAAGCGCGCGAGCTGTGTCGCGCGCGCTCGAGATACTCTTTCTAGAACAAACAGAAAGAAAGGGACGGGTAGACCGCGCGCGACACAGCTGACGCGCGCATTTGTTTTGTAGACCGACCGCTTAAGGCGCTGTCAACAGCAAATGACCTTGAGCAGCGCCACTCTTCACATTCACACATACGGATCGCATGCCTGTTAGTGAAGGAGAAGAAACTATTTCGGCAGCTTGGCGCGCGTCTAAAATCTTGCAAATAAGACACAAATAAAAATAAATAAAAAAAAGTATAGATTATTTGTGAACTCGTTAGCCGTGTAGGTATTGAATATGTTGACTTCATGTTTTTAACTGTAGACCCATACGTTGAAAAAATAAAGACATAGAACCGTTTAATGATGATTTTAAGACCAATCTTTGCAATTATTTTCTATCGAGCCGATTTTGTTCAATTATGTATCGAGTCCGTCCAGCGTGTTTGAAATATGATGAAAATTGACATACATATTTTTTTGGATTTTTATTGTGTAGTTTTTGTTAAAAAAGTGCTTAAATAACATCAATTTCAACAAAATTAGGTGTTGTCAGTCTCTTAACTGAGTCCTTGCCCACGCGGCACAGGGGCGCGAGTAGGCGACAAGGGGGGCCTCTGTGCGGGCGGCAGGCGTACTACCCGTCCGCCCCGCTCTCGGTTCCCTTTGTCATCCTACCCCGCGCCCCTGTACCTACCCGCGCGGGCAAGGACTCAGTCAAGCGGTCTGTCTATAGCCGTGCCATCTATTTATACTAACCCAACCTGCTAGCTTATTACGCAACTCGCTCGCAATCGTGTTCATTTTGACAGTTCTTGTATGAATGTGACAGCTAGCTGATTCAGATTCCAATTGTCAGCCCATACATGAACTGTCAAAATGAACACGATTGCGAGCGAGTAATAAGCCTGCTGTTGTGGTATTCCCATGGACGTAATTGTATTACGTCCATGGGAATGGGTATTCCGGTAAGACGGAGCGTTCATACTCTAGCTGAAGTGGCAGGAGTACTGGGTACAGACAGAGAACTCGCCCCCACTGGCCTGCGAGACGTGCGGCGGGTCGGGCGCCGGGTTGTTCTTGCGGTAGAACGTGTCCCGCAGCAGCGCGCAGCGGCCGCGGTTCACGTCGCGCGCGGACACCCTCGACGCCTTCTGCTGCCACCCGTAGTCCCAACTCGTCACCACTCTATACAAGTATCTACAAGCAGATAATCAACTGTCGGCTAGTGACTGAGTCCCCAGTGTCTGTAATCGCCAATATTATTGGTTTATAATATCACTAGCGGCCCATCCCGGCTTCGCACGGGTGCAGCAAGCAATAAATATAGCCTATGTCACTCAGGGTGAATGTAGCTTTCCAATGGTGAAAGAATTTTTGAAATCGGCATAGTAGTTTTCGAGTTTATTCATTACAAACATACACACACAAAAATACAAATCTTTCCTCTTTATAATATTAGTATAGATTGGTAATCGCCCCTGGGCACTTATGGGACCCCAAAACAGTGGCGTAATTATAGCGTGTGGTGCCCATGGCGAATTCATCAGATGGGGATCTCCAAATGTTAAGTCTTTATTTCCTATTCTGCCGGCATTTGAAAAACCCTAAAATTTCTTTTTAGCAGCTATGATTCCCTACTTGATTGTCAAATTTCAAAAGTCATTATAGTTACGGAGGTATAGGGATATAATAATATATTTCCCATTTAGTCCCTATCCCGGGGGAATTTCGGGAAATCCTTTCTTAAGTTCACAATGCACCATTATGATATTCATTTTGATAATCACGTCTTTATCTCTTACGGGGTAGACAGAGCCTAGGGTAACAATAACAAGACCTAAATGCCATATTTATCTAGCATGTTTGTGGGCGTATAAGTGAAAAGAGGAAAAAAATAGTGATGGGTTGTTAGCCGCATCGCCTATAGTATGATTCATCAAGGAATATGTCTGCCCAATTTAAACTCTACAGCATAAGGGTGCGACCAAACCGCCGCGTATACGAAGTGACGTGTCATAGGCGTCACGTTTTCTCACCGTTTCTTCATACATTTTGTTGCGATTCCGTAACGTCACCGTTTTTTAAGCGGCGGTGTTGTCGCACCTTTAGTGGTTTGGCTGTGCGCCTTACCATGACGTCGATTCAATTCCGACTCAGTTCAGGTTTTAGCTGATATTTTTAGTATGGATCGGACAGCGAGCGAACCAAAGCTGAATCGGAATTCAATCGCACTAAGACGTCATGGTAATAACCCTGTACTGACACTAACTTTTCGTCTGGCGCTTTCTTGTTCCTCTCCTTGAGGTACCGCTCCGCTGCGCCCTTTTCCGTGCTGTCGTGTAAGATCGCGCGCACGGCGGGGTCCATATGCAGCATCATGCTGTCGTCCACGAAGGGTTCCGGCGAGTGCGGCGGCACCACTACGGGTTTTGGTAACTTTTCGGCGTATAACTGAAGTTTAATGATAGGTCAAGCTTGTGTGAGGGCAAAGGATATGGAAGAGGGAACCAGACAGTCGTTGTGTGAGACATTAGAGAGGCGTATGCCTTTTAGTACCTACATAAAACATGCATTTTTTAATTTTAGCCAGTGAGTATTGCAGTGACAGTGCGCAGTAGTCGTACGGATACTAGCTTCGCCAGCAGCCCAACGCCAGCCACACGAAATGGTTGCAGCGGCTTTGGGTTTGGGCGCGACGGACGGCGCGAGCGCACGTCGTATGTTTGTGTGCGTGCGTCACATACACATAGGAACGCTCCGCGCGGTCCCGCCTCGCCTAGCTACGTCACCTTGGCACTCGACTTGGCGTTGCGTGTTCGCGTTGCGCTATTGACATCTTCGTCGAATACGCTAGAAACAATAGAGTGCATCCCCTTCACTCACGCAAATATTTGGATAAATACGCCAAGTGGAGTGCCAGTATCAGCGCGACATAAATGAATTCTTAAATCTGAAAAGGGCTCAGCTAATGTTGCCTCTTAACGAAATGAATGGTTTGACTACCAGTTTAAAAAATAAAATAGCAAGCTGTTAAAACTATCCTGGCTTCAGCCTGGCCTCGTGTATTTCGGGCATAACTTTGCTGGACACAGGTTTGAAAAACGTGTCCGAAATGGCTGCCTTCGCTAGGCAACTTGCCCAGACACTTATCAAGCTATTTTATTTTCTCAAACTCAAACCTACCCACACAGAGTTTGCCGAAGTACCTCGGCATTCTAAAATGCACAGCACGCTTAGAGTATATATTACAGTACTATATACCCTAAGACAGCACGGCTATCACGAGAGCGCCTGAGAGATAATCTATATTTTTCCTACTGATTTTTCTAGATCTAGAAAGAGACGGGTATACAGTCCTTCTCGCGCTCGGCTCAGTTCTCGCTCGTTCTCGTGCCAGCCGTACTGAAGAGATGTGAAGTTCACATTGTCACGATCTTTGTTTATTTACCGCCATGAGTTGCTTCGCCAGCTCTATAGACACATCTACGTCGCGGGCTTGCCGGTCCTTAGCTTGTTCCAGCACGGTCAGCAGATTATCCTGGTACCACTGCCGCTGACGACGTTTTGCTTTATTCATGGCATCGGCTCCAAAGGCGTGAGACATCTTTCCTCAGAAATGATTTTAATTTAATAAGATTCTAACGCAGAGATTTCGAATTTAGTTTAATCGCAGTTTGTTTTGACAGGGATTTTAACGATGACTGAACTGTTTTTTTTTAAATGAGCATGTTTACACATTTGTTCCTTTTTAATTGCCGATAGGCAAAGGGAATTATGGCCATGCTTTCAAGTAGTGCTACTAATAATATTCAGTATTCTAAGCCTCCAGCCCTACGCTAGGGATCAATCACGTCTGGATTCTCATACGCATTGATCTTTTGGACATTCGAAATAGTCTTCTAACCTTAGTAACTAACACATTATCAGCACTTTTCTCAATCAGTGGCAAATAAAACCATTACAAACTCAAAAGGTACATATATTTACATTTCATACTAACTTATCTTAATCAATAAAACAAACATTTACTACTTACAATAACATTTCCCTGTTTAAGAACTTGAAACTTGTTCCACCCTTAAAAAATTTAAAACAAAAACGGAATTTATTGCATGGTCATACATCAGACATAAGAAGGGAATCACCATGATGACATTAGCTTCAACTCATAACGAAAATACAATCTCAAAATGTTTTTAAAATAAGTATTGCTAATTTTGACTTTGCGACCGCCCAGTTTTTCTTCCCATGACGGGGCTGCCTCCCATTTGCCGTATGAGCCCTCTCAAGCCTCTGGCCTCCCGGATCCCACTGTCCAGGTGTTCCGTCGGCACTGCGCTGAAGTCATCAATTAGAGGAAGAGGCCCGCTGAGGCGCTCTGAGTATTGTGCGAGTCGGGACTGGTGCCCACTGGGTGATGACCGCTCTACGGGTTGCTGTTGAGCCTGTAAAGAGTTAAGATGAAAATTAACAGCCTTATTCATAAAAAGTTAGAGGCTCGCTATAAGCTCGCTATAGGACCGATGCAAAAAAAACATGATTCATAAACGTCAATTAGCGCTAATCAGTCCTTCAAGGGTCTGTTAAATGGTCCGAAAGTTAGCGGACTGTAGACCCTCCTTTATCTCTCTGCTAACTCACAAAATGGCCGCCACAAATATGAACAGCTGATTTTGGCAAGAGCAAAACCATACGCAATACAGTTTTTTTTTGTTTTAAGTTTTTATCCCCTCCGGGAAAGGTAAAGGAAACTAGATCCACACTGCCTAGTCTGTCGTGTTAATTCGCTGGTTTCCCGCTAATTCGCTGCCACTGCTGTCAATTTTTTTTTAATTCACTTATAGGCCATTTTTGGTCTATGATTTGTCAAGGTTACAACATAACGCGTCTAATCCATCCATCAACAGCTCATTAGCTAACAGACTGCTAGCAAGCGTTTATGAATCATACTTTTTAACATCTGTCAAATAAGCTTAATCAGTCTGTTAACTAAACTAATGGACCGATCAAAGCTCAATTAAGGATTTTTTATGAATAAGGCTGTAAAATGGCGGTTCTTATACTCCTTGCGGTAATTAGATCCAAAAAAACTACTAATGTGTTGCACTTAAAAAGATATAGTTTTACATCAGTAACTAAACTTCACTTTTCTATGATGCACACATACATTTTTAAGAATTAATAATTGTAAAGAAAATTAAATTCAACAGCCTGAGAAAACAATCTTATTCAAATATTAGTTGCCATGTGGTTGCCATCGAAAAGTTGATATTACACCCCCTTGCAAAAAAAACGGGCACCCATGGATTTTGTATTTTATGTGCATAAAACCTTATTTTCTAAGCTGCCACAAGCCTGCCACATACATATGGTTTCCGTACGGAATGACGTCAGCAACGTGACAGGGCTAGGAATTGACATCATTCCGCACGGAAACCGTATGAAAATTCCGTATGTATGTGGCCGGCCATAATGCCTAAAAATCTGAAAACTATAGGTTTCCGATGTTTTTGCAAGGGGGTGTATAATGGCCATGTGTCAGGTTATCAGGCAAATTTGCATTTATAATATTAGTTAGGTTTTATGAGCATTTATTACCTTTCCTCTTAGCGCAGCCAGTTCATCTTGCAGCCTTTTAACCATGGATGCATCACTCTCGTAGCTCGTGAGGGTTGGCTGCGGCATGCACTGAAACACCGTGGCCAGTAGGTTGTGTAGCGAGACCAGCACAGAGTCCTGCCACGCCCGGGTGAAGAAGAGGCTGAATGTTGGATTCTCTTCCGGCTTTTGAATGTATGGAAGCACTGTAACGTTGAAATACAGTTGAATCTCAGAAATCTGAAGCTCCCACACCAGTTATGGTGATGTTTTAAATCATACCTTTTATAACATTTTATCTGTTTGTTTAGTATTAATAACCTTACAAGTTCCATGGGTAATATGAGAATGCTTATTGAACTTACAGGCACAAGAGGCATTTCATCTGAGTCCTCTAGGTTGGCAACGCATATGCTATCCCTCCGGGATTGCGGATGTATGTATGTATGTATGTATGTAAACTCTTTATTGCACATAAAAATTTAAAAATACAGAAGTACACAGAAAATAGTACAAAGGCGAACTTATCCCTAAGAAGGGATCTCTTCCAGCTAACCTGGTACAGAAACCTAACCTAACCTAACCTGGTATGTCTATGGGCAGTGGTGATCGCTTACCATCAGGTGACCCACTTGCTCGTTTGCCTTCCTATACACATAAAAAAAAAACAACTAACTTTGAATAATAATTCAGTTAGTTGTTTTTTTTTTTTAATCAGTAAAATTTAAAATTTTGTCAGCACGTTCAAGCCATTTAAGATCTAGTATTGTTATATTATACTAGATCTTAAATGGCTTGAACGTGCTGACGAAATTTTAAATTTTACTGATTAAAGTTTACAGGTAGAGTTATGTACCTATGTATGTAAACCCTTTATTAAGCAGAATAAAAATAAAACAAATACCATTGACAGGTACTGAGATACGTGCACAAAGGCAGACTTATCTCTTTAAGGGATCTCTTCCAGCCAACCTTTGAGTGGCTAAGAGGAGTATTATATTACTTATAATTTATAACTCACTGAACCAGTCCCTCCATTCATTCTGCCCCTGCAATTCTGGAAGCATCTTGGCAAAGAACTCTGTGACCCTCTCATTCTTCACTCCACCTGTTCCTTGCGCGGCCGTCACTAAGTACAGCTTGCAAAGGCTGTACTCCAACTTTCTTACAGCTGAAACAGTAGATGATATTTCCACGTAAAGTGCATTCAAACAAAATCTTTTATTTCGTAATTTCACAAAAAATATTACCTGGCTGAACATGAATCTCTAGTTTTGAAAATACTAAACTGTCCAGATGCGACCAGTACTCCTTGAAACCGTTGAGATCAGAAACGTTGATATAATGCAATATTTGGTCCACAATTTTATCCACCCTAAAACCTTTGTCTTTATCGGCTTTTAAATCAGTGTCGAACGCTTTTACAGTCGAAGCGAAACCTCTATACAACAAGTATTCTCTCACTAATTCATCAACAAATTGTACATGAGCCATTTTTAAATGTATTTATCGATAAATTAAGTTTTGTTTACAAAAATTAGTATTAGAAAGCAAGCAATCGAATCGAAATCAAATGACGTTTTCTTCTTGCAGGTTGCATCCATGGGACTGTTTGACTGTTTAATGTTTACGTGCGTTCAGGTGAGCCTATGCATTTGCCAAATATATTTCGATAATTGTTATTCATTATATGCTATTAAGTGATATGCGCTATTTTACACGTAATTTTAAACTATAATCTTATCAATATTATTCTTGTAATTAATATTTTTATGTATAATTTTTTTAAACATAATTTATGGGGGTCTTGCTTAGAAACAGAACGCAATTCTTATCTTACCAACATACACAAACAACACCATCGAAATGTCAATCGTGCACAATAATCAGCTGTCGATTTTTATTGCAATAATTTATTATGAACACAATGCGCGTTAACAAATGAGAACTATTGGTGTCTGTTAAGAAGCAATCACGGTGGTGATATTGGGTTTGTGCGGTGTGGGGCGATGGCGCGGTGTTTCGGAGAGTGACGGTGACCGAGGCGGCGAGGCGGGCGGGCGAGGTCCGAAGCGGGCAGGCACAGGCACAGGGAGCCAGGGCCAGGCATGCGGCGGCATGGGGGAGGCCTCGGGCACGTCGCGCGGCCTGCGCGTCTACAAGATCGTGGTGCTGGGCGACGGCGGCGTCGGCAAGTCCGCGGTCACACTGCAGTTTGTCAGTCACAGCTTCCTCGACTACCATGACCCTACTATAGGTACGTCTGTTATTGACACTGAGCCACTTGTTTTGTAAATTATCATATCAATGAGCTTGCTGTTGCTTGTTGACAGAGTACTCACTAGTTAGAAAGTGCATGAAGTATAATATAATATATGCCATATACCTATATCAATTTAAAAAGAATAATGTGAATCGCTTTCCATTTGTTACTGTTATTCTATTCTATAGATATTATAATATTTATTTAAAAGGTAAATAATAGGTTGCTTGTAAACAAAGGTTTTTTTCTAAAGTTCTTCCTTAAAGGTTTCTTAATCAAACTACAATATTTGATTTTCAGAGGATTCATATCAGCAACAAGCTGTTATTGATGGGGAACCAGCTTTGTTGGACATTTTGGATACAGCAGGCCAGGTAATGTTTAACTAAATTCAAAATAACATGGTTTCCACACTTCTTTAATGGGCTACGCTACACTTCTTCAGGCTACCGCAATAGCATGCCTTAGATGGTCAATATTATCGTGATACTGGTTTTAATTTTTTATCTGAAATAAATAATTTCATTTCATTTCATTTCATTGAATTTCAAAACAACTGGATTTGCAGCAATACTCATCAATATTTCGTTGATTGCAATATGCGTGGATCACACGATAATATTGACTGTCTAATCTATGCCTTATACATTTGAAATTTGCCATGCGCTTATCGGTGAAGGAAAACATTGTGAGGAAACCTTGTTGTACACATCTGCGAAGGAATTCAATGATGTGTGTGAAGATCCCAATCTACACTGGGCGCGCGTGGGAACTATAGCCAAAACCAAACAAACAAATTTAGTAAAAATAAAGAAAATAAAAACACAAAAACTGAAGACATGTAATAAAAAAAAATTGTAGTTAATTCGGAATAAAAAGGCTATAAAAAAAAAAATTGGTTGCCTGTAAAGTCGGTATACGGGCGAAAGTTTTACGTGACAACGACTTTGAGTGGTAAAATAATTTTAATGTGAATATTCATTCGTATAGTAGGAAGAAGGATGAAATAATAGTAACAATTTAAAACATTTATTTATACAAAGAATTATATTTAACACTAACTGTGCTCGAGTGGAAGGGACGCGTGCCTTTCACTTTTTATGTCTGTCTCTCTCGCTCTTAGGCGGGCTAACCATGCCCGAGTGGAAGGGACGCGTGCCTCTCACTCGCTCTCATTGTGAGCGCATAACGTGAGCGGAGCGTAACGCAGTTTCTTGAAGTGTCACCCGGCAAACCAATTTATAAGACGTTGTCACGTCAAAAGGAAAGAACTATGCCTATGTTCATTATCATTATTGTTACGCTATGGCCAGGTGGAGTTCACAGCGATGCGCGAACAGTACATGCGTTGTGGCGAGGGCTTCGTGCTGTGCTACTCGGTGACGGACCGGCGCTCGTTCCGCGCCGCGGCGGAGTACCCGCGGCTGCTGGCGGCCGCGCGCCCGCTGGAGCGCCTGCCGCTTGTGCTCGTTGGCAACAAGCTGGATCTGGCGCCACGCTGCAGGCAGGTGAGGCCTGGGTAAACTGAGGCATACAAGCTAGTCTCAGGGACTATCTGACTGAGTAGATAGTATCTTATAGATACGACGTTGTCGAGTGTAAGTGTATGTATGACTCAAAACGTTGAGCTGGGTCCTACCATGACGGCCTAATTCCGACTCGGTTCAAGTTTTAGCTGTCATTTTTAGTATGAATCTGACAGCGAGCGAACGTAAGACGTCATGGTAAGGCCTAAAAACAGGTTAGGTAACAAGTAAAAAATATGAGGGACTCTGAATATGTTTAAGGGCTTATTTAAAGGTTTCGCGTTATGTTTGCCCCATTGTCAGGTGACAACAGAAGAGGGCGCTGCGCTGGCCACGCAGCTCGGGTGTCCGTTCTTCGAGACTTCGGCGGCGTTGCGGCATTTCGTCGACGATGCCTTCCACGCGCTCGTGCGGGAGATACGGCGCCTCGAGAGGCAGAGACAGGTAGCGGTTACACTAATGTAACAAATAAGAGTTCTTTTTGTGAAACATTAAATGTCTAGGATCAAAGGACTGATTAATAAAAATTTCCATACAGTCTGTGACCTTAATTTTTGTTCCATTCCGTTACCTTCATACAAACTATGAATGAAGTAAGGGAATGGAAAAGGCAAATCTAACTAATATTATAAATGCGAAAGTATGGATGGATAGATGGATGGATGGATGGATGTTTGTTTGTTTGTTACTTAATCA
The DNA here is from genome assembly GCA_963854515.1 of Pandemis heparana. Lineage (NCBI taxonomy): Eukaryota > Metazoa > Arthropoda > Insecta > Lepidoptera > Tortricidae > Pandemis > Pandemis heparana. The sequence goes on along the minus strand of OY978023.1, from coordinate 11,126,231 downwards.
CGCCAGAACGGCCCAACGGATCTGGATGAAATTTGGCACATAGATAGAGAAAAGTCTGGAATAGCACATAGGCTACTTTTTATCCCGGAAAATTGCGTAGTTGCCGCGGGATAGTGACAAACGAATTCTTTGCAGACGAAGTCGCTGGCAACAGCTAGTAAAAAATATTAACATTAAAAAAGTGCAACTTCAAAAAAAATGGCCTAAATAGCTACATAGAAACTGTTAGAGGTAGCAAACCTTCCTACTTTAGTAAACTCTATCCTGTATGGTCTATTACTTCTTGTGTCCTAGCAACGCTGTTCTTTAGAGTCTAAAGTTTAGACAATATACGATTGCCTTGAGATGGTTTTTCTTTGAGCTCTAATATGGTAGCAGAGCGTGGTTCAGGCTTATGCCCCTTTTCACTAGGACCCCAGTTTTTATTTATGTAGCTGTTGACTTGTTCGCAGGCGTCTCTGATGGGCACGTCGATATCGACGGGCGGCGGGCGCAGGCGCTGGCGGCGCTTGCGCAGCATCTTCGCGCTCGTGTTTCGTCGCCGCCGGAGGCACCACAGCTCGCCCTAACCTACCGTAAGCTAACATGCAAAACGGAATATGCGTGATTTTTTGAACTGCTTGAATAAAAGCACGTACATATGTACTAAATATGTAACAATAAATTTTTTTTTTCAAAAACTATTCAAATAACTAACCAAAATAATGAAAAATAATAATATTTCTTTAAAACAGCATTTAAAATGGAGTACCTACATGTCGGACGTTTCTTTCTAATCGTTGTCTAATTAGAAATTTTGAATTTCTTGACCGCTATTACTTTTAATTTCACTTTTTGTTTTACGATATTTCCGTGTGTTATATTAAGAAATGAGATGGGAAAAAATCATGCATATTCCCAATTTTCACATCGGAATGGCGGCTACGTAAAGTATCCATGAGATTGTAGATAAAAATAGACAATGCTGGTGCAACCGTTACGTAGTTACTCTAAACTAAATGCATTACATTTAGATTTATGTCCGTTAAAAAATTAATTGGTTGAAATTGAAATAAATGGGTGTTGTAGCTTAGCTACCCTAGCTGCCCTTTAGGTGCACACCTGTGCTTATGAGTCAGAAATACTTGCATTTTCTATTTATATCTAAGTCATGAGTGCTATAGCCTTGTTAAATATATTTTATACAGATATCAGTACCTTCCAATACCGATTTTGAAATAAGTATTTAGTTGAAGATCCCACCAGTCAAATATACCTAGTGATTGTTTGAGCCATTTAGTAATTTTTATTTCCATTATTTATTGCGAACTGAAACTTTAAATTTCCATGGTATAAAATAAATTATGACAGTTTAGTGAAAAATAAAAAAAAAACATTTTCTAAAAACTTTTACAACTCCTTTATGCCAAATCATTATTTTATCGATTAACCTTCTACCTCTTATTATAAATTAACATTTTAACGACTAAGAGACGTGATAATAACAAAAAAATTAATTGATACTTGCGGTAGTCTTGGTCGTTCTGCCGTCCTAATTAAAAAGGACGTATATGCGTTTCATTTGACACACATATACGTCCTTTTTAATTGGGAGGGCAGCGTTGAAATGTCAGACGAATCCTTGATTAAACTTATTGTAAACAATTCCTAAAATCTTACTAAAATAAGCAGGGCCTATATTTTTGTGCAACTTTTTAGCGCTACTAGTAATAATGTTTATTTTATACTAATTTAAATTTAATTAGATATAACTGTTTTACTTTGAGGACCAATGATTGGTTAAATTGTCGACAATATGGGAGGAAAAGAAATTGGCTAACTATTTTAAGGTTTTTTTTATGATCTTTACATTGAAAATGAAACATGAATCTTGTTAGGAGATTATTATTAGTGTCCCCGACCTAACCCATTGCATCAATGACAAGATTTTACATTTATTTTATACATTTTGTTTTCTTATACCTACTTACTCGCTTTTTTATGAAGTCACTAAGCTATCAAAATACGTTTAAATGTTACATTTAATTATTAATTTTAGATTAAGACAAAGTGATTTAGTAAACCCCAAGCCTTATACCACGTCCCCAGTAACGTTGAAACTTAGTTTTCGACCACTGCCTTTAGTATTTGGTTAGAACACCATTGTTACGTAAATACGTGAAGAAATAATTGTTATACTAAAATTGAGATTGACGGAAATATAAGCACTAAGCAGAGAAGAGTAATGTGAATGAAGAAGCGCAAGGAATCAATGAGTTTTGCGTATGTAGTTCAATAGACGCCATATTTAGTCAGAACTAGAATCCAAGATGGTAACTGTAACAGTATGTTATTAATTTGAAAGATATTTAAATGTTGTTGATTGCTTTTACTCCATAGATTAGATATTAGGCCATAGACAATCGGAATAGTCCAAAGGCACGTCACTGTCTTCACCGTTTATGACCATCGATGTCTATGATAGTGTAGATCTGAAACATAGGCTTCGAAGCACATGTCTTCCGCAAAATGGAACCCGTCAGAGCAATAAATATATTTAGATATTTTAAAGTACCTTTTGTTGATAATTGTTTATTAATTTAGAGTTTTAATGTATAGCTTACGTAGTATAATGTAGCCATTTAAAGTGTGGTTTATCGTGTATAGGGGACCTTGTAGGAATGAATACCAAAATAATATTAGTTTGTAATGGCAGGCCATAATTTAATGTTTATATTGTGCTCTATTCTTTTGTTGTTTCGGGTACTTGAGAAGCGTATGCTGACTAAATCATCTAACTCATTAATTCAGTCAATCAAGTGTGTTAAAGGTTGTGGCTGGTATTTCACCGAACACTGTCAACCTTACCGCACAAGATCAAGAATTGTCTGGCCGTGTCTTATCCAACCTCGACATTGGCGGAATCATCGCACCGTTCGATGGGGCCATTATTATCCCAAAAATTGAATTGAATTGAAGTGTGTTAAAGTTTGACTGGAACGATAATTTTTCTCAACGTTCCGTTGTTATTATGCTTTTTTGAAGTATCCAGAATAATATACTGTAGATTCCGTTCTAGTCGGTATTTTGTAAAAGTGAATTACCATACGCCAGCAGATATGTATGTATAATTTCTGATGTAATTATTTTTTACTCACACAAACAATTTTGTGTATGATAATGACTTGTTTATTCACGGAGATGATATATGCTCCTTATTACAAATTATCGACTATGTTGTGGTAACTTGGCGACCTTAAAGTACAAGTGAGGCTGGCATTTATATATTTATATTTGAAATAGAATTTCTTGGGCGTAACCTATACTTTTCATAGATTGAATTTAACAACTGTCTGGTCGAAGGTCGGTGTCAACTAGAACCTTAATTTTTTGTAATATTTTTAATAAACCGACCATACAAATTGAGAGATTGGTGAATTTTATTAAAATCAGACTTACGTTAAACTGTATAAATGCCAGTCGTTAGCATAAGTGAGATCAATCGAGCTCTTCATTATAATCTGTGTGACAGAAACAGCAATAAGTATATGATATAAACAATATAATATAATTATATGATAAATTTAGTACCTTGTTTGGTGTATGTAATTGAGTACCTAAATTAGTGTTGTGGTGTGTGTGTGGAGTAATGATTAGGTCGAGACGCACAAATTCTAGTCTGTAATGATATTGTGTATCTTATAATGTGTTGGTCGGCATTCGAAATTGACGTACAGTTTTTAAAATGTTTTCACACAAAATTATACAGCATTTACACTGTAAGTATTGTATACACATACACACCACCTGATAATATTGTAATACCGTCAGGTGTCTTTATAAATATATAAATTATATAATAGAAACCCCAAAAGAACACACTTCGTGAGTTTCGAATGACGTCTCTGCAGTGAAATATATCGATATGTACACTCCTATTTGTCATTATTATTCGCGTTTGAACTCCACATATTCGTGTATTTTACTCACAAAACACTGATTCCTTTCACCACAACAAGTTTTGCGAAATGTGTGTTTTACATTTGTGTGTCGATTTTTGAAATAAGTGCACAGATAAGCTAATTGCAACTGAAGTGCTTTGTGAGGTTGCCATATTTTGATTAAAGGTATTTTTTGGTTAAATACAGAGTTGACGTCGAAATAAATTTACACGTAGTTTAAATACGCATAAATTATCGAATAATAATGACAAACGTCGATCCAAAATTATTTATAGTTTAATAAGACGGTGTCAAACTAGGATACCCTCTGCCGTGTTCGTTCAGAAACAGTCATAATACCTAATTTATAATTATAATTTATAAATATCGGAGGTAGCCGAAGCCGACCCTACAGTTTTTAATTTTGTACGTCATCCAAAATTTGAATTCTTTACCTAGGTATATTGTATATTTTTGGTTACAATATATTTATAACCTGTTTGAAAACTGTGCAGACGTAATACAATGTAGGGTTGGCAACACTAGAATTGGTTTGCGCTGGTCGTCTTGCTACTTCTCGTGCTAAGCCTGCTACTTATCGGGAATCGCGTGTAATAGGTTAAAGTATAAATATACTCCGAAATTCGACTGTTGACGTTTGTTTCGTACCGTTCCGCTCACACTAATAGGCATTAAATTGAGAGTAATAGGGACGGTATGATAATAATTTCGAAAATCGAATTTCGGAGCAGCCGCCCTGCTCAGATTTTAGGATTATAGTAGTGACTAGCACTAGCACACTTACAAAAGTTAGTAGCATGCTACTGGTGCGTACAGATTGCTGTGTGAGAGCTACATGAACATATTGAACGAATTGGATTTGCATTTTCGCCTGAAATAATCAAGTGGATGACATATAGATACTTTGAATTATTAATGGAATACTTTTAAGTGACTAGTTTTTCTGAAGTGACACGGCGTTTATATAAATTATTCGTAAGTAACCTGAGCTTTGCCGCGCCGACGGCGTGTGATGCCTACTTATCCCCCAAGGGTCGTAACGCAATTTATAATATTGTCATTCTAACGATATAATGTACTATTAAAGTACAAAGAGCGTTTAGTTTCGTCTTAGACGAGGAACATTAAATTGGAGAAGCATGTCCGAAGTATGAATATTTGACGACACGATTTGCGTATTTGTGGATTTATCTTGGAGACTATTGTCCGGTTGAAGCTTGAAGAAATTTGTTTTTTTTTTTTTTTTTTTTTTATATAAGAGGGGGCAAACGAGCAGACGGGTCACCTGATGGAAAGATTTGAAGAAGATTTGTGATGTACTTCTCCAATTTAGTGTTGTGTAGCGCATTAGTTCAAAGTAACGTATCACCTAATAGGTTCTAATTCTAGTCATTATTTTGTGTAACTCGATGTCTAACGTGGCGGTTCAATAGTGAAATAATTAATGTACAGAGATCCTATTATATTTGTTAGGGTCTCGGCCCTTATTAGAATAGATTTAGTCTTTATTTAATCCTCTGTTGAACCTTTTGAATCCATTTTCTGATGACATTTACTTTTAAACTGAATATTCGGATGTATAGTCTGATAATTTGTCCTATTTTGGCCATATTAGTCTCAAGTATTTGTTTACTTCAATTAATATTAAAGTTTTCCAGCTAAATCGGAAACAAAGGTAGATTTGCTGTGCCATATTGACTTTGAAAAGTTCTCTTTAATTACAACAAACCGGATAACTCACGTATAAAAGCCGAAGGAATGCTCCGACAATTGTTTCGGATCATTCCGTATTCATCAGAGAATAGTCCGAAACAATGTCGGAGCATTCTTTCGGCTTTTTATGCGTGAGTTATCCGGTTTGTTGTAATTATGTTTGAGTCTCACGGTAGTTTCATGTTGAAAAGTTCTCTTTGTTAGAACCATCCAATTCATAAAACCAGTTATCAGAGATCCCAGATCATACATTGTACATTCAGTTAGGCGCATAGAGGCTTGTCAGATAAGGCTATCAGGCTGTTCATATATAGAGTTGACACTACCCGACTTCACCGGGTAGGATAGAATCTACCTTTTGGTTCATCTCATCTTACCCTACAAACTTCAGCAATAATATCTACAATTCCTCTTTCGACTCACAGTTACGATATCTTTCGTTTCGTTTAGGTAATGTTTAAATTTCATTCATGTTAGTTTGGCTTTGGCAACCACCTGAGACATTATTGTCTAACGAACTCTGAATCAAAATGGCATTCACCATTCCTTTCTGTTAGACGGTAATGGATGACAGTAGAAAGAGATGCTAAATTGCGATCGCCAGTTCTCGCGCGTTAGACAATAAGGCCTCTGAACTTGTCTAGAAACTCGTGTAATAGAATCGATCTAATAATGATTCAGTGCCCTTGAAGCCTTTCAGTCTATGCCAGTTTTCGCAATTTAATGCTGAAGATCTTCGTTCTCTTCTTCCATGACTGCAATATGCTAGTTCTTTCTGGTGTGCGAGATCCAAAATAAAGTTCTTGGGGATAATGTTTAATCTTTGTTCATTAAAAGAGTCACCTACGCACGTTGTTTCCTTTTCAATGGTTTTCTGTATTCTATGTATTGTTGTTGTCCACTATGAGTCGTCTGTCTCTGCATTTTTGCTTTGTATTGTGTATTTTCAGTTCGATTTTGAGCCGGGTGTCAAACGAAATCATGCCTCATGCAGCTGCCTCGATGCAACTTGCTGGACCCGGTTTATATTATAACTTGGTTCTCTTTGAGTAAGGCTCTCGACTGTAAGCGATGGTCTCGCTTATTCCCTAAGGGTTCACCTTCATTTACATTGATTTCGCAGCATTTAATTTGATTGAGCATTCTAATTGTACGTTATGTCCAGTGAGTAAGGTTGACAATAAGTTTGTTTCATTGGTGTGTTAGCTGGATCTACATATGTAATGAATGTATGTTGTAGTCGTTGGAGAAAACGCGAGGGGATGGGGTTGCGATGTGTCGTACGCTATGCTAATGTGTACGACGTCAGAGAAGGATTATGACCAAGTTTGCATGAAAATATGAGTTATACCGCTTATCAAGTGCGTCAGACGTCTACGTTTTAGCGGTTTTTGTTCTGATGAAAGCCAAAATGGGAACGATGAAGCAGCCAACAAGCTTAAAATTAAAATAACGTAAAGCCCAGTTTAGACTTGCGAGAAAAGTCCTGCAGGTTTCATTACATTGCCAGGCCGTGGTGCGAACGGGTCAAAGGTCGTCGACCCAGTGCCGCAACGTAATGCGACTTGCCGAATTTTTGTAGCAAGTCTCAACTTGGCTTCAGGTTTTATTTTATCTTTAATTGCATCATCTTGTGAAAATGTGCCTGCTGATATTTCCAGTTGTATTAAACACAGTCAGCAGAGTAGGTACTATAGTCGTAATTTCAAAGCGTCAGCAGTTTTTGAGCACTTAAAAGATCGCGACGTCATTCCTTCAGATTGTAAGCTCCCATAGTTTTTCGTTAAAGGTTTAACGCACATTAGTTTGCCAAAGGGCCTGTAGTCAGATCGTAGTATTTAATATTAACGCTTAAAACAATGTTTTTTGAAGTTTTAAATGATATTCCATAGTGTAGGTAATGATATTAGGCGACGTAGGTGATTTGACCGATGTAGTGTTTTTGAATGTTTTAAAGAGGCGGATATTAATGACATGGCGGCTGGCACGGCTCTGAGCTTCGAATTATTTTATTTTATTTCATTTTAACCTTTAGCGCAGTGGCTCCTAACTTCTTTTAACCTTTACCCCTGAAAATAACAAATTCGTCGTTCCACCCTTTTAAAGCAAGTATTTTGTGAAACATTACGTCTTGCTAGTTTGGTTACCCTTAAAAAAAAACAGTAACTACACCCAAGTTCGGAACCACTGTTTTAGCGTTATACTGCGGGTTTTTTAATACGTATCTTTTTAGGGCTCCGTAGCCAAATGGCAAATAACGGAACCCTTATTTCTTTTACGAAGTATGGTTCCTCAATTTTTGATTTGTCAAAATTATGGTGGTATTAGGTACAATATCGAAGTTTTGGAGCAGTGTCAGGCAGCCAACGTACGTCTTGTGTACTTACAAAATTTGATAGATATTAATTGTGTATTGTATTGTATTGTATTGTTCTCACGAGTAAGTTGTGTTCGGTAATATATTGACCTAATTGTCTACGTATTTTGTTACATGTACCTAATAATTTATAACACCAATATTTATCTTTTCAAATTAGTAAAGTTAATATATTTTATGCGAAAAATTGTAAACAGTGTGTAGATTTTGTTGAATAAATGTCATGTTTTGAATTCGGTATTATTTATTACAACAACTACTCATTATTATATCGAAGTTCAACCTATAACTAGAAGTAACCGTAGTCACCAGCACTTTTTGAGTGACCATTTGCTAACCGAACCCCCTGAACCTCAACCCCTTCTGACCCTGAAGGAGGAAAATAAGCTGTTGGTGGCAGAAAGGAAGGTTTTGAGGAAGATTCTGGGACCAACTCGGAGAGACGACGGGAGCTGGAGGGTCAGAAAGATCCGAGAAATTGAAAATCTAGTGTCCGAGCCAAAGCGTCTCGACTCCGGTGGCTTGGATATGTGGAGAGGTTTCATGAGTGAGGATCGAGCCGTTAGTGCGTACTTGGGCCGGCCGAGCGAGCGTAGACCGGTTGGCCGTCATAGGTATCGTTGGAGCGACCTGGTTCAAAGGGATCTCTCGGATCTCGGGCTGATGGCTGGCGAGAGCTGGCCCAGGATCGCAAGGCATGGAGGAGTCTGGTGTCCGAGGCCAAACTTCCACTTCGGGTCATTGCTCCCAGCCAGTAAGTAATTGTTTTTGTTAAAAATTGTTTTTGGAGTGAAAACTTGTTTGGCGGCGTTGAACACTTTTTAGGATGGGTAAAAAATGTTAAACTCGCATCAGGCGTAAGACGGAGGGAGAGTTTAAGTACCTACCAGGATATCAAATCCTTATTTTGAAATACGAATGAAGCTCTAGAGTCGCGTTCGATTTTTCAAGTGCAAGTACGTTGATTTCGTCGCTTTAACGTATGTGCGTTTGACCTAGTGGTATAAGGTGTGGAATAACAGTGCGTTTTCTCAGTTAACCGCAGTTCGAATCTCGTGTAGAAAAAGTTTTTTTTTCTTTTTGTGCGAGTGTGCGTGTAGTTTTCACTTCTGCCGGCACTCTCGGAGTGCTACCCGGTGTTTTTTTTTAAATTTACGTATGATTTAACTCGATTAATGCGTGGGGGGTGTTTTAAATATTTAATTTAATAGTTTTGAGTTTATATCGATCAGACACACAGACAGAAGCGGCGGAGAACCTTGTTTTATGCCATGTAGTCATTGGAATGATGATGATGCTTTAGCCGCACTTAACTTTGAATCCGAGGCCGCAATATGCCCTAATCTGTTTGTCAGGTGATGTGACCCTTTTCTAGATTATCCGCTAAGTTCTTTTGTTCGCGTTACAATGGGACCTTAATTACTTTTTAAGCCTTTTTAAGCAAATAATTAACCGTTGGTTCCTTACGGTCAGATTTGTTAAAAGCAAATGCGCAAAAATGTTTCTTTGCTTTTGCTTTACTTATTTTTATAAAAGCACTTTCTTACAAGTTCTTCGTTTCGCTTTGCCTTCTCTTTTAATTTTCTTTTTTAAAGAAAGAAAGAAAGAAAGAAAACATTTATTGACACAAAACGACACATAAAAAATAAAATTAAAAAACAAAAAAGAACAATTCAAAAAATATTTGTGCCGCAAGTGCCAAAAGGGCCACACTCAGCATGTTGCTGCGGCAGGCCGCAGCGCTGATTTTCAGTGTGACCCTTTTGCCTAAAACTAAAAAAAATGTTTTTGTGTTAATTTCGTCACTGTGGTGTGGACGTGTGCAGTGGGAGGCATATATTGTGTAAGCTGGAAATGATGATGATGATGATGATTTGTTATATTTTTTCAAAACGTCTTAAGAGTATACAGTGACGATATGAGTGTGTGTTTGTTCCTTCTTCATGAAAAACGACTGGATGGATTTGGATAAAATTTGGTAGGAAGATAGCTGGTACTCTAGATTAAAACATAGGCTACATTTTAATGTAGCCTACATTACAAGCTACATTTTATCCCGGAAAATTGTATGGTTCCCGCGGAATAGCGATAAACATCAATTGCTAAATGCTACGCGGACGAAGTCGCGGGCAGAAGCTAGTGTATAATAAAGCTGAATGTTTTTAAGAAGTAGTTACTTACGTAAGTAATAGAATTTCACTTTAATACCTACTCACCTTTTCATTTGCGCTGTTTGTAAAGATTGTTACCGTTTGTAATGTATTTTTTAGTTTATGTAAATAGCCATATTTAAAAAAATATTGAATAGAATAAGACTTAGTAAACGAACTTCTCGACCAATACGTACACAAAACCGCCCCATTTGAGAAATAGAAAAACAAAAGGCAACTCTGGTCACAAAAGTTGGATTAAATCGATTTAAGAAATCCATCTCTTATACGCGGCATCTCACGGTTAACAGCAGGCAGGAATCACGACTTGTTGCTTCCCTCATCCCTAACCCCACCCCATTCAGCATCACTACATTTCAGTTCACTCCTAACGTCGACAGACGACGCACGTCCGCCCAAACAAGAATGGCGCGAATCCTCGTAAAAAAACTGTGATTTTGACACATTCGAACTTGAACTTTTACAACTGCTTATCCTTACCTAAAACTAGAAACTGATTAACTTTGTTATGAAACTGCGTTAATTCTCTTTAATTAACTAAAGATGTTGTTGTTTCTTCTTTTAACGCCGGTTCTTTCGGTGCCGCACACAGTGTACAAGGTTGGGGTCCTGATGGCTTCCCGCCTGGACTCTCCCTTCGACCTGGAGCGCTGTGGGCCAGCAGTTGACCTGGCTCTGGATACTGTTAACGAGAAGTTTCTGGCGCACCACGGCGTGGAGCTACAGAAGGTCCAGGGCAGGTAGGTGTTTCAAACATTAATGATTAAGTGAAGTAATGGCATGGTTTATACGGTCAATATTACAAAAACTAAAATACAATACAAATACTCTTTATTTCAATAACCACAAATCAGTATCACTGAAAGATAGAATAAGGAATAATGTGATAAGGGAACGTGCTGGTGTGAAAGAAGATATAGTGACTAGGATAGAAAAAAGTATGCTTAGTTGGTTTGGTCACGTAGAGAGGATGGATGAAAGAAGATTAACTAAACAGATTCATATGGGGAGTGTGAATGGGTGCGTTGGGAGGGGAAGGCCTAGACGGACGTTACGTGATCAAATTGAGGACGTTTTGGAAAAAGGCCAGGTCCAGAGTAACCGAAACCGACGAGCATGTATGAAGAGATTGATGAATGTGGATGAAGCGAAAGAGGTATGTCAGGATCGTAGCAAGTGGAACAAAGTAGTCTCTGCCTACCCCTGTGGGAAAGAGGCGTGACGGTATGTATGTATGTATGTATGTACAAATCAGTACAAAACAATACAGAAACAAAGTAGACAATAGGCGGTCTTATCGCTTAATAGCTTTATCGTGTGATTTATGCATATCGCCATACGTATCACGAAATATAGATGCGTATTTTTGAAATCTACGATCCCGTTTACATACAGTCAGCGTCGTATAATATGAGACATCCAAGGTGATCAAAAAGTTCGAAATACTATTTCTATGGTGTACCGCACTATTTTACAGGCTTGGATGCTTCAAACTATGACGCTGACTGTACCAGTAACGCGATGATACTGACCGTCTAATTCATGCTAATAAGAAATAGCTGGGCACTTCAGTATACGTATGGTATACTACTAATATTATAAATGCGAAAGTTTGTGACGATGTGACGATGTGATGATGTGATGATGTGACGATGTGAGTGAGTGAGTGTGTATGTTTGTTCCTTCTTCACGCTAAAACGACTGGACGGATTTGGATAAAATTTGGTACGAAGCTAGCTGGTACCCTAGATTAAAACATAGGCTACTTTTTATCCCGGAAAATTTTATAGTTCCCGCGGGTTAGCGATAAACATATCAATTGCTAATTCTACGCGGACGAAGTCGCGGGCAGAAGCTAGTAAATTATATGGGCACACGGGGTCCGTACCCAGTTGCCAAAAAAGGTTGAGAATCTGAAAAATTACTATTCAAAATATTTGCACAAAAATTCCAACCCTTTTGGCGGTAGCTTCACCTCACCTCACAAGGTTTAGCTTTGGATTTTTAAATTCTTCCAGAATAACTTTTAACAGAAAAATTAACAGACTTGAAGCTGATCACTGAAGCGACTATCTGTGGAATAACAATAACAAAAGAATAATCGAAATTGGTTCATAGCCGGTACAACTGAATTGAAAAACCGGCCAAGTGTGAGTCGGACTCGCGCACGAAGGGTTCCGTACCAGAAAAAAGGCTAAAAGCTGGTGCCATTAAACACTTGTTTTATTGAGTTTTAATTCCGTCGTCAACTTTTTGACTACCCTGTTGTATGGGGGCCCCCCTTAATTATTATTATTATTTTGATTTTAGTATTTCTTGTTGTAGCCACAATAAAAATACATAATCTGTGTAAATTTCAACTGTAGCTATTACGGTTCTTGAGATCTAGCGCGGCGAGTGGTAGCCATGAAAAAGGGCTAAAATATCACGTTTTCTGTATGGGAGCCCCTTAATTATTATTATTATTTTGTTTTTAGTATTTTTTTTGTTATAGTGACAACAGAAATACACAATCTGTGAAAATTTCAATTGTCTAGCTATTACGGTTCTTGAGATACAGCCTGGTGACAGACGGACGGACGGACGGACGGACAGCGAAGTCATAGTAATAGGGTCCCGTTTTTACCCTTTGGGTACGGAACCCTAAAAAGAGAAGGGTAAATTGACAACATTTCATTTTTAATACACCTGAAAATGTATATGTGGTTCGAAAGCATTTTGCCTCCTGATCACTGTAATATGTTTATATAATTTTAATATCGCTTATTATAAAAATTAAAAGCTAATTAAAAATATCTCCTAATTTTACCAAAACTACCACAGGATAGGTGAAACGCCTTTGCTTTTTTCACGAGAAAAAATAAGCGATCATAATTTTGTATTTTTGACAACTTCAAAGTACAAGGGGGGCAACTCTGGAATTCTGTTTTCGAAGTTCGTTGCATACCTTCTCTCTCACTCTCAAAATAATGACTATTAGTATGAGCGGAACAGCACGAAGCGATCCTCGAAAATCGAATATTGGAGAATAGGGCTTGACATTGACAATTTGAAGTTAACGTCAGTTTTTTTGTTCTATAGAGAAAAGACAAAGGGAAAAGTGTCTATTCTGTGATAGTATCGGAGTTACGCCCTTTTAGAATAAGCACAAATTAATGAATTAATTATAAATTAAATACAAGCCCTAGCGAAAAAATTAAACTGTCAGCATGTTCATCTATTCAAACAAAATACAGAGAACCATTAAAATTATAGGCTCAGAAATATGAAATGTTGTCAATTGGCACAAAATTTATTTTCACCTCGCTGCAACGCTACCGTAGTAAAATAGGATAGAAACAAAAGTTAACAACGTGACAGGCTTTCCTCTTAACGAGCTCGGACGAGCTATTGGAAGCAGTTAAAATGAAAATAGCAAAAGCTATAAATTTAACAACAGTTAAATTGTTATTTAACGGCTGTTAAATGAATTACTGTTGCAAACTCGATCACTACACGGTCGTTAAACATTTTCATAACTCACGTTTCAAAATTATTTTAAATGAAACATATCTTATTGAATCAGGCGTTACTTTGCGGAGGTCCATTTCAATGAACACAAAATATTTACCTTGCTACTCCGCTACTTGCATGCAAAACGTACATATTTCGCACAGGCTTGGTTAACTTGCACGTAAGTAGCGGAGTAGCAAGGTAAATATTTTGTGTTCATTGAAACATATCACTGATAATTATAAATTTTATTCAATCAACTAGCTTCTGCCCGCGACTTCGTCTGCGTAGAATTAGCAATTGACATGTTTATGGCTATACCCCAGGAACTATGCAATTTTCCGGGATAAAAAGTAGCCTATGTTTTAATCAAGGGTACCAGCTATCTTCGTTCCAAATTTTATCCAAATCCGTCCAGTCGTTTTAGCGTGTAGAAGGAACAAACATACACACACACATCATCACATCGTCACAAACTTTCGCATCTAAAACATTACATTTATTATAATTTTATGATGCAGACAAGCAATAATAAAGCCCGTATTGTTCAATCCGCGCCGTTTAATAAATCTTGGCTCTAACTCATTTGGGATCATTTAATCTCAATGAATTATTAAACTCGATTTAGTAGTGTCAAACATTATTCTCCCACCCATTTTGACAAAACATCAACGACAGCAAAAAATGCTGATCTACTACGTTCTTTTTAACAGTTTGTATATAGTTTTCCTTCAGCTTTATTGGAGTACTACTTTTTAATTCAAATTCTACGAGGTGCTGGAGGCAAGCCTGATTATAATGAGAGGAGATTTATTTAAATGAATATAATTAACAAGAGCGTCACCCGTAATAGTCACAAATGACTATAACCAAGATTAAATATATTCAATTTCAATAATTTTATTTACAGGGAAATATTCTTAATTTTAGTTTATTGCCAGTTTACTATACTCGGGAGCAAAAAAAACTGGGTAATTTTTCATACAACTTTCTACGGAAAGTGACCCGGTTTTTTTGCTCCCGAGTATATTTTAATACTGCCCATAAATTATACGGGATCCCTCCATTTCCCATAATTTCATTTGTACTAATTTCATTTGCCATAATGGTCACTGGCTATAACCTTCAATTGCCCTAATATCACATGCTATAATTTTTGAATGCCATCATAATCTCAAACGTCATAATGTTCAACATCCCTAATATTAGATACCATAATATCACTTCCCATAATTTTTACTTTCCATAACTTTCAAAATCACTAATATTTCATGCCATAACAATCATTTGCCATATTAAGGAAAATACAGATCCAGACTGTTGAAATTTACTGCTACCGAAACACGGTAGGTTCGTTAGGTTTTTTGCGACCCTCAGAGCAGAAATAGAAGCATCTCTAAGGGCTCGGGGGGCTCGGGTGGCGAAGCCCCCCTCAATAGCCACATGACTGGTCAATTAATATATAGGTTAGGTTAGGTTAGAATGGTGTCAAGGCGCGAAGCGCCAAAACCAGGCGGAATAGGAGCTCCGCGAAGCGGAGCTCCGTCGACTTCGCCTCAGTCATTCAGTTCATATTTATATTTGTTTTCTAGACATCACATCTGTTAAACGTAGATAATTAACACGACGATGACGTAGTAAAAAATAACGTTTTAAAATTAGTTATTATTATTATTACAAGAATCAAAATTCTGGGTTTTTTATGGCAAATAATTATTATGGCGTTTGAATTTTATGGCAAATGATTTTAGGACAATTGAGTTTTTGAATCAAATTTTTTTTTGTCATAAATGGAAAGATCATATATAAGTTTTGTAAGAAAAGTATTTTTAGTTTTTTTTTATTCGCTATAATTAACGAGTTATACTGATTTGAAAATTGATCATCGAGTACCGCACCGAAAACGCACCGACAGTTCCCGAACAAGGCCGAGCCGCGTGTGACGTCACAATGTTAGTTTCCACTCGTAGTTAGTATACAGGTGATACCGTTTCTTGACTTTAATCTACTCTATTCTGTTATTATCCTACTATTATTATAAAATGCTATTGTTTGTGAGAGCGTATTGGTTTGTGACTCTTTCACGCTAAAACGGCTAAACAGATTTCGATAAAATTTGGCATACACGAACTTTATAATTTATAATCTGGATTTACGTACCGGCTATAGTAGGTGTCATTCACGATGGATGCCATCCACCGTGGTTCTTATTAATTTGTAGTTAAAGGTTAATTTTAATACATCTACGAGTCTTTGTGGATGGCACTATTTATACTTCTATCATGCTTCTATCCCAACTTTCCACGGTACCGGGATTTAAAACAATAAAATTAGATGAGAATAGTGATGAGTACACTTTGGTAGTAACTATTTATATGAATAAGTAAATAAGTCGTGGAATTTCAGTTCAAAATCCCGTTGATTTTATCCCAGGGGAATTTCATAAGAAAACCCGGAATTTCGAGCACAAAGATGGCGGATGACATTTTAACACTATGACCCTAAAAATGTTTATGGGTGTCGTTTTTGAGTAATTTGGTGGCTCTGAGCCCGATTTTGGCATACTTTTTTGGATCCAAGATGGCGGATGACATTTTGACACTAAAAATGTTTATGGGTGTCGTTTTCGAGTAATTTTGTGGCTCTGAGCCCGATTTTGGCATAATTTTTTGGATCCAAGATGGTGGATGACATTTTGACACTATTGACACTTTGACACTAAAATATTAATGGGTGTCGTTTTTGAGTAATTTGGTGCTTCTGAGCCTGATTTTGACATACTTTTTTGGATCCAAGATGGCGGATAACATTTTGACACTAAAAATGTTTATGGGTGTCGTTTTCGAGTAATTTGGTTCTTCTCAGCCCGGTTTCGGCATACCTTTTTGGATCCAAGATGGCGGATGACATTTTGACATTACTGACACAAAAACACAAAAAAGTGTAAAATGTTACTCGAAAACGACCCCCATAAACATTTTTAGTGTCAATAGTGTCAAAATGTCATTCACCATCTTGGATCCAAAAAATTATGCCAAAACCGGGCTCAGAGCCACCAAATTACTCGAAACGACAGCCATAAACATTTTTAGTGTCAAAATGTCATCCGCCATCTTGGATCCAAAAAATTATGCCAAAATCAGGCTCTGAAGCACCAAATTACTCAAAAACGACACCCATCAATATTTTAGTGTCAAAGTGTCAATAGTATCAAAATGTCATCCGCCATCTTGGATTTAAAAAATTATGCCAAAATCGGGCTGTTTTACTCTCCTCACCCGGAACACATCAGCGCAAGCATTGCTGCTTGGCGGCAGGATTACTAAGATGCTGGTACAGTCGACGTCAAAGATATCTTTACACTTTAGTGCCTTGTCGCTCCAAGCACTTTGACAACTTCATATGAAATTTTAAACATATAGTTACAACGACAAGGTACTAAAGTGTAAAGATATCTTTGACGTTAACCGTACCTAGCGATCCGAACGTACCTACCTAGAACAAGGTTAGGCTCTTACACCCGCAAAAATTCCCATTGAATATATAATACAATCCCACGGGATTATAAAAAAAACTAGAAATACCTATCAACCACAAAATCTAGCCATTAAAATTTACGTACCTACGGTCGAAGAAACTGAATCACGTAACCTACCTAATAGGTACAATTTAGCAATAATATCTCTGGCAGGGTGTATGTTAAAATTCCACAGTGGTAGGTAAGCGATTCAGTATCTTTCACTGTACTTAGGTACTTTATTGTGAAATCTCAGGTCCAGTAAAATCAATCCAGTTCACATAAATCAGAAACATTATCAGGATTAAGCTTTTATTACCTACCTACCCATGACTAAAACAAAAATTTACTTACTATAAGGTGATACGCGTGCTCGTTTGCCACCTTATTTCATAAAAAAAACTTCAGCAGATATTTTTTGTATTAAATTTCGGATATTTTTAGTGAAATCAGCCGTTAACCCAGTACTGTCGTGAAATTGCTTTAACATTGTGACGTCACAGCCATGGCGACCAATCATGGCCCGTTCACGGTCAAGTGGTCATATTTCAAATTTCATCAATTTTGAATTGCTTATAATTAATTTAAAAAAAATATTTTAAGATTTCTTTGAATTAGATATTATATAATATGCTATAAAGTTTTAAAAAACATTAAAAAAATCGATATTTTTTTTAAATTCAAAGACTCAATTGATAATAGGAAAAATGAAATTTATGGCAAACGTATCGTTATGGCACCTGAAAATTATGGCAAATGAAAATATGGCTAATGATCATTATGGCATATATATCGTTATGGAATATAAAATTATGACAAATGAAATTCGGGCATGTGAAATTAGTTCATATGAAATTCGGGCAAACAATAGAGAACCATAAATTATACTTCCCAACTGCACGGTGCGGTGTGTTACTTGTTGCTACGCGCTACGCCTTATCGCTACGGTTTATGGCTACGCGCTACGCCGACAGCCTACGAGCGTAGAATATTGTCCTTTTATTAACCGACTTCAAAAAAAAGGAGGAGGTTCTCAATTCGGTTGTATTATTTTTTATTTTTTTTATTTTTATGTTTGTTACTTCAGAACTTCGTCAGTTGTGGACCGATTTAGAAAATTCTTTTTTTGTTGAAAAGGAAATACTTCCAGGTTGGTCCCATTGCCACCAAATCAAGATGTTATAATGGGATCCTGGAGAAATCGAGGGCAACCTTCAAATTTTATAAGCACACCTATAGCGATTTTAACATTTTTGACACCAAATCAAGTATTTACATACAAAAAGGATAATTTGCTGGACTGGACCTCATGAAGAAGACTGCTGATGGCCAACGGAACTCGTAAAAACTAAGTAATGCTCGCGCGGCTATAAGTGATCTCGATTTATATAGATAAGCAACTAAGAAGAAGAGGCTTTAAGCTGATGATTTTTTCGAACTGATCTTATGCTGAAGCCAACGGAACTCTGTTATAAAACAATGTAACTAAGCCGTGTTTGGGCTTAATGCAATCTTTGTGAGATGCACTTTGGCTACAACCACTAAAAAGTGAGAAATAAAGTGGGCACGTATACCGTGTTTTGCGTATTTTTTAGAAACTTCTAACGGTTAGGAATATTTAGACGATATTTTATAGTAATATTTAGTAAATAGTGATGAACAGATTGCATAAGAGCTTAGAGCGTATTAATCGTGGTCCCACTGTTTTAAAAATACTCACTAGAAGTAATAAAATTAGGTTAGGTTCGTTAGGTATCTTCAAATGCCCGAAGGGCATATCTATACATAGAAATAGGTTCCGTCGACCTAGGTGGAGTGTAATTCGACATTTTTATAACAGTACCACAAGTCCCTAGCTGGTATTAGGTGTTATACATACATACATTCATACCGTCACGCCTCTTTCCTACAGGGGTAGGCAGAGACTACTTTGTTCCACTTGCTACGATCCTGACATACCTCTTTCGCTTCATCTACATAAATTGGTGTTAAAAATTGGATAAATTACAAAACGAAACTAAAAAGCGTGAAAAAATTTTTTTATATAAAAGATATAACCGCCTTCAATTCGCTAGGTACTTTAAAAATGACAAATTAAAATTATTTTTCGGTAAGTGCTACCTAATTATTTATATTGTGTGAAGTCGGTGCCTCAGCTCAAAATAGTTCCAAGCCGAATATACTTATAGGTACTATAATAGGCAGATAGACCACGCTTATCACACATAAATATAACAGTGGCGCGGACTGAGGCACCGACTTCAACATATAAATAATTAGGTAGCACTTACCGAAAAATAATTTTAATTTGTCATTTTTAAAGTAGCGAATTGAAGGCGGTTCTATTTTTTATTTTAATTTTTTTTTTATTTATCACAACCATGATATTACAAGTTAGTAACGTATAAAAAAAGATACAACCTCTTAAAACCTCTTTTTGATGTTAGTAAAATTATAGATCCAGGTGGATCCCCTCCTTATTATTTCTGTATCTGGGAGATCCAAATAGTAGAGCCTATAAATATCACCTCACGAAAAATCCTGAAAAACATTTACAAGGGGTATTTAGTCAAATTAAACGTAACCATATATTTATCTATCCCATACAAATTTTAAGACACGGTGTTAATTTTAAACTCAAGTATAACTTTTGCTACTCAAGAGTTAAATAAAATAAAATATTGTTTGTTAATCCGATTCAGGGCATCCAAAACCGGTTTTCATTGTATGGCGGAAACCGGAAAAAGAAAGCGACGGGTAGCACTCCGGGAGTGCCGGCAGAAGTGAAAACAGCAGCTTAGATTACATTTTAATGTAACCTCCATGATGCTCAAGACGCGTACCGTACTGGCCGCTAGCAAAAAAAAAGTACGTATTATCTATATTGACAGACCTCTAACAATGTGCTGATGCCCTAGTACTTTTGCTCCACGACTCAACAAAAAAACAACAAAAATCGGATGCGATTCATTCATATTTCAAAATCAGCTCTTAGAAGATCTGATATCCTGGTAGGTACTTAACTCTCCCTCCGTCTTACGCCTGACGCGAGTTTAACATTTTTTACCCATCCCAAAAAGTGCTCAGCGCCGCTAAACAAGTTTTCACTTCAAAAATCCCCTATTCGAGTCGCGCATAGCCGGTTTTTTATTGAGAACTAGCAGCCCGTCCCGGCTTCGCACGGGGTAGACAATTATTTATTTTTGGAAATTTGGATATAAAACACTTTTTTTCACAAATATTTTTATTTGTATTAAAAAAAATCCCACAGACTGCATCGCAAACAACGGCCACGGCGCTATGGCGGTTTTGTTTACTGTTTGAATTTTTTAATTCGTAATATCTTTTGAATGGAAAGTCCAATTTAAATAATTTAAAAACTATTCTATAGGTAGTTAAATGGTCTTGACCATAAAATAATTTATTTGGATAAGGATTAATATAAACACATAAATAGCATGGTTTGAATTTGGTTAGCATTTTCATTAATGTTTAAAATGAAAAAAGTTGTTGTAGTGACATAACTACAATAGTTGGACATATGCTACCGCGGAGTTTTTTGTAGACATTATGATGTTCTTCAATATTGTTGTAAATTATTTTGTTCTATCGCTAATAGTTTCGGCAGCGCATTCGACGAAAGACATTTTAAGACTCATTTTTCTACACCTTCGGTTACATTGTTCAAATTTTACCAAGAATCCCAAATTTTTTTCAAAATGAAATGTGGCCTATGTCAAATTGGAAGAATGTAGCATTCTATTGGTGAAAGAACTTTTTAAATCGGCCCAGTACTTTTTGAGCCTATTCATTACAAACATACAAACATACAAAAATAGGTACAAATCTTTCCTCTTTATTATATTAGTGTAGATGTAGATGTAGATGTGGTGTGGTGGCGCTTTCTCATGTTTTTCATTTACTGTCATATTGCACATTAAGCCACCACGTTATTCGTACATCTCTCTCTGTAGTACCGGGTTGATGTGCGTTGAAGAGAGACGGAATTTTAATAGACACTCAAAATGTTTATCACTTGATGTGCAGTGGTTTTAGTTTTTATGTGCTTTTGACCTAATTACATTACGTTAACTTTATGCGTGAGCTCGCAACGCAAACAGTAAAATGCCACACGCGAATCTGGTGTTATTTTGCATATACACCCGAAAATATAAACAAAGAATTAAAAAAATAAAGGTATTGTGTTACAGCTATGGTATATGGTCGACTCTACAACAGTAATATAGCTCTACATGATGCTACAAAACTGGTTGATTGATAGAGTGTTTTATAGCATAAACGAGTTCTATGCAAGACAATAATTTTCAACGCATGAAAGTGTTTTTATATAGATCTGTAGTTTTGAGGTATCTATTGTACGCCCGAAAAGGGGTGACTGTTGAAACATGTACTAATTATTAAGTTCCAACTTAGTATTTTACACAGTTATACTATAAAATTTATTCTATTCAATCTAACGAAATGCTACACGAGTCAGTTTGTTCCTATGCTTAGCCAACCTAGAGGTGTCCCGGCAAACACTTTTTTTCAGTCGCCCCCATTTATACTCAAACCAAACATGGTATATATCTAATTTTTTTAAATATAGAGCGTACTTTGCGCGCCGGAGGGCGCGGTATTAGATTTAGTGATACATCATATATCCTGTAACCAGCGGACGACCAAGACGCTTCTAATGATACCTCATTTGTCCAGTTCTGATAAATACTTTAGGAGTTTTGAGGAAACAGATGAACGTACATACATAGCCCGCCAAAATCATAATCCTCCTTTAGTTTAGCCGTAGTGGGGTAAAAACACAGCTTCTCTGATCTAAGAGGTAGACGGACGGATGTTTCAAGTGATGTTGCTCTTGATGTGCCTTTAAAATCGGACACCAGGGGGCTGCTCAGAAATTCGATTAACGAAGTTCGCATCATACCGTCTCTCTCAAATTAATGCAATTAATGTGAGCGAGACGACACAAAACCAATTTTGAAAATCTAATTTCGGAGTGTAAGGCCGGGGGGGTTATCAGGACGTCTTCAATTCAATAAAAAAAGATAGCGCCATCGATACTGTCGATGATTCCGCCAATGTCGAGGTTGAAGAAGACAGTGTCGTTATTTATTTAACCGTTGTTCGGTGGCTATCATGACGTCTTAATGCGCTTCCATTTCGATTCTTTAGGTTCGCTCGCTCTCAGATGCATTTTATTTTTTATAAGCCTTTTTATTCCGAATTCGCTACAATTTCAGTAAGGTACATGTTGTTGTTGTTGTTATTGTCGTTTATTTATTAAATTGTCGCGTAATTCGGCGTGCCTCATGGCATAGGCCTCCTCCGTGTATTGGAGGGTTTGGGCTATAGTCCCCACGCGCGCCCAGTGCCGATTGGGAACTTAACACACACCATTGAATTTCTTCGCAGATGTGTGCAGGTTTCCTCACGATGTTTTCCTTCACCGAAAAGCTCATGGCAAATTACAAATGTAAGTGTAATTTTCGCACATAATTTCCGAAAAACTCAGAGGTGCGAGCCCGGGATTTGAACCCACGACGCTCTGCTTGAGAGGCCACAGGTCAAACCACTAGGCTACCACGCCATTTTTTTTTTTTTGCATACTAAACAATAAACATGACAGCTAAAACCTTGAACCAAAGCGCTTGCTAGCTACTATTTGTCAACGGGGCAGGTCAAGACATGAATGAAGAAGCACTTTTAAACTGACATAATTTACAAAGAGACATAGACGATTTAAAAGTGTTAAGTTCAGGGGCCTCATGACGTCCTAATTCCGACTCAGTTCAAGTTTTAGCTGTCACTTTTAGTATGAATCTGACAGCGAGCGAACCTAAACTGAATCGCATTAAGACGTCATGGTAAAGCCCCAGGTCAAACACCATTTAGCTTTAGTCTCACCCACTCGAAATTATCTTTTTTTTTATATGAATAGGAAGGCAAACGAGCGAGTGGGTCACCTGATGGTAAGTGACCATCACTGCCCATAGACACCCGCAACCCCGGAGGGATCGCAGATGCTTTGCCAACCTAGAGGGCTAAGATGAAATGCCTCTTGTGCTCGTAATTTCCCCGGCTGTCTTACTCTCCACACTGGAACACAGCAGTGCAAGCACTGCTGCTTAGCGGCAGGATTAGCGAGTAAGATGGTGGTAGCGATCCGGAAGGACCTTGCACAAGGCCCTACCCTACCACCCGATCTTAATGTGAATCAAGTTGATTATCAGCTGTTACTCAGTAAAAAACACTGCAGTGCCTGGAGGCGTAACGACTGGGGTCTCAGAAGCGGCTGTCAGAAGCGTTTCAGTTCTCCCGGCCTGTTAGTCCGGGCAATTAGGGGTTAACTCTTATACGCGGCTTTAATGTAATTCATTTATAAACAAAAACGTGTTTCTATTATTGTTTATTACGTTTATTGGTGTTCAATGAAGGTTCACTGTACCTGGGCGTTTTCAAACAAAGTTGTCGGATCACTCGATGTTTCAGAATTTAAAAATTTTACGTTGTTCCTACTCAGAATCGAGAGCTCTATTAATTCTAGTAGGAAAAAAAAATGTCCCAAAATTTTGTATAGATAAAATATTTCCATTACTTCAGTAAATGACTGTTACCAAAGCACTTGTCGTACGTAATTATTTTGGGGGTCTACTATTAAATTCACTGGACTAAGCATAACTCCGTTCAGTATTCCGCTCACGCTCCGTAGTTTAGAAAGGGATACACGGCTTTTATACGAAAGAGTGCTCGGCTCGGACTGTACGTGATGCGAGTGTACGTATATAAAATATACGAAATAAGGCACTTGTCCCACCGCCGGCGAGTAGCGAGAAGCGAGTGTTTTTTAGTATGGAACTTTTGTCGCCCGGCGACAAAAGCGACAAAATTTCCATACTAAAAACGCTCGCTTCTCGCTACTCGCCGGCGGTGGGACAAGTGCCTAAGGGTGCATTTCCATAGAAGCAGAGCAGAAGCGTGCAAAGTCGACCAATTCTACTTTCTATACTGAAGAGCAAAATTAAAGGGTCACTTGGGTGTGACGCCATACAGTTTGAACATCGACCAACAAGCGGAAATGCTTGTCAAACACAATTTAAAAATCCTGCAAGTTTACATGAGAATTCAATGAAGCTGACTCAGCCACCTGCTGATGTATTCTCGATGCACTAATTTTAAGACCCAGTGTATATGCGAATGGCTGAAAATTTTGGTATTGTGGATAAGCTAGCTTGCCACGTCGCGGACCGATACATAGTGCGTTGGGGTATGTTGAAAAGCGGGGTAAGATAAGAAACCGTCCGTAACTCCGGGAGTACCCCAACGCTCCTTTACATTACTCAATGGCACATAACGACATAACCAACATGCTTTTGTTTCGCTCGCTACAGCCATTATAGTGAGACACAGAGGTCATTCTGTCCACGCCACGGTAACTATAGCGATCACCTCTTACTGGATTAACCATTCCTCTCTCCCGCAGCTACCCGTCCTGCTCGGGCGCCGTGGCCCCCGGATTGGCGGCGGACATGCACTTCAAGGACGACGTGATCGCCTTCATTGGGCCAGCATGCGCGTTTGCCTTGGAGCCCGTAGCGAGACTTGCGGCCTACTGGAACACCCCTATCATCACCGGTATGGGGGACCAGGTAGGTTCATAATTTGCACTTAGAATCCTTACTAATATATAATGGTAGATTTAGACGAAGACTATTTACAGCCGCCTAAATTACGGTGCCCAAAAAAAGGCACCGTATAAATACTTTCGGCGCCATTTTTTCGGTGCCATGCCGCGAAAAAATGGCGCCGAAAGTGTTTATACGGTGCCTTTTTTAGGCGCCGTAATTTAGGCGGCTGTAAGTAAATAGTCCTCGTCTAAATCGACCTTAACACGTTTCATTCCCAGCTGGCCTGTCGATTACCATTTACGTGACAAAAAAATCTTATAAAAAATAATCAATTCGGCGCTCCCTGGGCCCTGGGTGCAACGCTCTCAATAAAGTTGCCCAACTTCTATAAAGTAAATTCAGAGTCTAGAACAATGATTGTGCCGTAGCCGTATCTAAAATACGACGCTCGAAGATTCTATGTTGGTCTTTATAACTCCTTTATCTCTCGGAGACTGACCTTTGGATCTTATTAAAACTCAATGTTTTTAGGCTTTATTCCTCTTTGTTTATCATTTACGTTAGATGTGAAAACCTTTTTCCTAAATTGACTTAAAGTTCGGTTTACTTCTAAGTAGAATTCAGAGAAAACATTTGAAACAATAATGATTTTAATACACAATTCACACAGATAGGAGACGCCATGACATTGTGATAGAGATGATTGCTTTCCCCTCTGCCTAAAATGACAGGCAAAGACCACATTGGTCACAGGAACTGTTTACTTAGTTTTAGTTCGTGTTTCTCGTTTGTGAGACAGTTTTGCTTTGACATGACTTTGTAAGAGCGTATAGGTACGGGACAAGTGGCTCAAGAGTCTCAACACTTACTGTAGTGACTGTGCTTACGAGATGAATGCTGTACCTGAAAACATCGCTTCAAATAATAATTGACAGTAAAATTAATTGTATCAACGCTTCGTGATAGTTATACGAAACATTGTTTATGTTGTGTGCTTTTGTCACTCCCATAAAACTTTGAACGCCCCGACGGCGTTAGCACTTAGATTATCTTTATTGAAAACGTGCAGAACAGAATCTAGCGACGCCGTAGATTATATTAATGTCAATTTATAGAGATACCTTTACCTAACTAAAACGGGAAGGGGGGTTCCTTTACCGGAACAAAAATAACAATACAATACAAATACTCTTTATTGAACACCACAAATCAGTACAAAACAATACAGAAACAACGAACAAAGTATACAATAGGCGGTCTTATCGCTTAGCAGCAAATAACATTGATTGATTGATTGTAGTACATAACGTACAATCATAAAGACTGACTGACTGACTTAACTATATATCAACGCACAGCCCAAACCACTGGACCTAGAGACTTGAAATTTTGTACATAGATACTTTATACAATGTTGGAATCAACTAAGGAAGGATTTTTGGAAATTCCCACGGGATAAGGAAAAAACGGGATTTATATATTCGATTCCGAGTGACCCTATCTCAGTAACTATAATAACTAGACTCTTCAAATTTGATACACAAGTAGGTGATTGCAAAACAAAGAAACTAATTTCAGGATTTTTGGAAATTCCCACGGGATAAGGAAAAAAAAACGGAATATATACATTTAGTTCAACGAAATCCTATGAACTATAATTACTTCTTCTTCTCAGTCGGATGCTCTTGAAAGAGCAGTCGTGGTCACGCAAGACGCCCGGCAGCGCTTCACCACCGCGCGCCATTTGTCCCTAGCTGAAGCCTGCCTTACACAGTCGTTGAGGGATGTGTGTGTCAGCGACTTGATTTGGTCCGTCCATCGCAAAGGCGAACGCCCTCGCGATCTGTTGCCGTTTACTCGGCCCTGCACAACGAGCCGTTCCACGGAGTCCCCCCCGCGTCGCGTCACATGTCCAAAGAACTGGAGTATTCGGGAGTGCACCACCGCTGACAGTCTCTCACCGATATTAAGCTCCTTCAAGCTGGAGACATTTGTGCGGTCCTGTGGCCAGGAGATATTAAGCAGCCTCCTCCAACACCACATTTCCAAGGCGTCAATACGCTGCCGCTCTCTTTCCTTCACCGTCCATGTCTCGGCCCCGTACAGGAAAATTGGGAATACAAGCGCTCTTACGAGACGGGTCTTGGTGGTCTTGGTTATGTTCCGGTCTCGCCACACTTTCGAAAGTCTGTCCATGGCACTGCGTGTGATGACCATGCGCCGCTTGATCTCGTCCTCAGAATCTATAATTACTACTCTTCAAATTTGGCATGCAAGTAGGTGATTATAATAGTAAAAAACAGTTTTAAGGATTTTCGGAAATTCCCACGGGAACGGGAAAAACAGGACTTTTCGTTTTACTGGTTGTAGAAAGCTGAAATTCGGCATGTAGGTTGCTTGGGAGTGTAGAGGAGCATTAAGAGATAATTTCCCAAAATTCCAACGGGAACGTGAAAAACGGGACTTTTCGTTTTGCTGGTTGTAGAAAGCTGAAATTCGGCATGTAGGTTGATTGAAGAGTGTAGGGAAGCTATAAGAGATAATTTTCCAAAATTCCTACGGGAACGGGAAAACGGGACATTTTCGTTTTGCTGGTTGTAGAAAGCTGAAATTCGGCATGTAGGTTGCTTGGAGAGTGTAGAGGAGCATTAAGGGAGGACTTTCTAAAATTCCCACAGGAACGGGAAAAAATGGGAATTTTCCTTTTACTGGTCGTAGAAAGCTGAAATTTGGCAAGTGGGTTCCTTGGGGAGTGTATGGGAGCATTAAAAGAGCATTTCCCGAAATTCTTAGGGGAACGGGAAAAAAACGGGATCGAAAAGCTATCACACTAATATTAGGCGAAAGTTTGTGGGTGCGTGTGTGTATGTTTATTACTTCTTCACGCGAAAACGGTCGGACAGTTTTGCATAAAATTTGGAATGGACACATAGGCTACTTTTTATTCCGGATAATGGAATAGTTCCCGCAGGATAGCGATAAACAGGCAAGCGTACCCATTGAAAACCACACTGATTCCCTATTCAGTCGAACGTGAGACGTTACGGGAGCACTTGGTGTCACCGCGACGCCCCACAACCACCCAGGGATAGATTTAATCGTGGCGGCAAAATGCAACGCGGGTGTGGAAATTACGTGGTAGACAGCCCCCAGGGTAAGAAGACCTAAAGGCTTCGTTTAGCATCATGCGTAAAGGTGGAGAGGGGAATCAAAATCATCGCCTACAACATAAAATTCCTAAGATTTTCGCTCAAAAATATTAACAATATTATTAACTACTGTTAACAATATTATTAGAATACCTGTGCTAACTCGGAGCATCTAGGTATACTAAAGTGATGTAGCAAAATATTTTATCGACAAAAAAAAATATCAATGTTACTGTCAGCGTCTAAATGTTATTCAACATAAATAATATTATTTATTTTTTCTTCATTTCAAAATAAAAACAATAAGTAAACAAATTAAAACGTGTATTTATATGTTTACTAGCTGATGCCAGCGACTTCGTCTGCAAAAAATCGTTTATCGCTATCCCGCGGGAACTACGCAATTTTCCAGGATTAAAAAGTGTTATTACAGACTTTTCTCTATCTATGTGCCGAATTTCATCCAGATCCGTTGGGCCGTTCTGGCGTGTTTGAGTAACAAACAAACATCCATCCATACTTTCGCATTTATAATATTATTAGATTAGATTAGATTTTAAAATAGTTTTTCTACACTAAATTATAAAGAGGAAAGATTTGTTTGTTTGCATTGAATATAGGCTCCGAACTATTGGACCGATTTCACCGATTACAAACATTCTTTCACCATTAGAATCCTACGTCATCCCTGATGAACATAGGTTAATTCTGCCCGGACGAAGTATTATATAAACTTTGTATTATACATATAAAATCAATATCTTATTCATATTCGTCGGTATTAAGATTGCCGTCTATATGAAAATATCCACTTTAAATTACTGAACGTTCTCTCAATATCGATATCAAATCCCTAGAACGTGCCCCGAGTTAGCACAGGTATGATTATTAGAATAAAGCACACTGATCGTTGTTGTTTGTTTGACAGTTGTATTTTCTGTATTTTATCTTTAGCAAGCGCTTCAATTAACAGAAACTAAAGCACGTTGAAGAAGGCGCGATAGCTGGGATTAGAGCTATAAATAGATACCAGTGGGCCCTCATTTGTTTATACTAACAATTATACCTACCTACTTAACGTGTCTATTAAAAAAAAACACTTACATAAACACTACACTAAATATTACACTATTTTTAAAACCATCAATGCCTTGGTCGGGATGAAATACCTTACATTCTTTTATTTAACATATCCGGCTTTTTATCTGTAAAAGGCAAAGAAAAACGAACCAGTGTAACAAGAAGAAAGACGCCTACAATTTAAAAATTGTTGTTTGGCCCACCTACTTGGTTTGTTTGATTTAGTTTAACTTACCCAGTCATTTTCTCAATCTCAGGACAAGTTAACCACTAATTGATTAAACTTGATCTACCTCCCATTTGTCTGTTACGCTTTTAGCATCTCTGTAATTACTCGACAACTTCAACTAAGGCATAGGCTTTGCTGGACTTGTTTAATTAATTAAGAGAAAGCTGAGGTAGTAACAGATTGTAACAAGAGATTCTACCGGCCCGTTAATTCAAGGCGTTTAGATGCTTGACAGTATTTGGAATGTGATTCTTTGAACAAACTCCGCCCGTGCCGTGAAGTGATCGATGACGGGCAATCATAACCTAACTTTAATTCGAGGACATTATAGCGTCATGTCTTTATTGATCAAAGTTAACGTTAACCCAAGAACATTTGATATCTGTTGGCGACCAACCTTTTTTTTAGCCAATTAAAGTGTTCCGCTGCTGGGCAAAGGCTCCCCACTTTTCCGCCACTCGTATAAGTCGCACAAGGATGTCAAGAGCTCTTACCATTCGATAAACATCCAAGTCGTCCATCTCCTCTTTGGTCTGCCTCTGCACCGATAGCCATCCCACGGGATCAATGGTTAGTAATTTGGGCCCATCGTTGTGCATTCGGCAGACGTGACCAGCTCAAGTTCCATTTAAGCTTGGCCCCCATACATAATGTTTGTATGTAATATGTTTATGTTCGAATAACCAACACGTCTCTGTGTGGTCGCTGCTGACGGCGCGTGATTGTGACCGACCACTGACTGGGCCTTATTGGCCTCGAGAGCCCTCTTGTTATCTCGAGAATCTGGCTTCGTTCCTCAGCCTTGTTGCATACGCAGTTCTTCATTTATTCAGTGATTTATATGATAATGCCGGTTCCTTCTTTACGTTGTCTTTTGTCATAATTTATATACGGACTTAGGTTTGCATCTTTTCTGTGGAAATGATAAGATTCAAGGGTCTAGCAGACCCTTCACTTTGCTTAAGCGAGTATTTTTAGTTAAAGCAACATTTTTATGTAGCGGTGAATAACAGAGAGAGAAGTTTTGTTCTCCTGTGTATTTATTTATATAAACAATGCACAACTATTCGAGCAGGGCCTTCTACGTTTATACAGCACCAGTATAAGGTAGGTACTACTGAGTTGGTTTTACTGAACTGATGCTCGGTGAGACTACTGAGCACTATGGTGAGATTTATTTAATAATCCCCCTTATTAAAACCGGCTGAAGGAATCTGCACACAGTTATAAAAAAAAAAATGTTATACACAAAGTTGCAACGAGTGCTCTTAAGTCTACAAATTCAATTTTTGCCTTTTTGTAACCAGTAATGTATTCTAATTATAATTATACGACGAATACAACAATTTACGTGACACTAATAGTTTGCGAAAGTGTTACGGTTACGGTGTCTTCTTATTGTAGGTAGATTGAATACAGTTGGAATGTCGAGGCGAATGAAACAATTATTCTCACACAATCCCACGAAACGCGTAACGGATCGTTAGATCAGTAAATTGTATGAGGAAAAGGCTGTTTTCTGCAGCTTTGCTGTTTTTCCTTATCTCGGGAAGGAATCGCTACGGGTCTCTGTAGGTGACAGTTCTCATCATAGCTCAATAGCCCAGTGTTGCCAATCAAATAAAGTTTTCATCCCGTAATTTTAGGGGCCTTAAATTTTATCCTCCTGGCAATTTGAGCACAACGATTGCCGAACAAAGGCAGAGAGTTTGGTTAGTGTTGTTCCCCGACGAATGACAGCCGAACGAAAGCAGTGGTGCGCCGGTAAAAGTGGCGGCACGTAAGTCTAATCTGACCTTGTATGCGCAGAAGTATAAAACACGGTATCTGTGGGTGCGCAGATCCCCTCCACATGGCTCGTCACCGTTAGACTTACTTGCTGGCACGTATACCGTATACAGCGCTGAATAGAGGCCCGGCGACATAGTCGCTTTTACTGATCTAGGCTGAAAATCTCTCGCTTAACTTTCATTCACCTTATCTTTCTATCTAGCTAGCGGTTAAAGGTGCAACAACACCGCCGCGTATACGCAGTGACGTGTAGTAGGCGGCACGTTTTCTCACCGTTTCTTCATAGATTTTGTTGCGATTCCGTAACGTCACCGTTTTTTAAGCGACGGTGTGGTCGCACCTTAACATGAGGAAAAATGTAGTTTTACAGGTCAACCACTGTTACTAATATCGATTTAATTGACTTTATTTATTAGGTACTTAGCTTTTGCCCGCGACTTCGTCCGCGTAGACTTCATTTATTGACAAAAGTCACATATTGCTATGCATATTTGAACAGGCACTTACACCCTTATTCTAACATTTAATTGGTATTTTTTTTATAATAAGCGATATTAAATCCCGTGGGAATTTTGAAAAGCCGTCTTTATAGTGCACCTCTATGATACTGAAGCAATATTTATATACGTTGCGACTATAGGCAGATGCGATTTTCGGCATGTTCATCGCTATCCCGCGAGAACTATGCAATTTTCCGGGATAAAAAGTAGCCTATAACCTGGCCAGTGATTTTCTCAACATATTAGTAAAGTTTCCAACCAAATCCGTTCAGCCGTTTTCACGTGATGCGCGCACAAATATACAGACAAACAGATAAATAGTCAAAAATTCTAAAAACTGTTGAAACGTGTTTTGTTATCGATTATAAGTATCCCCAGCCTATTTTTTTTTAATATCTTCCATGTACAGACTTTCGACCCTCTTCAGCTTTATTATATGTATAGATAGATAGAAGATAGATAGATAGTGGATGTTGACGATGACGAAGGCAATCTGTCTTCCGTTCTAATAACTTAACGATTTTAATATATTTTTCTCAAAGATGCAATGAAATGTTAACCTTACGTTCCAAATAATAGGCCGGGACGTATCACGTTGCGGGCGCGGTTAGACAAGTGGTATGTAATGGATTTTCATACAAAATGGCAGGCCTTGACCTGCAAAGCGATCGTCTTTTGTTTTGTGGTCGTCGTCGTGCGCTGCGCGTGCGCGGGGCGCGCTGCTGGAGGACATGCAGCTGCTGCTGCTCGTCCGCTGCCTAATGCACGCGCTAGCGGCAACGTTCTAAGGGTTTTTTTGGAGTTTTTTTATTTATTTCATTGCATGTTTGAGAAAAGCACTATACAAGCCTCGGCGTGAAAGAACTTGCAGGCTTCGTACTCCTATCCGGCCTCGCAAAGCTCGGCCGTCTAGATACGTTACTCAGCCTGCAAGCCTTTCTTTCCCGGCCTCTGCAGTAATGTATTATTACCAGACAGCTGTAAAACAATACTTAATGCGAGAAAGAATCACCAGTAACGACAGGCAAGATTACAAATAATACTGGATTGAATTGCGATTCGCCGGATATATCTCTTGAGTCTATTTAGGTACATTGCGAGTACCAGCCGCCAACGAGAGATCAAAACCCTAAAGTTTCTCAGAATACCTTTTATTATTTCTCAAAAATAGAATATAGTCAATAGCTAGCCTTGTGTTGTGATTGGTTGCCGATTGATTTCTTTGAGGTGATCTTGATATACAAAGTGACCGGAGAGATGAAAGCGTGACCCAGAAATGAGGAATACCTATGCATTATACAGGGCAAAGTGAAATGATGACGTCAACATGGTGTAGAAATACACACCAAAGCATCACTTGCCAAACTTTTTTCTCAAATTATGACTTACTATGATGATATAAATGATGAATTAAGCAAATAATATTTTTCACACCACTAGAATTTTTTGCCATATTAATGTTCAGGAAATAATTACTTGGTCAACGAAACGAAAATGAATGGGAATGATAGTTGGGTTAAGTTGGAATTCTTATGACCTATCAATAATTTATCAAACATCATTTAGAACTGGCTACCTCTCTATTCCCGACCGTGTTCTCCGCTTACTCGTCACATCAATGTCAATAAAATTCTATTGAGGCTTACCAAAACTCAACGAATTTAGGATTTATTCTACTGTATAATTAAATCGCTCATCCAACTTTTCCCGTTGAAAAGGCAACGCGAACAATGCCAAAAATCCTTTTAAAATTCACAGTTGCCGATTGATCAAAAAAGTGATTAAAAGTATCTAAACGGAATGGCGTCCGTTTTTAAAGCAAATTGTTCATTAGGGGTAAAGAACTCCGTCTTATTGTTCCCCAGGGCCGCACAGCTACGGTTGCCGACTTTACATAAACTTTGGACTTATTTGTTACCACTCTAAGAAGAAGGTCAACTGCCTACTCTTGCAGATAAAAGAAACGACGTGGTGACTTTTATATAACTTGACGACTGGATAGCCTAGTTAAAGAACGTGACTATGAAGCTTGAGGTCCCGTAGGCTTATTGTCTAACTCGCTCGCAATCGTCATCGTGTTCATTTTGACAGTTCATGTATGGGCTGACAATTGGCATCGGAATCAGCTAGCTGTCACATTCATACTAGAACTGTCAAAATGAACACGATGGCGATTGCGAGCGAGTTAGACAATAAGCCTGCCGGGTTCGATTGTGAAGAATACGAATACATTTTCTCGAGTCTTCGATGTTTGTCAGTTGCTTAGTATTGGTACTCATGTTAGAAGCTTTGCTTAGTTTGGGAGGAGGTCAATTGCTGTTAATTGTCCCCAGATAGATGTATTTCGCAAGCTGTATGTATTTTTTTATGTATCTTGTAGTGTATGTGTGTACGTTTGCTCGAGCTCAATTTTGAAGCAGACATCTTCAACCGATTGAGCTGAAATTTTGCATACCTACTTTAGTAGTCAGATGACAATACAACGACCTGGTAGAGAAATTCTGATGGCCCGGTCTCCGCAGAAGGGTACTCTTTTTCGTTTGGTCCAATTTACTTGAAATTTGGTATACATAATTCATTACTTGCTTCGGCAGTACATACATATACTAAAATTGGAACGATACAGAGAAGATTAGCATGGCCGCTGCGCAAGGATGACACGCAAAATCGTGATTAACTGAAAAAAAGCCGTGGTAGCCTAGTGGTTTGACCTGTGGCCTCTCAAGCAGAGCGTCGTGGGTTCAAATCCCGGGCTCGCACCTCTGAGTTTTTCGGAATTTATGTGCGAAAATTACATTTGTAATTTGCCATGA
The DNA here is from genome assembly GCA_963854515.1 of Pandemis heparana. NCBI lineage: Eukaryota > Metazoa > Arthropoda > Insecta > Lepidoptera > Tortricidae > Pandemis > Pandemis heparana. The sequence continues at coordinate 11,091,815 of OY978023.1, read as the reverse complement.
GCTTTTCGGTGAAGGAAAACATCGTGAGGAAACCTGCACAAATCTGCGAAGAAATTCAATGGTGTGTGTTAAGTTCCCAATCCGCACTGGGCACGCGTGGGAACTATAGCCCAAACCCTCCAATACACGGAGGAGGCCTATGCCATGAGGCACGCCGAATTACGCGACAATTTAATAAATAAACGACAATAACAACAACAACAACATGTACTTACTGAAATTGTAGTGAATTCGGAATAAAAAGGCTTATAAATAAATAAATACATTATGCAAATTGCAAATTTCTGTTTGATTGAAATAGAAAACTTTCTTTACGTAGTCGCATAATTACTGACTAAGTCCGGATTATATATATTATCTAGATTAGCGAATCCCAAGTAACTTTTTTTAACCTCGCCAAATCCCAAGCTTAGTCGAAATGGTTCTTGCTTGTTTCTTGCCACGTGTCAAGTAAATGAAACTAATTACAGTAATTTAGCGGGATTGCGAGCGACGCGGGCACGGAATCGCAATTACGTCATTTTTGAGGATGATTTGTGAGCGGTCGTTTAGGGATGACCCGGTTCCCTGCCGTGTACTTACCGAAACGCCACGAAATCACCTCATTGTACACGGGCTGTAACAAATACCCCGTATGATAATTCACTGGGGTACGGTCGACCAAAGAAGTGGTCTATCACTTTTCGTCCGACTTCCTATCAAACAAAATAGTCGCTAAAGTCGAACTTTCAAGTTGACAGCCTCTTATCGACATTATTATGTTGTGACGTGCAAAGGATTTTTAACCTTAGGGTGGTAGACCACATATTTGGCTGATGGTACATAACCATAGCTATAGAAGCTAAAAAAATATATCAAAAAAAATAATTGTAAGTACCGAAAACCGGGGTGACTGACTCACAGGGTGATTTTGAAAAGTAGTTATAGTGACGAAATCATTAATTTTTATAAGCGTTTGCGTATACATACTGCTCCCAAATTGATGTCTTCATCGATTCGCCTTTGCGTCTACAATCCAAACATGCCCCGCATATGGGCCATATCGATTTAATTGCAATTTTAAAACGATCAAAGCAGCCCCAAAATTATCTAAGTCACCCCGGTTAATGGTACTTTAACTAAATAAGGTTACTAAATAGCTAGTTAGGACTAGTATAAAGACACTAAACACTTATGGCTCGTATTTACCTACTACCACAAGTAGATTCAAAGGCGCAAACCTTTAGAAAAAGTATTTTTTTTTATGCAGCATAAAAAAACAAAAATATTTTTTTAGCTTCTATTGTTATGTCCTTATGTCTATATAGCCCAGTATATTATCGCACGGGGTGTATGTTACACCCTGTACAGGACTGTTAAAATTAAGGTGCGACCACACCGCTGCTTAAAAAACGGTGACGTTACGGAATCGCAACAAAATGTATGAAGAAACGGTGAGAAAACGTGACGCCTACGACGCGTCACTGCGTAAACGCGGCGGTTTGGTCGCACCCTTATCCGGAGGGCATCAGCAGGTGGTTGGAGTTCGTTTAGCTGAACGCTCTATAAATATTTCAACTGTGTTAGACAAATGCTTCCATGCAGGTCGATGTCCGATGTGACTTAATTTTTAATAAAAAATTACGACAAAAACCTCTACATAGGAGTAATTAGTTAAATCACCAAAACCACCTGCTACAATATTCCGGAATCATTTTAAGACATCCTAAGTATAGAACACTATTACTTATTCTGTGATAGAACTATAGTATAAAAGAAGAAGATGCATAGCTGTACTTTTCACAGGTACCTAAAATATAAAAGCTTCTTGAAAAAGGCTTACGAAACAGTAAGCACGAATTTTGAAAGGCTTTAAAAATGTAATTTATTCATTTTAATATTGTAGTATCTCTGACAAAACAATCTTTGAAAATTGAACCGAGTAATAACTTCGCCAACAATCCTCAAAGGGCTCGCCAAATTCATTTAGAGAATATTTTACTCATTCAAATCAAAGCAAAGCTTTTTGAATGACAAAATTTTAAACCTTGTATTACGTTTTCTGCACACAATAGCTACCTCGCGTTTAATCTTCACGAGACATCCTAAATTGAATTTCCATCCATAATTCAGTTTTTCGAACTATCGCCGTGACCAGTTTACGGGATGATGTTATTACTCTGCTCGATTCTGATTAGATGTGGCGTAGGGCATAGCCAAGCCATAGACAATAATATAGAGGTGTGAAATGAGCCGTTGGTCAAGGGTACAAACGAATCAACGTGAAAGCCTGAAATGTCGGTTAGACTACGAACTTGGCATTGAGGTGGCGTAATGAGATTGAAATGTAATGAGGCTCGACACCCGCTACACCCTATCAGCTTCCACTGTCGCTTTGTATCGATTGTGGCGACCGAGATAAACGCGGTAATAAAATAGACATTTGTTGCTTCAACCTAAAGTTGAGCATTATTGCTTGAGAAGGATTGTCAAAGCTGTGCTTGCCACGCATTCGGTATAAGACGATAGCTGGTAGTTAGAACCAAGTAGCAAGGCAGGTAGGCAAGTGGAACAAAGTAGTCTCTGCCTACCCCTGTGGGAAAGAGGCGTGACGATATGTATGTATGTAGGTAGGTAGATGGTGAATGGGATTGCGAGCGAAAATGCGTTATTATTTTAAGGCAACTGCTTTGAAGAAACGGAAGCTTTATCATAACATCGCACACCCTAGTAGCCCTGTAGGCTTATTGTCTAACTCGCTCGCAATCGCCATTCTGTTCATTTTGACAGTTCTTGTATGAATGTGACAGCTAGCTGATTCCGATGCCAATTGTCAGCCCATACATGAACTGTCAAAATGAACACGATGGCGATTGCGAGCGAGTTAGACAATAAGCCTGCAGGTGACAAGTGACAATCCGAAATGCAATCTAATCTAACTAATATTAAAACATTAAAACATTAAAACATAAATGTGAAAGTATGGATGGATGGATGTTTGTTTGTTACTCAATCACGCCAGAACGGCCCAACGGATCTGGATGAAATTCGGCACATAGATATAGAAAAGTCTGGAATAGCACATAGGCTACTTTTTATCCCGGAAAATTGCGTAGTTCCCGCGGGATAGCGATAAACGAATTTTTTGCAGACGAAGTCGCTGGCAACTGCTAGTACGTACTAATTATGAAGCCAACCGGTGTAGATTCTTGTCGAGTTTGTAATGTAAATAAAATTGTCGCTCCACCGACAAATTGTCCTAATAGTCTACTTTAAGTGTGCGAGAAATTGCGCCAGTTGCGTTATATCATATTACGGGCTCACGGGTGTGATTTTCTACGCATCACACGATATTTCTCGTACCGTGTATACTTCATTTAATTTAGGATGAGAAACCACAACATCATTATATTGCGGTTCGTGAACTGTAATCTCTTTACAATTTGTACTAGAGTAACAATTGACGACACGCAAATAAAGTGACATTAAAACAATTGCACTGTACTATTTGCTAGGTAAGAAATAGTTGACCAGGCGCAATATAATGCTATTGTGGTTTCTCATTCTAAATTGAGAGAAGTAAAGTCTTTATTCATCGAAAATCACGATAGCTCTGTTATCAGTTTTCCGCTCCCCGGGAATAATATTTACCTTTATCGGATCGTGTCGTAGCGGTCGCGTTGTCAATGCTGACGACTGACGACCCGCACGACAAGTCATCATCATCATCATCAGCCTATATTCGTCCACTGCTGGACATAGGCCTCTCCCATGGCACGCCACTGAGCACGATCCTCGGCCACTCTCATCCAGCTCTTGCCAGCTGCCTTGCGAAGATCCTCGCTCCACCGAGTTTGAGGACGTCCTACGCTACGTTTGCCGATCCGTGGTCTCCACTCGAGAACTCGTCTACCCCAACGGTTATCGGTTCTTCGGGTTAGATGACCGGCCCATTGCCACTTCAGCGTGCTAATGCGATGGGCTATGTCGATAACTTTGGTTCTCTGTCGGATCACTTCGTTACGAATTCGATCTTTTAGAGAAACTCCGAGCATAGCTCTTTCCATAGCACGCTGAGCAACTTTAAATTTGTGGACCAGCCCTACAGTGAGTGTCCATGTTTCGGCACCGTATGTCATGACGGGTAGGACGCACTGGTTAAAGACTTTCGTCTTTAAACTCTGTGGAATTGGCGATGTGAAGACTTGACGCAGTTTCCCATACGCTGCCCATCCCAGCTGTATTCTTCTGTTGGCCTCTTTCTCGAAGTTGTTTCTACCTAATTGCAAAGTTTGCCCGAGGTAAACATACTCCTTAACCACCTCGAGGATATTGCCTTGAACTGCAATTGGTTCCGGACTTACATGTTCATTGAACATAACCTTGGTTTTATCCAGGTTCATCCGAAGACCAACGCGTTGGGAAGAATCAGCTAGGCCATTCAACATATGTTGCAAATCTTGCAGCGTTTCCGCCACGATGACGACATCATCTGCAAATCGTAAGTGTGAGAGGTACTCGCCATTTATGTTAATGCCGCGCCCCTTCCACTCCAGCGTCTTGAACACATCCTCCAATGCATTTGTGAACAATTTGGGGGATATGACGTCCCCTTGTCTCACACCACGATGCAAGGGAATAGGTTCAGACTGCCGGTTCTGGACTTGAACGGCCATAGTAGCGGCGTTGTAGAGACCTCTCAACACTTGGATGTATCGCCAATCGACTTGGCATCGCTGCAAAGATTCCAGAACAGACCAGATCTCGATCGAGTCAAAGGCCTTTTCATAGTCCACAAACGCAAGGCACAGGGGCTGATTATACTCTTCGGTCTTCTGTATAATCTGCCGCACTGTATGGATGTGGTCTAGGGTGCCGTATCCCGATCGAAACCCGGCCTGTTCGGAGGGCTGGAACTCGTCGAGCCTTCGCGCAAGACGGTTCGTGATGACTCTCGAAAACAGCTTATAAACGTGGCTTAAAAGTGAGATGGGTCGGTAGTTCTTCAAAAGGGTTTTATCACCCTTTTTGAAAAACAACACGACAACACTCCTACTCCACGCCTCTGGAGTTCTCCCATCAAAAAGAACAGTATTAAAAATGTTCTGGAGCTCCTTCATTATAGGTTTACCACCAGATTTCAGGAGCTCAGTCGTAATACCGTCTTCTCCAGGAGCTTTTCCATTTTTAAGCTGTTTGAGAGCCATCGCGATTTCGTCCAGGCTGATTTCTGGCAAATCTTCCGTAAAGTGGCGTGTTAATGTAGCTCTGGACTCCTCATCTTCGGGATCAGGTTGAGATGCATGTGTAGCGTATAACTGGCTGTAGAAGTGTTCAATTTCCGAAAAAATTTCAGACCTGGAAGAAACGACTACTCCATCCGTAGTGGTCAGCTTCGTCAGATGACTTCTCCCAAGAGATTGGACAAATACTTTTGACCCCCGATTTTTCTCGATCGCTCGTTCTATTGAACGGGTGTTGGAGCGTCGGAGATCGTATCGTACAAGTTTGCTAATTCTCTTGTTTAGAGCATGTCGTTCTGACGAAGCACGACAAGTATTATTGTTTAATCCGTCCACAGAGGCTGTTTATTTTGGGCATCACTCCTTTTGCGGTAAATCGGCTTAAGTGTTGTAACTCGTAACCAAGTTCTGCTATGTAGAGCTTGTATTTCAGTCTGAGCCTCTAGTGTAAGTTTTCGCATATAAAAACGTCTCGAACGCGTTCACGCAAACTTCTCAATTACTATGGAAAAATTGGCAGCGCCACTTGCGGATCGAAACGGAACTGTTCTCACAGTATTTGACATTTTAACGCAAACGCGTTCGAGACGTATTTTGTGACCGAAAACCTACACTAAGCATACTGGTAGGTTACGGGATGTTCTGTCTAAGCTTACGTTTGATCTGAAAGCTAAAAAAAAACATAAATTATGACAGTGGCTCAACATTTTTCTCCACCTCGTCCCGTAGAGCACTTAATAGTGCGTGAGTTAATTAAGTTATTGTGAGTTAATCATTACAAATTAGATTTAACTAACCAGTTCTTTTATTGTCTTGAAAAGACATTTGTAATTAATTTCTTCTTCTTTTATTAATATGGCCCCATCGATCAGTGCGATGATTTCGCCAATGTCAAAGTAAAAAATACAGTATTCCAAAATCTTGTGACAAAAATGTCGGCAACGTTGTACGGTAGAACACGGTCAAACGACCCCCTCCCCCCCTGTCGGGCTCTTAGCCAACGGACAATGATATCCCACGGAGACCACCAGGAAATTATTAACCGAAGCCCAGGGTGCACCGGACCAAGCACTGCTCTTCCCCTCGGACGGATCCAAAAACGAACCGCAGCTCTTGACCACACGCGAAGGTAACCCGACTCGCACCCAATTAATTTAAAAGTCTCCACTCCTTTCGTTTTTGAGAGACACTTTGTTAACTCTCGATTACAAGTTCTAACCAAGTTTATGGTCGTGAATGTTGTTGAAAACTTGTTTTGTTCGCAGCCCCCGTCCGAAGGGGAACTGGCGGCCCCGGTCGGCGTCCTCAGCCGTATGCACCGTCTCAGAAACCTCAGAAAGGGGACCAGGGTAAGGAAAAATGTATCTTATCTACTCTATGGCCACACTGTGCTCATCACACTGCCATGATGTTGCCCTTCCTTGTCTTTAATAACGAGAGAGGGACAGAGACATATAGCGTAAAAATGACTAGTAACGTAACCACATTATGTCTCTGTCTCTGCCTAGCCTACTTTCCTCGCGACCTTACCATACCACTTATCGAGTATGTAGTGTATTTATATTTTCGTACTACATAGGCCATTTATATTTATGTTAACTTCTTGTTTTAAAGCTTAGGTACTTGAATATTATTTACCAATAGGCGTTTTACTAAGAAAAACAAACACATATTTATAATCTCTGCAGTAAAATCAATCTACTAACAAAAGCGAAACAGTAAGCCAATTAATCTACCTGGGACACGTTGTATACCTACAGTGTTATAGTCTTTGTTTTTAATCAATGTCCGAACGGAACATTTGCTCAAACATTTGCAACAATGTTTGCACTGTAATTCAAATTTAATACAGCTTCTGCACTGGGCGCTATTTATCTTGCTGGCCTTCCGTAACTTACAAAGGCTACGGTGTACAAAAGCAGTCTGAAAAGGTATTTGAAAGGACGACAACATACTTACCTTATGTTATGAAATTCAACATTCAACACTACTACTCGTTGAGTTATGATTTTTTTTTCGGTGAGATATTCTACCTATCGTACTGTTACCTGTAATGGGTGTGCAGAAGTGTGTTTAAACGATTCTGTTTACATGCATGCAGGAGTTTCAGATTTTGTTTTGCTTCTTGTAGAACTAAATGTTTTTGCGGTCAGATTTTTTGTTTTTATGTAATTAGAATTCTATACTCAAAGGGCACCAAGGGAACTCTATTCTTATAGCTTCACTGTCCGCCGCGCCCACTTATCGCAGGGCTGTAATGAAGAGATGCTGCAAATTTGTCTGCAAACGCAACGCAAACACAAACGCAAACACGCGTTTATAACGCAAATATTAATAAGTTTTTAATAAAAAAAATATTATTATTACAAGCGTTTTTTGCAGACTGTACCCTTAGTTCACCGTACTTGCATTATCATCCATCCTACATTATGTATAAAATTTCAACGCAATCTGACCACTAAAAATGAGTCCATTTTGACTTGCACGGTTCGACCCACAAAATAACAAACCAGTCAAATTAAATAAAAGCTTTTCAAAATAAAACGAACCTATGTATGTATAACTCTTTATTGTACATAAAACACAAAGCAAAGTGGATCCCATACAAAAAACTTTCTTTGTTGAATATTACTCGATCTTAATAATGACACTGGTACGGAAACCTTAACCTTTATAATTATTAACTTTATCCGCTGACTGTACGTGTCATGAAACTCATACCGCACGCGCGGAGGCAAGGCAGCAAGATTATCCCGATTGTGTATCACAAAAGATAAAATAACGTCCGTAATTCGTGATTACGCTGAAATGAAAGGTCGGCGGAATTTCTACACGGTTCCCGTCTAATATTGGTAGGTGCGGAGGTAGTTCTATTCAATTGTTGTATGTATGTGATATCACAATTTGTTATAAACTGATTTGATTTTGCATCAAGATATTAACCATGAGTTTAGCAGTCGGTACGGCTGAAAGGGTGGGCGCTGTAATGAGAGTGACGTTTTAGTCCTTAAAACTTAAAAACGAGAGTTGTAAGTATTTTACGTTTTAAAATCAAATTCAAATTCAAATTAATTTTATTTCAGACTAGTAATGGTCAGTAACAATATATACAAGGCTTATTAACTATGTTAGTAAAACATAACAAATATCTAGATTTCAATGCGTAGCAGCCATCAGACGCTCATACTGCCGCATGATAGGGGAGGTTTTAGAGGTATAGGTATAAATTAATATTTCCACAATATTTCCACATATTTGGAGAAAGGGTAAACAACTCTGAATGACTGCCGGCAAAATATTTGTTGAATAAATTAATGTACCTACCTACTGATCGCAGATTCCAATGTTATTTCCTTATTATTGCGGGTAAAGGTTTTGTACCCGTATAAACAGCGGAAAAATACCTTGAATATATTAAATTCTTATATTATTTCCATATTATTTACGGGACAACGGCCAGGGTGCGTGATTCTAATAAGTTCTTAGTGTTTTCTTGGTGAACATCAGATTTATAAAATAACGACGTATTTCGATGAAAATAAAAAGTCTTTCTTAGGACGTCGTCTTGTCAATACATGATTTTTGGAGAGCCAAACCGAACCATATTCTTCCCCGAGTTCCAATGCTCACAAACAAGTGAATTGCGTAAATATCTGACTCATTGTGACTTGACTCGTGACAATCTTCCTTTAAATTACAGCTATAACAATAGCTCTTTCAACTATCTCGTCGTAACGAGAACAGTCGTAGCTCAGAGCGTGATTTAGTGAAATTCTTGCTCTGAATTTTGGCGCCAACTGAGCTAGTGCAATATCGCTCAGAGATATTTATGCGAGTCATCTAAGGTCTTTTCATTCTTAACTGTCCTACTTGGTAAACAAAATTCTAACCTCAAAACGTCTGATTTTTGTTATTTTTTTACTATTTCATCGTAAATAAAAGAACTGGAGATAAAATATCAGCAAAATTATGTACAAAATATTGCCTCAGGTTTATTTGATAATTTAATAGGTACACCCTTATTCTTTACAAAAATATGCACATTGAGGTTAGAATTTTGTTTACCAAATAGGACAGGTTAAGAATGAAAAGAAAGACCTTAGATTACCAAATGTTTTTGCTGTCAGCAGCCCTAAACGACAAAACGCCGGCCACCAAGCAATGAGTGCCCGTTTTGTACCTAATGTACCCTATATATGGGCTTTTAAAAACTAAAGTGTTTTTTTAAAAACCTATAATTTTTAATATAAAACTACCGTGAAAGTGAAGAATCTCGGATGATTCGAAACTGTCGAACCTTTTCCGACGTAATAAATCCGGTTGTTTACATTAATATGTTTTTTTTTAGCCACAGACACTTTTCAACGACAAAGGAAAGTATCCGACGCTGACTCGCATGTCGTACTGCCAGTGCCGGTTACCACGGGTCTTTACAAGCGTCTTCGAACGTTTCGGTTGGACGCACGTTGCATTGCTGCTTGACAAGTCCGACCTGTTCTCCCTCACTGTGGGTAAGCAGCAATGGATTTGGGATTCTTGATGTTGTCGCAGATTAGTTTAGCTTGATGAAATTTAATAGAATGCATGCTTCTTCGCTTACAAGGCGTGATTGTGGTTAAACGCAAGCTTATTTTGCATTAAATGAAGTTTAAACAAATTAAAGATTCATGTATAATAGTCTTTTTGAGATGGGATGAAAAACAAGCATGTGGGTCACCTGTAGGCTTATTGTCTAACTCGCTCGCAATCGCCATCGTGTTCATTTTGACAGTTCATGTATGGGCTGACAATTGGCATCGGAATCAGCTAGCTGTCACATCCATACAAGAACTGTCAAAATGAACACGATGGCGATTGCGAGCGAGTTAGACAATAAGCCTACTGATTGTAAGTAAGCAGCATACTAATCAATGCGCTGAGTATATTGCAAAGGTTTCTAATCCCAGTATGGGTGAATCCCAGAATATACAACAGATACATACATACATACCAGATAAATCTCCTTACGCCCACAATCATGCTGAACGTAGCCTTTAGGTCTTCTTGACTTAGGCTCTGTCTACCCCTTAAGGGATACAACAGATGGGACACTTAAAAACTAGTCTAATGAATGAAAAGTTAGGTGAAATATATTTAGCAAGCTTAATCGTAAACTACTTACAGTAAATTGTTCCCAAGATAAAGTGATCTGTAAGCTTCTCTTGGTAAATCTAGATCAAGTGACAAAGCCTTTTCCCAGGCTAGTCTTGCAAGATTTGGGCTCTATTCTGTAGACAGTTGCTTTATCTGCCCATATAGCGGTATATATATAGTCCTCCTGGCCGAATCCGGCTACGGCGACTACTTCACCTCCGCTCGTGCGCCCTCGTGTGGCTCACGTAGCCAATCTTCTTCGAGAAGGTACGCGGGCACAGCGGGCACGTAAGGACTCCGTTTTGGTAGTTGTATGCAATTGCCGCAGATGGTCGGGCTTTTAATTCACATCCATTCCGCATCTTTCATATCGTGGTCGACGTTACAATAATAATAATAAAAAACATATTACCAAAAAGGCTATGACCTGCGGTGCGTGGATATAGCGGTATAATGAATCCGAAAGGAAGACAGTTTTTTTCTAACCCTATTATTTCAGTATATCCCAGTAAGTCCATGATTAAGCTTATTTATTAGGTCAGCTGTTCCAGCTCTAACTTAATATCTGTAATACGCATCCCCATTAGAAGAAGTGAGTTTTTGTGTTTTGTGTAGTGTTTTTGAGTTTTTAATGGCAATTTATTTTCTACTACTATTTAGTGGTTGTCCGCGACTCAGTCTGCGCTGCGCAGGACACGCTTATCGCTATCCCGCGGGAACTAAGCAATTTTCTGGGATAAAAATTATCATATTATGTCCTTCCCCGGGTCTGAAACTATCTGTACCAAATTTCATTAAAATTGGTTCAGTGGTTCAGGCGTGAAAGCGACAGACGGACAGTGAAAAATTACTTTGTTTTATAGCTACTATGTAGTGATGATGTGTGTTATGTAAATTTCCTTCCGATATTCGATTTTGGTGAAACAAGACCTATCTGTACTCTACGGTATCATTTATTTGTCCGACCGTACTAGAGATGTGTTATTGTAAGTTTTGTAGTAACTTGCCTGTGCTTTGCTATACCAGGTAAGAGCCTGGAGTGGGGGCTTCGAAAGGAGGGCGTGCTGAAGGCCGTCAGGGAACTGGACGGCAATGAGAGGGAGTCCTGCGAGGCGCTGCTGCGGGACGTCAGCATGTATGCCCGAGGTAAGTACGTTACTAAGCACAGAGAGGAGAGGAGAGGTCGCTAAATAAGCGATAAGACCGCCTATTGTATACTTTGTCCGTTGTTTCTGTATTGTTTTGTACTGATTTGTGGTGTTCAATAAAGAGTATTTGTATTGTATTGTATATTGTATTGTATGTTACAACTGATCCCGTAATTTGGTTTTTTTTTATTTTATTCTTATTATTTAATTTATTTATCCACTGGCGTTCATGTCGCCACAGTGTGTGTGTGTGTGTGTGTGTGTGTGTTTGTCTTTTTTGTTTAGTTTTTCATTTTATCTGGGTCCCACTGAAAAACAGCGTTGCGGCTTGCCGCAACATTATGCTGAGTGGGGCCCATTTTACACCATATCGGTACGGTACTATTCTTAAGTATATTGTATTTCTTCATATTTTAATTCTAAGAATATCGAATGTGTGTAAATAAATGTTTATCTCTCTCTCTCTTATCCATGGTGCTTTAGGTACTTCAACATCATGTTTTGTTTTAATGTTTATTCAGGCACAAACGGTACAATACAACGTATGTTATAATTATTTAAACTAATAATCAACCAACACAGTTGCCACAGGTTACTAATTCACATATTAAAACAGCAAACGGGTATAAAAAGTAAGAAAGTAACATACATGAAATGAATCGGCTACAATTAGAGAAAGTGAATTTAACATATCTTCAGTAAACAAAGAAACAAAACAAATCATTCGATGATCATGTGGGTCATGTCATCACGTGCTCTCAACCTAGTTCTCCAAATTCGGTACACATTTGCCATTCGAATGTCTTCCACAGCCGGAATCTCGCGGCAGATCGCTCCCGTTTCCTCAATTCCCTGACTTGTCACATTTCGCTGCATTCCGCGCTGAAGGTTAAATTTTAGAACGCGTCCAGAAATTGTAGCCGGATTGTAATTCCACAAGGACATGAATATTATACGAGCTAGCTTCGTTTTGTTCATTTTATTATCTCTCGCTATTCTTTTTAATAAGCAGGGGCCTTACCATGACGTCTTAATTCCGGCTCGGTTTAGATTTTAGCTGTCATTTTTAGTATGGATCTGACAGCGAGCGAACCTAAACTGAGTCGCATTAAGACGTCATGGTAGGTAAATGGCCCCTGTTTTTACCTTTTAACTTCCAATATATACGCTTCAAAATTATTATTTTATTTATTTATTTTATAAATTTATAAATGACATTTTGAGTCGAGTAGGTAGGATGACAAAAATATTAAGCTGTATTTTTTTTGACTCTACATTTATGTATTTCAAATTCAGCACGTTTTTTCACCACAGCTATTCGAGTATCGATCGACAGAAAATACCACACTGAGTACAAGATATGTTATTTAAAAAAAAAGGTTTTTGTTTCCATAGCTCGTCATTTTTATTAGTGATTCATCAGGGATAATGTAGGGTTCTAACGGTGAAAGAATTTTTCAAATCGGTCCCGTAAATTCAATTCAAACAAACAAACAAACAATCAAATCTTTCCTCTTTATAATATTAGTATAGATAGGAAATTCACCACCAATTCATTTATTTTATTTACCCCGTGACGGGTAAATTCCGACGGGTGTATTGAGACATCCATTACGTCACAACAGTAATGAGCTAATTGGGTGAGTCAGTAAATCATGTTGGTAAATACACTCCCCGATATTATTTTTGCCCTAATTAATTTGGCCGCGTTGACGTCACATTTGTTGAACTACGCGTTATAATTGAAGTCGGAATAGTAAATATGTTCAGGTCTGTTGAGGATTCCATTTTACAAGATGTTATCATTATCTATTAGGCTTCATTTCGTACCTGTCTATTTGGCTTTAAGTAAATTCAGCATCAAAAGTTGATAAAGTTTAAGTTAGGTAAAGGCCACCAAGCAATGAGTGCCCGTTTTGTATCTAATGTACCCTATATATGGGCTTTTAAAAACTAAAGTGTTTTTTTTTAATACCTATATTTTTTATTGAATCAGGCGTTACTTTGCGGAGGTCCATTTCAATGAACACAAAATATTTACTTTGCTACTCCGCTACTTACGTGCAAGATAACCAAGCTTGTGCGATATACGTTTTGCATGCAAGCCCTCCCTCCACTACTGCCACACAAAACGCACATAAATCCCACAAACTTAATTAACCCTAACACCACACAAACACTGACGCGCGTTTCGATCCCTCTACGGGATCATTTTCAAAGTTAGAGCACAACGACGTTGGTTCGCATGTACATCGGTTGTGCTCTAACTTTGAAGTAAGTAGCGGAGTAGCAAGGTAAATATTTTGTGTTCATTGATAAACAGTTGCTCAAAATTTTCTACATACCCTCTCATTACCTCAGCAATAGAGTAGTGTGTAGGACATTTTGAGCTATTCGACTGTCCGTATAATGTCAATTTTTGTGCCGACTGTACTTTCTATCTATTTGATTTCACTTTTTGTATTTATGTTTGCTTCAAGTCTCGCAAGTGAATATTGAATCACTTTCTGCTATTTAAATAGGTATATCCATATTTTGCGTACTTTCATGTCGAGTGATGCTCGAAATGTTTCGTACTAGTTCGTAGTCCTTCGACTTTTATACATGAGTTATCCGTTTGTATAATAACTATGTCTCACGGTAGTTTCTTGTTGAATATACTTTCATTTTGTTTGTTTTAACCACTTTACGGAAAAACCGCTGTAGCAATCTTGACGCAAATTGGTAAAAAGACAATTCCCACCTTTGAGGAATAATGTGCGTTTGATACATGGTTCCCGCCAGAAAGCGATGAATGAATTCTTTCAGACGATGTATATTTGAGACGTTTGTTCTTGTGAAAACTTACACTAGAGGCTCTGCACGCGATTTACGCCGACAATTCGATTGTAGTAGAGTCTAGTTACTCGTCAGTAAGCTTGCAGATAATCTGGAACTATTATTTTATTCAATACGCTTCTTTTAGCATGTACAGCATACAGGATGGTCAACCGTTTTATCAATAGACCCGTCGATCATAGAAGGCAGAAAAGACTGCCTATATTTTTCAGACATATTTATGAAAAGTAAGGTAGGTATGTAAACTCTTTACATGAAACACATTAATTTTACAGGTAATGAGGCAAATCGAAGTACAAAGGCGAACTTATCCCTTAAACGGATCTCTTCCAGTTATGTTCGAAGTCATGGGCATTGTTTAGCGTGGTTGCATTACGGCAACGAGTTGTATGTTAATGTTTAGTTTCCGTTTTTCAGTGTTTGTTGTGGGACCGTAGCTAATTGCTCTCCTCGTCTCTGGTATTTATGCGCGGGCGACCGTCTTCCGATGACTCGTTATGCCAGCGTCGGTTTCAATAATGGAATTCAGATTGTTTTCGCCCGACCCGGAGAAGTTGCTACTCGATATTACGAGTGGAAACGTATTTCGTCGGAACTCTATCTATTTGGGGTTACGCCTATGTTGGGTTTTCGTTTTCCATTTTTTGTTACGATGAAATTTGGGTATTATTTTTGGGAGAGTTATTTTCGTGATATACCTATAGTCATTTATACTCGAGCCCATCGAGGGAGTGAACAAAAAATAGAAATAACGTTATAGAAGATGCGGCAAAAGGCGGAAGATACGCCAAAATCATGCTAAACTTGACTTTTAGGTCTTGTTACCTTAGGCTCTGTGAATAATGAACGTGTTAAGGAAAGATACAATGAATGTTACCATTTCAGTGCATGGAACAAGTTGCCATTATTTACGTCGTGATGTACAATAAAACTCAGAGTACTAGAAAGAATCTAAGTGTAATCTCACTTAAAGGCCAGAGATGTCAGGGCCAGGAAGCTTTCTTACAAGACACTATTTATTATCGCCTTGAAAATCCCAAGGGTATAGCTGTTATACTCTTGGTATAGCATAATAATAATATAATATAGCCTTTTTATTTCGAATTCGCTACAATTTCAGTAAGTACCATGTTGTTGTTGTTGTTTTTTTATTATTAAATTGTCGCGTAATTCGGCGTGCCTCACGGCATAGGCCTCCTCCGTGTATTGGAGGGTTTGGACTATAGTTCCCACGCGCGCCCAGTGCGGATTGGGAACTTAACACATACCAATGTATAGCATATTGTCGTGAAAAGAAATGTCTAGAAAAATATTAGAATTGTTTATGTAAACAAATTCTTGTCAACAAAATGTGAGTACAATTCTAGTAGAAAGGCCACAGGCATAAATCACAGTCACAGCGCAAAAGCGTAGTCTACCACCATCTTACTTGCTGATCCTGCCGCCAAGCAGCAGTGCGTGCGCTGCTGTGTTTCGGCCTGAAGCTAGTTAAGATAGCCAGTGAAATTACTGGCACATGAGGTACCTCAGTCTTAGCCCTCTATATAGGCTGGCAACGTATCTGCTATGTCCGTTTGCCTTCCTTGTCGAATAAAAAAATGCTGAAAAGAATGCTCACAAAGACTTTCACCTAACCTAACCTATTCCCACATCCTCTGCAATTACCTAAAGCTTCACACCTAAGGCCTATCATGAGTCCATCTAAGGTCTTTACATTCTTAACTGTATTTGGTAAACAAAATTCAAACCCCAAAACGTTTTATTTTTGTTATTTTTTAACTATTTCGTCGTAAATAAAAGAACTGAAGATAAAATATCAGCAAAATTATGTACAATAATGTTGCCTCAGGTTCATTTGATAACATACACAGCTTATTCTTTACAAAAATTTGTACATTGACGTTAGAATTTTGTTTACCAAATAGGACAGTTAAGAATGAAAAGACCTTATACCTAAATTCACAACCATGTTGGTAAATTACTATGCCAAATTTATTCCGCTCTAAATATGTGAAAGCATAAAGTGTTACATTTAATCACCCCTGACAGGATTTAACGCGTGACCGCATAATCGGGCATGTTTACATATCCCATGCTCTTAATGTCTCAAATCATGACAGTCGGGGGCGGGGCGGAGAGGGCGCTATTTATACATAACAGGCCATTATAATTGTAAATTTCCTTTATATAGTGTACGTTCTAGCACGTACATCGCATCGCATTAACTGTGACGTGACCTTTAAGGTTCAATCGCTCTTACACGCGCGACCTATATTTTTTTTTTTACTAATTAGTGCATTAAAGACTCTCGCTAACACCTACCGTATGTTATCATCCTACTAATCTAACTAATATTATAAATGCGAAAGTATGGATGGATGTATGGATGTTTGTTTGGTACTCAATCAATCACGTCAGAACGGCCCAACGGATCTGGGTGAAATTCGGTACATAGATAGAGAAAAGTCTGGAATAGCACATAGGCTACTTTTTATCCCGAAAAATTGCGTAGTTCCCGCGGGATAGCGATAAACGAATTCTTTGCAGACGAAGTCGCTGGCAACAGCTAGTATTATAAATACGAAAGTTTGTGAGGATGAATGTGACGATGTGACTGTGTATGTTTGTTCCTTCTTTACCCTGAAACGACTGGACGGATTTGAATAAAATTTGGAACGGAAATAGCTGGTACCCTAGATTAACACATAGGCAACTTTTTATCCGGGAAAATTGCATAGTTCCCGCAGGATAGCCATAAACATGTCAAAGGTCGTAAGTGCCTAATGTAAGTCGCGGGCAGAAGCTAGTTTAACAATAATTAATAATAATAATTACAAAGATATTTATTGCCACAAACACAAAAACAAGACATGATACAAGTTATCCAAAAAATGCACACAAAAATAATTTTGAAAGACAGAAAAAAAAACACAAAACAATGCACAACATAAAGGTGGCAAAATTCTGACATCCTAACATTTGCATCATCCCTGACATATTGACAAGTATATAATAGACATCTTGACAGTACGATCTATGTATACAGAAGGTAGATATAGGCCTTGTAAGGGTTTTTATAAATGTAGAGCGAATACATAGAGAGCTCCTATTGTTAGTTTTTTATCGAAACGTCTCGAACGCGTTCGTGTTTAAGCGTTTTTCCAAACGCAGTGGAAAGCACCCTATATCTTCGCGTGTTAGAGTGAGTACAAATTACCTTCCGCCGGTTATGGCTGACATTTATTTGGCTCATGCAAAATGGGCGGTGTTATGAGTATGAAAGCCTTCAAGCTCTGACAGACTTTATTCATGACTCACTCTTGCAATGCTGCGAAGTTAGGGTGCGGCCACACCGCCGCTTAAAAAACGGTGACGTTACGGAATCGCAACAAAATGTATGAAGAAACGGTGAGAAAACGTGACGCAATCGACACGTCACTGCACTGCGTATACGCGGCGGTTTGGTCGCACCCTTATGCTTTAATAATTTATGTTTTTTTTTAATACGACAAGGAAGGCAAACGAGCAAGTGGGTCACCTGATGGTAAGCGAGCACCACCACTCATGGATATCTGCAACACTAGAGGATTGCAGATGCGTTGCCAGCCTAGAGAGCTAGGATAGAATACCTCTTGTGAAAATAGGAATATAAAGTACCCTATGTGTTATTTTAGATATCCAGCTATATAGGTATAGTAAAATATCGAAATCTGTCCCACCGTTTTAGCGTGTAAGAGTACCTACCAATCATACAGAAAGACAGTTTTGCATTTATAATATTTATATAGAATCATTGTTCCATTACATGGATAAAGGCAAAAAATTTACGATGCACACTACTTAACATCACTATATTACGGAGATATTTATTATTTATTTATTAGCATCAAATTGCAAAGGTACAATTTTACCCATAGGGTGTTGCTAAATACATATTAGTCATAAGCAAAACAAACATTAATATTAAGTACATCAAATATTACAATAATTATTACCAATATATAGATACAAGAACCTCAATATACAATATCAATAGTATTATTAAATGTCATTTCTTACACTATACACCAAGAACCATATATTTAGACTCATATAGATATATATTTAGATAGCGAAGTAGTAGTATTTTCCACACTTATTGCGAATAAATGAATCTGAATCTGAATCTGATGCATTCACAGAATTACATGCAATCATATTGGTTACATTACGTAGTAATTGCCAATTATCATGCGAGCTGGTGAAATTTTAATCAAAAGTCTGAAACAAAATTAAGCCCTTTCCCTACCCAAATGAAATTTTCTCGCATACCATTTAATTTGAAACGAAGCGTATGTACACGTCCAACTCGCGTTCAAAATAGAAATGGAAAACCATTTGTGTTCACTGGTTTGCGTTTAATTGACAGTTAGACAGACGCAAACTTTATGGAGTTGAGCTTATTTATTTTGTTTACATTTTCAATTGGATTTCTACTGTTGGAGAGATAAGTTAATTTATACTTTTCCTATTTGTTCTAGATTTTTTTTTAATGATTTAATAGGCACAGTAAGGAGTTTGATATGCCTATAGGTTGGTACATAGCTATGTATTTATAGGAGAGGGAGAGAGACTGTATAAAACGAACTTCAAATTTTATATGAAGCACAACCTAGCACAAACTTTTGTATCCGTTTCATGCTGCGCCGGCCCTTGATAAGAGTAAAGCGAGTATTCTCTGGCACCCTTTAGTCGTCGCTTTGTGCTAGGTTGCAGTACCACCTGATTTTGGCGCCCATTGCCATCTGGCGCCTAGACCGGCCGCTCCACGCGCTCTATCCTGAGCCGGTACTCGTTTCAGGCTATTGACGAACGTTTTCTTCTGCAGTGGTGATCCTCAGCGTGCGAGGGCCGCTGGTGCGGGAGTTTCTTCTCGCGGCACACTCACTGGGCATGACACGCGGCGACTGGGCCTTCCTTGACGTCGAGATATTCCAGGTAAACGGCTAAACTAAATTAGTTGTTTGTTATCAATGAATCAAGAATTTTACTTCCCGATTTTTGTATTTATTTTCACGAAAGAAGAAAATCTTAAAAAGAAGATGAATTCAGAAAAAAACAATTCTTGTCAGCTGATATAGTTGGAAAAATTCGGACACATTTACCCACCTGCAGAGGTAAAGCAAGCATCACGAATTGATGATTTTTTATTTTGTTCTTTTAATTTTGTTCCGGGTTCGATTCCCAGCCATAGTTTTACTTTTCAGATTTTTCTATGTGTTCTAATTTTCAGTGTCGTTTAGAAATTAAATTTTTTGTTCGTTAATAAATTATTGCCATATCTTGCGTTTTGAATCGGAACAGTTACTTACTTGATAGTTACAGTGTTGCCGCATTATAATTTAAAGTAGGTACCTATATTCTTGGTATATTCTAAAGTTGATTGTCGTAAGCTGTAACAATGTTAGGTACGGTAAAATCTGGTTGTTTATTCTAACTTTGGTCGATAGCTCTATTTCTTAAGTAATAAAGTCCGTATATGATAAGTCACGTGCGTTAGTGTTAGATATTATGCGGCTGGAGCTTAGTGTGCGAGGATTTAGTTGGATCATTCGGCATCAAAAGCACAAAAGCGTAGTTTCTGGAAAATATGGAGCGATTTATATTTCAGGAGGAATAAATGTTCTGCAAACGAATGCCCTAGCTTTTTAGGTACAGGTGGAGACTTGTAACTTTGCATACAGTACCTATAATACGTCTTGCTGAAAAAAAATCGGTTTATTGTTTAACTTAAAATATAGTTAAGTAAATAAATAAATAATAAATAAATATTAGGGAACAATAGTAGTAGTAATAGTAGTTCCTTTCGTATATTCAAACTTTAAGCCAGATTAAGCGGCTAAATCGAGATTTTTTGCAAGGCCTAAAGCGTTGAGTCATCATCATCATCTCCAGCCTATATATTCGTCCCACTGCTGGGCACAGGCCTCCTCTTAGAATGAGAGAAGGTTGAGTAACCTATACATATTTTTACAACTTCGTTTGCTTTGGATCTCTATTTTTGACTTGGTCTGTAAGTGCAAAAACACATATACAACCTACCTGTATGTACAAGAGTTTTTTTTATGGAATAAAGTTTTGTTATTTAACTCAAATAGTTGTATTTATATCATTCGTTTGACAAAAAGGGCTATCTGGCGCCTTTCTAAAAAAAATCTTGATACTACCTTTGCTCTGGGACAAGCCAACCCACACCCTGAACTTATAAGTCTCGTCTCTCTTAGCTACCTTTTAACTTTGAAGTTTCTATCTTTTACTTTGACATGGTTTTGCGCTGCTAAACTTACTAAGGTTGGTGGTCCAGATTATTACAGTGGCAGTGGTATATAAAGTATCAATGGCCACAAAAAAAGAACGCTCGTGGTCATATAAAGTGTCGATTGTACTGCAGCTGGTATTATAAACTGTGATGGTGCATGCCGATGAACTGTAGTCTAAGTTGTTGACACAGCTCAACCTCGAATGCGGTAAATTAATTCAAGACTGCATCTTACAAAGTTTAGAAGTACACTGTATATTAGTTAGGCAAATCCAATTATATTCCGCTTACAGTTGAATGCAATTCAGCACTGCTAGACGTACAATTAATACAATTATGTAAGTACCTATATCAAAAGTAGAGATTAGTTTTATTTGAAACTAGCTGTTGCCAGCGACTTCGTCCGCAAAGAATTCGTTTATCGCTATCCCGCGGGAATTTTTCGGGATAAAAAGTAGCCTATGTGCTTTTCCAGACTTTCCTCTATCTACGTGCCGAATTTCATCCAGATTCGTTGGGCCATTCTGGCGTGATTGAGTAACAAACAAACATACATCCATCCATCCATCCATCCATCCATCCATACTTTCGCATTTATAATATTAGTTAGATTGTTTTCTTACGTCGATTATGCCTTAGCTAACCAATGTTACATAAAGTTCTTTATATCGAGCCAAAATCCCTACTTAATAACATTATATTATAAACTAACTTCTGCCCGCGGCTTCGTCTGCGTAAAATTGATAATATTTCAATTTTTTTAGTGCAACTTTTTATTATCTGGCTCGAAAGAGCGCACAATTTTAAGACATTCATATTTTAATATTTGTGAAAGTTTATTTTTAGAGAAACTAAAAGTAAACTAGACATAATTTACCACAAATCGTTTATTTTTTAATAAATTTACTGTCAGATTTATAATATCGTCAGAAAGCAAATATTGTACGGCTGATTGCCAAGATTCTGTGTCAGAAATATGTATAGAACGGAAATAAAAAAAGAGCAATCCCAAAAATGAAATCCCATCAAACATCTCCCGTCTAGTCGCACCTGAAAAGTGACACTTCGCAGCCTCATACAAAGAAACATAAAACATAACATTAATATTTCATTTTTATTTATTTTTTATTTTATTTATTTATTTGTACAATAAAGAGTTATACATACATACATACATATTTCATTGCGTGTCTGAGAAAAAGTACATTATTTTGTATTCAGGGCGGTTACTGGGACGAGACGGGGTGGGCGGCCGGCGACGACCGCGACGCCGCCGCGCGCGCAGCGTACGAGGCGCTGCTGCGCGTGTCGCTCAAGCTGCCCACCGGCGACCGCTTCGACGAGTTCGCGGACGCCGTTCGCGGCAGGGCGCGCCAGCATTACAACTACACGTTCTCTGATGGCGAAGAGGTCAGTTTTTAGTTGATAAAAAAAAACCACCTTCATGTGTATCCTATTTCCGCCTAAAGATCTCTGTGGGAAGTATTTACTTTCCAACAAAAACTTATTTTTTCAAATCGGTCCACAAATTACGAAGTTCTGGGATAGCAAATACAACCGAATAGAGAAACTCCTCCTTGTTTTAAAGTTGGTTAAAAAAGGATGTAACTTCTCAGTTCAGTTTTTTTTTATATTTTTACTCTGAACTCAATGGTGGCTGATTTCAATTACATATTTTATCAAAAACAATGCCATTGAAACTGCCCAACAGATGGCAGCACTATACGCAATGTGAAAATAGTTTCTCTGGTCAAGTAGAGGCTCATATTTAACACTATATACGTCACTGGTTGAAAAATGCTGCTCGTTTAAGAACTAATATCTTTCAAGCTATCAGAAATAAAAACATGAATTCATTGACGTGTGTGGCAGGGTAAGATAGAGATAGAATTAGGTACAAGGTTCTATGGTGGCCCAGGAATCTATTTAGTAGACCGTATCTACAATTCCTATGTTTTAGGACGGGGGTGTCATTAGGACTGGAGATTACCATAACAGGCTGAGCGCTACCTATAGATGATAATAAAAATATTGCGTCTCACAAAAATAGGGTTGCCATAATTGTTGAGAACTGATACGGGACTATTGAATTGATAAATTGATTAAGTGGGACGTATGGCAACCCTACACAAAAACAATGTTACTTTGTCAGGTATTTTTATCATAACGGCCTGGAAATAAAGTCAACTCTACTTTAAACGACGCATTCCCAGCACATCATTTATTTATTACCTTATTCTGATATCTTCATTTTCCATTCACACCTCAATGAATTCACTTTAATTACCCAAAAAGATAGAAATTATTTTATTTTAGCACAACTAAATAGAACTATCTAGTGTAATCTTTATTTTATAACTAAGCTAAGCTATTAATAATTTATATTTGTTACTAGCAATCTCGTCGGCAAATATGACCCATTATGTAATCTATTAGGGATATAAATCTCCTATATCGCTTCCCCGAAAGCAGTACTACAATATTCAATAAATAACCGTGCTCTGTTTTGTGCGAGAAATTGGTCTCGAAGGGTACGTGGGAACTATTGTATGCTAATAATAACCCCTTTGGTCAACAACCCTCTGTGGCCTGAATACTTAAACTCAGCGAGCAGGGATAATTGGTGGAAAATTTCTCTCGATGCCAGGAAAAACGTCTCAACCAATATTACTCCCAAATTTTTCGTGACGCCGTTGCTTCCGATTGAAATAAGCGTAGAGTGGATATTTTTGTGTGAATGCCTAATTCTTCCCCATTTCGACATTAATCGAAAAGACATCCTCTTTTCTGAGTTTAGAGTTGAGATTTATTTGAGACTGTTTTATGAATTCTGTATTTTGTGTTTGATCAATTTAAATAATATATCGGGTCCATTAGTATGTGTCGGATTTGAAATGCGATGTTGAATTGAAATACCGATTTAAACCGTGCCGAGTAAGATAATAATTAACAAACTGAACAAAGAGGTATCCGTGCTACAAATATTATAAACGCTTTATGGGACAACGTGACTAAATTCCAGAACGAAGTTTCGGAAGATCTGTTAACAACTATAGTTTGAAGTTAATTTTCAGTTGAATCAAATATAGGTTAATCCATAAGTAAAAGCAACTAGATACGTTAAAGTGAGGGTTTATACCTACGCAATATATGAGGAATAGGAATACTAAATAACTTGCCTAAATAACAATAAACTCATTAATATTTCGCTGTGTAATATCGTAAACGATTTATTGGAATTTTGGAATGGGTATTGGGGTAAGTAATTCGGTATTTGTTTTGTGGTAGGAGATTAAATTTGTGGGTCACATTCTTAACTAAACATTTAAAATTAACTAAATAACACTTGCCTATACCGGACACAGATAAAACATGTTTTGTTTATAACGGGCCTATATTTTTTTTATCAGGAAAAGCTGTAAGATTAGGTACTAGGCGTTAGCGTTAGTAGCAAAATGTTTCCCACTTAAAATGTGAATCTATAATTCATTTCATTGATCATTACCGTCTTCGGCTAATTTTAAATCTCGATAAATTTCTTACCACTATTCCAACGTCTTGAACTGTTTATAGTCATAATTATAATTTGTCTTTCAAATCGGAGAAGAGCAAGAAACGTCCAATAAAATCTTTCTTGTTTCCGCCCTTTATTTAAAAGACGTAATTTATCAAGCTTTATCTCGACGGATTTTGCTCTATCAATGAAGGAATGAGTTATTTCTATCTAGACAATTCTGGTTAACAGAATGTCGAAGTTTTGCAACTTTTTGCCGTGGAAAGTTAGGAACCACTTCGAGCTAAAATATCATGTTTTGTTGCGGTTTCTTGCGAAAGCAAAACAGTTTGATACCTAGCTATAAAATTAAAAGTTGAAAATATATAATAGGCAATTTTATAACTAATCAAAACTGTGTTGAAACTGCACTTTTTTGCTCCGTTGTCTAGCAATCATTGCACTGTACAGTTGTTTTGTTTATTGTATTCTCTAGTTTGATTAAAAGCGGTGCTTCGCGTACGCGGTTTGTTTATGACGTTTATGTTTATTCGCAAGGTTCTACGTGTAGTGTAGGGAAAATAAACAGCAGTTATGTGCGAGCAATCAACTGTTATTGTCTGCTGCGAGGTTGAACCCACGTTGAACCATGTTTCATGAACGTATAAACTAATCCGAAGCGTTAATAAAACACGTGTTACGTTCGTCTCTTTCATAATATACCGACTTGAAGAAGACGAGCGAGGAAAATTCACTCCTAACTTCTGCTACTAACACATCGAAGCGCTTTGTACTTTCTATTTTAATACAAAAACTAACTTTAACTCTTGTACGGTTAGTCCGATTGAGTTGTTTGGTATAGTATACATAATGTAGGACGCATGGCAATGCAAGTACAGACAGCAAAAAAAAAGCTTGTGTCAAAAATGAAATTTTAGATTAGGTATTATTATGTATAGACTAGCTTTTCCCCGTGACTTCGTCCGCGTAGACTTAATTTATCTTCAACTAGCGACCCGCCCCGGCTTCGCACGGCAAATTATGCATGTATTATACATATAAACCTTCCTCTTGATTCACTCTATCTATTAAAAAAAACCGCATCAAAATCCGTTGCGTAGTTTTAAAGATGTAAGCATACATAGGGACATGGGGACATAGGGATATAGGGACAGAGAAAGCGACTTTGTTTTATACTATGTAGTGATTAACTAATCAATTTCGGAGTATAAATGTATCCAATAACAGGTTTTTTTATAAGAGTTCTAGTGATAGAGCCACTTTAAAGGAAATTTACCGATCTCTTAATTTCTACCCCGTGAGTTATTTTTCTCAAAGTGTGATCCCCAAGAATCTTTTTTACTAACATAGCCTACATATAAACTGCCTCCGTCCCAAATTTCGGGCGTCTATAGCAGCCACATTGATAGGACAATGATGAAAAAAAAATAAGCTACCTACCCACCAATTTTTTGCCTAATCGGTTCAGCCGTTCTCGAGTTATAAATAGTGTAACTAACATGACTTTTTCTTTTATATATTTATATAGAATATTGTCACTACAGTTGAAAATCCTGAAGAACATTTACAGGGAAGTTCAGTCGCACTAATCCATCCATCTGGCTAAATTATTCGGGACTAGATTTAAGACACGATGTAGAGTGAGCTAAGTAGTAGGGTGTCTTACGAGTAAAAGCGATATATGAACCTAGCTTCCACTTCGTTCTTATATCACTTCATCAGTGTCGAATAAGCGTCATGTCCAGGTTATGTCATACGTCTCTATGCGAGGTAATTCGGATTCGGATATTCGCTCGTAAAAAACCACTAAGAATTTCCTGCGTTTTATTGCGGCCCGTTCCCGACGCATACGAATGGGGAAGAAATTACCCCTTTTTTAACACGAAATAAATTTCAGCACGCAAAAAATGGTGCAGGAATAGCTGATGGATTAGTATTCGAGCTATAAAAAAAAGGTTCAGTCACAAAGTCGTTTCCTGACACCATATTTTTAGACACAGAAGAAAGCTTGAAAAAATTAGGTGTATCAAAATAAAATTTCAATTTCCCTTATGTAGGGGGTGGTGCAAAAGCACAACCGAATCTGTAATAATCAAGAGTCCAATGAAAATGAGACATTGATGACATACATTTTTTTTTATTTACATTCGAAGATCGTAACTTTATTCACGCCATTTCTAGCACCACCATAGATGATTCAAAATATTGGGACAGGAGTTCATACTCAGAACCTTAAAACTTTAAAAAATTACCCAAAAACAAAAATTCATTATTCTCATTATTTTTCTTCTGAACTCTTCAAATACTATTTGTTCTTACTCTTAAAATTTTGTTAAGTACTCTAACTTGGATTTGTAAAATGTTTGTAAATCCACCAACTGTCTCCATCTTATTTCTCTGACTTATGGTTGTCTGGAAGAGATCGCTACTAAGCGATAAGACCGCCTATTGTATACTTGTTCTTTGTTTCTGTATTGTTTTGTACTGATTCGTGGTGTTTAATAAAGAGTATTTTATTGTATTGTATTGTAAATCCCCCAATTGTCTGTTTAACGTAGGATAGTTTCCAGGTGAACTTCTTCATTGGCGCCTTCTACGACGGCGTGTACCTGCTCGGCATGGCGCTGAACGAGACGCTGACGGAGCGCGGCGACATCCGTGACGGACGGAACATCACGGGCCGCATGTGGGGCCGGGACTTTCACGGTAACAACTTCTAGTCACGATAAACTTTCATTGAGCGCTCAGCGACTTTTGGAGCGTTTTCACATTATCCGATCCGATATCCGATATATGGGAGCACGTAAAATGTACGAAATATGTACGTAAAGTAGGCTGTCAATTGAAATTGCGAACAATGTAAATACACCATTTAATTAATGATTAATGAAATATTCATATTCTAGCACTTGTTTATTGTTTTAATAGTTTAGCATTAATGTTTTGGTAAGTATTGATTAAATAATACACGGATTTAGCAGTGTTTGATGAGGGAAAATGGAAATTAAAGACATTTTCAACACAAGGATTGTTTACATTGTTTGCAATTTGGATTGACAGTGACTTTACCTTTCAAATTGCCCGCTCCGAAATCGGTTATCGGATCAGACACCGATATGTTGGAGGCAACATCGTGTTGGACGTTAGCGAAAACAGCACTATAGTGTCGGGTATAATATATCGGATCGTATAACGCGAAAACGCTTAGGCACTTTTTCCACCGCAGGCGAGAAAGCGATCAGCTATCGACTATTTTCTCGCTCACGTACAATAAGATGCAAATCCCGTGTGATTACAAAAGACACATATTTATATAAATAGTTGAAAGCTGACTAAAATTCGATTATAATATATTCACTTATTAAATCAACCCGTATTTTAATCATTTTGTATATCTAATTATCATTCACTCTATTCGTGTCAGATGTTGTGAATCGACTTATATACAAGTTGGCTCAATATTTCCTGAATATTTCGACGGGTGGTTGGTTATTAGTTTAAGTGAACACTGTGATTGTAAAGGTTTTTTATTATAATTTTTGATTCAAAATTAAGTTTCTCCTTGACGCCGTTCACTTTGACCATTGATCAAAGCGAAACATCAGTAAACAATTAAAAAAAAAACACAAAAAAAACTTTTTCTACCTACGCGAGATTCGAACTGCGGTCACTTGAGAGAACGCACTGGGATTCCACCAAACGCACATACATTCTCTCTTCTCTTCTTCTTCTTCTTCAGCGTGTAGACGCCCACCGTTGGCCATACGCCTCTCCAATCTGTCTCCATCCCGAACGGTTGCTCGTTTCCCTCTTCCAGACTGGTCCTGCTGTCTCCCTTATGTCATCGGACCACATACATTAAAGCGACGAAATTAACGTACCACTTCAAAAATCGAACGCGTCTTCATTCATTATTTCAAATAAGCTCTTAGAGGATCTTGATATCCTGGTACTTAAACTCTCCCTCCGTCTTACGCCTGACGCGAGTTTAACATTTTTTACCCATCCCAAAAAGTGTCCAACACCGCTAAAGAAGTTTTTACTCCAAAAATCCGGAAAAACTTTACAGGGGTGTTTAGTTAACCCAACCTGCTGAAATATTTCTGGAATTTTCTGAGAGACCTTCATATTATTACGTTTAGGTATAACGGGCCATGTACGCATCGACGCAGTAGGAGATAGGGATGCTGACTACGCCATCTTGGATCTTGACCCCGTCACTGGAAAATTCGAAGTAAGTTTAGAAATAGAATACGAAGAAGACAGTGTTTCCATAGCTGTGGAAGTGTTTTGCTTTTTAGTGGGAAGTAATTCCAAGAAAACTGGCTGGTTTACTTTGGACTCGGCTAAAAGCTACTTTTGTGCCTATGTGTATGATTTGCTTTCATACATAAATATGAAGTCGGGTAAAAAATTAGAAAGGTTTTTTTAATATTTTTTTTCCTTTTACCATTGCTTTGCTGAAGATTTTTTTTGGCGCAATTTTATCAAAGTGCTTGCAAAAATTTCTTTGACGCGTTTTGAAAGAATTCCTTTACGAAGTTCGTTTCGGAACGGAAAGGGTACAAAGAATCTCTTACAGCGTCATGATTAACTGTCCAAATTGGGGAAAAAGGACACCGCAAAGGATCCGACCTTTATAAGATAAATTTATAAATATTTTGAGATACAGAACAATGTCTTAGAAAAATATTCGCTTTGGTCAGTTGGAGTTAAAAACGGTTCACTTCGGTTCACCAACAATCGATTGTTCAGGTACCTACACTTTATTTTATCTCTTAAAGCTTTAAAACAGACGATTAAACTTTACTTAGGGCCACTTGCACGGACCAGGGTTAACGACTTAACCCCGTGTTAGATGCTAACCCGGGGCTAAGTACCTAGTGTCAAAATGTATGGAACTGTCAAATTTAACTCCGAGTTAGCGATTTAATTTTTTAACTCTGGACTGTGCAAGTGGGCCTTAAAGTCATTGCTCGCTTAATTTATTAATTCCATAATTTATTCCACTTTACTATTTATTTTCGCAATCAACGTAATAGCTTTGAGTGCGGTCGTCAGTTGTTTGGCTTTGTCACTTAAGTTAATCTTTTAGGATTTGCAGGTAAAAAATTGTTTTTTACTGGATTTACTGGTTTTATAATAACCACCTCGCCTCCTTCGTTTGTTGTTTTAGCTGAAATCACTGAAATCGATCGGGGGTTGATTATAAAAGTCACCGATACAATTTATTCATGGCATTAATATATTTCATAGCTTTGCGGTGTTTGGTCTGATTTTTCATACTTTTATGATTTGCCTACACTTTTAAAGTAAGTTTTATGAGAAGTCGTTAATATTAAGAGTGAGTTGCAACAAGTTTTACTATAACAATAGCAATAACAAAAGCAAAGATTTTGACATAAATATCTTGGTTTTCTGTCAAATATATACGTAAATAATTTGATTCCCTTTTCCACCTTTACGCCTACAATAGTGCGGAGCGTAGCTGTTTATGGATGCGCAGCTGCGCGTAGCATTCGAATATTTTCGTAGCCAGTCAGTTCCATTGTATGGTAAACTGTACATTGTAGAGTGCTACGTTTTGTTTGTTAAATATTGACACTAAAATACGGATCGCGATCGCGAAGCATGTATTCGAAAACAGTCATATATACAGTACAGTACACAGTGTAGTTACAGTATATTTTTAGTTTTGAACAAAACTGCAGCGGCGTTCCCAACTGGCTACGACATACGCCTTCAAGAAAAGAGTTCTGTATTCCCTTTAAGGCCGGTAAAGGGAAAATGACTCTCTTGGAGTTGCTGGTTACCATGGGATGATGATTGCTTACCATCCGCTGACTTGCTGGCTCATTTTCCTCTCTCTATCCATCCATTAAATCACGTATTTATCCCTTACGGGGTAGACAGAGCTTAAGGTAAAAAGACCTAAAGGCCACGTTTAGCATGACTGGGCGTATAGGTGGAAAGGGGATTCAAAATAGTGATGGGTTGCTAGCCGCATCACCTACAACATAATTCCTGAGACATAAATATTTTTTAATACCTACATTTGTATTGACACCTTCATTAGGTGGTGGCCTTCTACCATGGTCTGAACAGCAGCTACAAAGCGGTGGCAGGGAAGGCGATCCACTGGCCCGGGGGCCGCCGCGGCCCGCCGCTCGACACCCCTCGCTGCGGGTTCTTGGGCACCGATCCCATGTGTCAAGGAGGTATTACAAACTTTTGAGTTAGGTACCAGCTAAGCATTAGTACCATATAATATAGGATACTAAATACGAGTATAGTCTGTGAGGCTCTTCTAATACCATTCGGGTTTGTCTCCCTCACTCGGCTGAATCAAGTATTAAATCCATAAGAGTGAATGAGACAGCATGACAAAACCCGACTAAACTGAACCCGACTGTATGTGGTTTGCCACCATAAGGTTAAAAATCCTTTGCACTTCATATAATATTATAGGTAATGTATTAATGGAAATAAGACGTAGCCGTCAACTTGAAGATTCGATTTTAGCGACATTTTCACTCGAAGTTTTCACTTGATAGGAAGTTTGTCTGACCGTACCGACTAGCTTTTTTTTTGCCCGCGACTTTGTCTTCGTTTTTCTTAATCTCTCGGCGTATTTGAACTTTAAACTGTTTTGTGAATGTAAGTAATTACTCTTGTAAATGTATCGAGGGAATGAAGAATCGTTTTGTTGCACGCCGCTCAGAGACGCAGACGGTAATAATATATTGTTTCATCGGACTCGCCGTGTTTTTAGCCCTGGCTGTGACAGCTGCCTGCGTTACCTACAAGTAAGTATTAAAACAACAACAGTAATAAACAATAAATATGTATGTATAAGTATGTAATTATTTGGCATAAATGAAAATACCAATTTTGTTCGCA
The DNA here is from genome assembly GCA_963854515.1 of Pandemis heparana. Classification (NCBI taxonomy): domain Eukaryota; kingdom Metazoa; phylum Arthropoda; class Insecta; order Lepidoptera; family Tortricidae; genus Pandemis; species Pandemis heparana. Next base: position 11,060,762 of record OY978023.1, on the reverse strand, counting down.
AAAACAAAAAATAAAGAAAGCGATCCAGTAAATAGGCGTGAATAAAATAGTTAAAGTTCTTTGTTTTATTTTATTTTGTCATTGTTTTATATTTTAAGTATTATATTTAATTCAGCACTTATTTCATGTCATAAAGCATCTCTCAGTGATTTGGCAGAACACAGAAATACGCAATACGTACACCTATGTATGTAAAATGATACTTATTCTTCTCAGTATCAGGGTTCTACTCCCAAGCCCTTGAAGTTCGTTACATACCGTCACTCTAATTTTAAACACTATTAGTGCGAGCGGGACAGCACTATCCCAATTTGGGAGTACAAAACCAGACTGAAGGTGGACTAAAGGTTGCCGCGTACTCAACACCGACCAAATTGTAGCATTTTTTAAATAATAAATTAAGCGGGCGGCAACAACGGCGTCTATATTTAAATGCTTTGTTCTAATTTCTAAAGCGACAGACGAGTGTTCTTTTTTAAATTATACGAAATCTTGGACAACAATGCCTTGTCGCTTTTATAACTAAATGCATTGTAAGACATTTAGAAAGGTTTGACATGAAAACTAACTGGATCAATTGGGATTTTTTAATACAGTAACGGTTCTAGGAACAAGGTGCTGTGAAACGGTTCTGTTATTAGCGATTTATATATTGATCGTGATCAAAGTGAAATTGAAAGTGGTCCAAAGAAATTGTACAATTCATGTGTAAATAGGGAAGGTTTTAATTTATAACTCCCGATGCAAAAGTAAGGGTGTTATGAGTTTGACTGCTACATGTGTGTGTGTGTGTGTGTGTGTGTGTGTGCCATGCATGTATTAGTAGCATACCGTAGCTCTTAAACGGGTTTTAATGTTTTGCTAATTTTTGCAAAAAAAAATGAAAAAAAAAAAAATTCAAAAATATTTTTTCTTGTGTTCTATGTACAAGCAACAAGTTATCTCGAAATGGTTTTTGATTTATGGAAATAAGTATTTCTATTATTTGAAAGTACCTAGGTTTTCTAACAATGGTCTTAGGTACACGTATGTTTTATCCAAATCGGGTAGGGTTCAACCATTTTGTCGGGGACTTTCACATTTTGTAAAATTTGAATTAACTATTACAGAAAATAATTTTAAAAGGGTTTACCCCGAAATGTTTCTCCTTTTACCATAATTTGTGAAAAAATAGTCCCCTATTAGCGTTAAATGAACATGAATCCAGTGTCAGTTTGTAAGTGCTCCGTTGCCGAGAGGGTGAGAGCATCAGGGCACTGGTGCGTGCGCGCTCGTCTCGCTGGGAGGTTTAAACAGACTCGACTCCGAATAATGCATATTCATTTGATTATTTCATTCATTAAACAGGTTAAGTGCGGGGTCGGCTCGGATCCAAGGGCTGCGATTTAATTACTGTTCTAGTTCTACTGTATATTGTAAAATTGAAATTGAAAATAAGAATTTACGCGTTAGTCTTTGGAAACACTTTTACGATGAAAAATATGTTAGCACTTAGGAAGAGCGTGAGCGTGAGTTAGAGAGCGGTGCTCTTTAACTTTGAGAATGATCCCGTAGAGGGATCGAAACGCGCGTCAGTACTTGTGTGGTGTTAGGGGTACCTAATTAAGTTTGTGGGATTTATGTGCGTTTTGTGTGGCAGTAGTGGAGGGAGGGTTTGCATGCAAAACATATATATTTCCCACAAGCTTGGTTATCTTGCACGTAAGTAGTGGAGTAGCAAGGTAAATATTTTGAGTTCATTAAATTGGACCTCCGCAAAGTAACGCCTGATTCAATGAACCCTCTTTTTCATAAACGGTCTGCAGGCTTCTACTAACTTAGCAATCGATTGTCCTTATCTGTCACTTTGACATTTACATTTCACAGATAAGGACAAACGATTGCTAAGTTAGCAGAAGCCTATAGAGCGGTTATGACAGGGGCGTAGCTACCGCCGTATCTGCCGTATCAATTATACGGGGCCCCCGGGCCACGGGGGCCCCCGACGTGCGTAAGCAAAGATAAATGTGAGAAATCTTTACCCTTCATAAGGGCCCCCAAATAATTTTTTATACAGGGCCCCACCAAGGCACGCTACGCCCCTGGGTTATGAATAAGTATTATGTATGTATGTCCAGACAGGCTCGCATCGACGCGGAGCTGAACAACATGGCGTGGCGAGTTCGTCCTGAGGAAGTGCTCGTGGAAGTGGGCACCGGCCTGGGCGCCAGCCCGGCGCTGCACAGCATCAACGAGGTGTTGAAGGTGCGTCTCGCTAAGGGCCTAGAGGCCATTTATTAGTTATATGTGCCGGCACGTAAGTCTAGCGATGACGAGTCACGTGGAGGGGATATGCGCACCCACGGATACAAGGTCATCGCTAGACTTATGTGCCGGCACTTATACGTAAGGATCTCGTAGGGGGGGGGGGGGTGAAGAAAATCTCAACATGCTCTTATCTTGAAGGGGGAAGGGGGTAAAACCAATTTTTACGTAAGATTTTATAAGTCTAAATTTAATGCCGTATTGGCTCTCATCTAATCTAACTATCTTCTAACTAATACTATAAATGCGAAAGTATGGATGGATTGATGGATGGATGGATGGATGGATGGATGGATTGATGGATGTTTGTTTGTTTGTTACTCAATCACGATAGAACGGCCCAACGGATCTGGATGAAATTCGACAGATAGAGAAAAGTCTGGAATAACACATAGGCTAACTTTTATCCCGGAAAATTGCGTAGTTCCCGCGGGATAGCGATAAACCAATTCTTTGCAGACGAAGTCGCTGGCAACAGCTAGTTGTTTTATAATGCTCAATTCGATTTATTTTCCAAATTTTAATTACTTATTTTATATCATTGAGATAGAATCTTACGTAAGAAGGGAGAGGGAGGATCGAGAAATCTTACGTATCGTTACATTCGGAACGGGGGGGGGGGCAAAAATTTAATAATTAATTCTTAGGTAGTTACTAATTTAGTGACTGACCCCTAATCTATTAGCCCCCTAATCTATATGCGTCCGGATCGCTACCACCATCTTACTCGCTAATCCTGCCGCAAAGCAGCAATGCTTGTACTGCTGTGTTCCGGTGTGGAGAGTAAGACAGCCGGGGAAATTACGGGTACAAGAGGCATTTCATCTAAGTCCTCTAGGTTGGCAACGCATCTGCAATCCCTCCGGGGTTGCGGGTGTCTGTGGGTGGTGGTGATCGCTTACCATCAGGTGACCCACTTGCTCGTTTGCCTTCCTATTCACATAAATAAAAATGCTATGGCTGGCGGTTCCATGTCATTTGTACGACTTAAAACCTGTCAATGTAACCAGGTTTATTGCTTTTTTTCGGATGGAGGAACTGTCATAAATGATAAAGCACTTTCTTGGTCGATTATACCATGGATAACATGAAATGGCGTTGACCTCAGGATTATGCGAATACGGAATCCCATAAACCAAAGACGTACGGAACTAACGCACGGAAAACGCGTATTTCCTCGGTCACGTGAGATCTGTCGTCGCAACAAATAGCGTATGCTGAGCAAGGAAATGTAGCCAATCTCTCAACAAACACTGGTGATAAATCTAGCAGGCTGTCAGCACAACATATAGGGTATTATGCTCACGGATGTAGACTATACATGAACAACAGATATGGCTGTGTGGACCTTGTTTGTCTGTTCATTTTTATAGTCTTAGTCTTAGTCTTATTTTTGTTCATTTTTTACCGCAGGCTGTTTACAAAGTGAAATAGAAGTTACTTTATTAATATGCCATATGTATTTGTTTCTTTATTTATTTAAGCAACGACTACAGTTACATAAAAGCTTGTTAAAAATTACAGAATAATTTATGGTTTTGCTAGTGAGCGAAGGAACCTTGACATTTCGACAAGAATTTGTCCGTGAATGGAATTAGGGAATGGGAATGCATAAACCGTGAGACCGTGACATATTACCGTCATACCCTGTAAGGCACTGCATTTTGTGTATAAGTAGGTATGTGTATAACCATTTGAATCCTTTGTGTTATAGATGCCTTAAGAGGCTGACAAATATGTAAATTTTCATCATATTTCAAACACGCTGGACGGACTCGATACATATTTGAACAAATTCGGCTCGATAGAAAATAATTGCAAAGATTGGTCTTAAAATCATCATTAAACAGGTCTATGTCTTTATTTTTTCAACGTATGGGTCTACAGTTAAAAATATGAAGTCAACATATTCAATACCTACACGGCTAACGAGTCATATTTCACAAATAATCTATACTTTTTTTTATTTCTTATTATTTGTGTCTTATTTGCAAGATTTTAGACGCGCGCCAAGCTGCCGAAATAGTTTCTTCTCCTTCACTAACAGGCATGCGATCCGTATGTGTGAAGAGTGGCGCTGCTCAAGGTCATTTGCTGTTGACAGCGCCTTAAATTTATTCCGGGATTTTTCAGCAGGTGGTTCATCTAGCTAGGTTTATCTTGATTCATAATGATGTCACTCCTTGACGCCGTACATTTTGACCATCGATGTATGGAAATATCATGTCAATCACAATACACAACAAACCTACACTACCTACCACTACACACACACTTACACTACTTACCTACTTTCACTTCTGACCTCCCGAGACCATGGATGCAAAGTCGCGTCCGAAACGTCAATGTATTTACAAAAATACGTTTTAATTACGTGATTAAGTCCCGTTTTCTTATAATAATGTATAAAAAACCTGATTTTATTACAAGAGTGTTCGGCCAAACTAACCAAATCTGTAGAAGTATTCTGAAATTTTTAGACACATGTCTAATTGAATGAGGAAGTTTTAATTAAGCCTAAACGTAGAACCAATATTTTGATTAATGAGACTCAAAGCACTTAGTTGAAGCATGTGTAATGAGATTTAAGCAAGTTAGTAATTTAATTAAGTGTGTTCGAGATATTTAAAGGCGCTGCGTCCCAAGGGTGGGTGGTGTAGCGTTTCATAAAGAGCACGTCAGCAGCGTCAGCCAGATATATTAGAAGTTAAGAGTAACATATAAATATCATTGACGTTAAGGGATCAGTTTGCTTCGAACACAGGCTAACAATAACAGACAGGTAAGTATAAACGTTTGATAAGCTAGCTGTGGCCCGCGAATCCGTTCGTGCAGAATTAAAATTTGTATCTCAGATGGCTAAACTTTTCAGCACAACGCAACATTTTACGCAACGCAGTACTTTATGTTGGTACTTTATTTTCTGTATTTTTTTCGTTTGTAATTTGTTTTTATACATATACCTACAATTTTTTATGATGTCTAATCTTTTTCAAAACTAATAGTGACGTCGCCAATAATGGTAAGCAGTACCTATTGGACCCATAACCGTAACCATAATAGAACCCTGCTATATTGAGCCAGTGAAGCATAAAGTGATAAACCACTACCCTAGAGATAAAACTTTTTTGTTTTTCCGTACGAATATAGAAAGAGAGAAAGCAAAAAAGAAAGAAAACATTTATTTGTGACAAGTACAAATATTACAAAAAATTTAATGAAAAATAGGAATTAAAGGGACAAGTTGTCATGAAATGGTCAACTCAACTCAGCATATTTTAATAATGGCCTTGCAGTTGGTGGTCGTCCGTTAAGACCAGGATGGAACCGAGATCACTCATTAGAATTGAATTTCATTTTCCCTTGTTGGAAGTTCGTAGATCTTAGAGTGGTGCCTGCAGTGGTACAGCGAAGGAGACAATAAAGATTCAGGATGGACATTGCAAGACGTATATTTATCAAAATAATGTTCACAGTGTTGTTTTATCTTAAATAAAGTTAGAGCTAACACAATAAGGTGCATGTCGTCCCGAGACAGCAGAAGAGAAAAAAAAACCAAAGACATATAGGAAGATGATAGAGCTTTAGTGTTACCATTAACGGAAAACAATTACTTAAATCTTTCCATGCATTCACATTGTGGAGCCATACAATATCCAACATCCCTAAATGAAGTGTCGACGGTAATGAATGGAACGGGATGTGAAAGCTGAAGTCTCAATTCCGTATCCAAACATTTGCAATCAAATATCGATGTTAAATGAGGCGTGTAACTTTATTTTTGAAATTGCCACGTAGCTGGAGAGCTTGAGTATAAAAATAAGTTTTAGTTGCTGTGCCCTTACAGGGTAAATGTAAATAAATAAATTAATAAAATAAATAAAATAATAATAATAATGTTTGGAACTTAACATTTTTATGCAATAAAGAGTTTGAGTTTGAATAAAGACAAGACAAGTTAAACTCATCATACGAGAACGAGAACGTTGAGCCACTTGTCACAATTAAGCCGTATAGGTAATGCTAATCTGTCCCCTTTCAACCTATACACCCACAATCATGCTACTAGTTGCCTAGGTCTTCATTATGCTCTATCTATCCAGTGACATAAAAATAATAATAATATAACAGTAATTTTATTAATATAATAATAGTAATTTTATTTGATGTGTTGTTATTGTCATAAATAAACTTTTTCTTTCTTTCTTTAAAAGACGTGATTTACGTATGTATGTATGTATATATGCAAATTGAGCGTACTTCATTGCATTACATGGCTAAAATACGACAGGTGGCTAGTGACTGGGATATGATTTTAATTATTTTGTCTAAAGTTTGGCAAAATGAACATAAAACCTTCATAATATAAAAAAGAAAAGTACCCTATTGCATTTTTTTTTAATTTCAACGCTGGGAGTCCCTTTATAGTTACGTAACACGTATATCACAGTATTCACTCGCCTTCCTTCCGGGCTCCTTATCCGAGGAACTTCCCGTTAGCTCCGTGCTTTATAGCGGTCTGCATAAAATGTAAACGGTCAGCACTTACCCTAAAGGTTTGCCTGGGAATCTTAAAAAATGCTTTCTTTTTAAAAAGAGTTCTATATGGTTTAGCTAGAGGCGGCAATGGCAACGGATGGCATTCTACTAGAATTGTGATAGAATAAAATTAAAACAAAAAATCAAACTGTCCAAAGGAACTTTTCGTTGGATAAAATAACAATGATCCACTATATTATGTGCCCTTATCGGTGGATTCGTTCTTCAAGGTAAATTGGGATAAAACAAAGTACATCTACTGTGTAAAAAATTCTGCGTGGTCATACATAAAAATATATACATTATATACATACCTAGTTCGTATCTGTTTCCGAGCTTCCTTCGATTTATCAGTTGAAAATTCAAACATTAAGATAAGATTGATTTTAAGCTTTGGTCCATATTTTTTCTCGCTTACTGCTCTTTGCAATTTATTATGCTAAGTCCGTAACGCGTTGCGTAGGTTGAGCGATACGAATTTACTACGTTGTGTGAATCCCTCGTCGAGCATATTTTTACTTTTGACTGAATATCTACAATTTTTACGTAACGGAGACAATGTAGCAGTGGCGTGGCGTCCATAGAACTCGATTCCCACCGGCTTGCCTATTTTAAGGCAGTTGGGCAATTTATTGTGCAGAATTAGAGGAAAAGGCTAGTTAAGTTCCCTTCGGCTTGCCTTCTGATATACTTGACGCCCCGCCACTGCAATGTAGTCATAATAAACCTAAAAGTTAGGTCGTAATTTTTGTGTACCTTCTAGTGCCTTGTTCCAATTCATCTTCATCATCTTCAGCCTATAATCATGCGTCCCACTGCTGGGAACAGGACTCCTCTCAGAATAAGAGAGTGGGCTACAGTTCCCACGCGAGCCCAATTACCTACTTAGTATTCAATCACAGATTCACTTCACCAAAAAAGCTAGTTTGGCAACTACCTACTTAAGTCTTTTCTTTTACTCAACTAATCAAATTGTCCTCCGAAAGAAACCAAATCGGAATTCCTAACTCGTATTACTTAGGTACTTGGGAAGGACCGAATGGAAATTGCTCTACCGACAAGAACCTACTTCTTAAATTTAAGACGAAGATTACTTAATACATACTATTAGGTATATACGTATATAATTAATCATGTCTATCCCCCACTGTGTTGACAGAACCTAGGTTCTCTCTCTCTAGGTTACTCTAGAGTAATTAGATCTTTAGGCCATGTTTAGCGTGATTGCGGGCGTACAAGTGGAAAGGGGAATTAAAGAAGCGATGGGTTGCTAGCATCACCTATAAAGTTATTCCTAAGATTTTCGCGCATTTCCACGATGGGCTTTTAGGATTTGCTCGGGAAGAGAAGAAGCTGGTACATTATGATTTTTCTTTGCTCCCAAAAATCCATGGAAACCTTAATTTAAGGTGTATTTTCCCAGCTCTCTCTAGGGTGGAGCGCGCGCGCCGTGGTCGGAGCGCCCTCCGTAACTCTGTCTTCCTTTACCGTCGGCCTGTACAAGGGCAACCGAGTCGCTGTCAAGAAGATACACAGAAAGAAGCTCGATCTCAACAAGAAACTCATGTGGGAGATTAAACAGGTAACAGAATAGATACCATGCTTATTTAGGTATACCTGTTTAGTTGCTGGGGCCTTACCACGACGTCCTAATTCCGACTCAGTTCAAGTTTTAGCTGTCACTTTTAGTATGAATCTGCCAGCGAGCGAACCTGAATCGCATTAAGACGTCATGGTAAGGCCCCTGTTTTCTGTAACGTCATTGCGTTGGGCTATAGCTATACTTTATTTAATTTAGAATGAGAAACCACAATAACGTTATATTGCGCCTGGTCCACTATTTCTTACCTAGTAAATAGTACAGTGCAATATTTTGGCAGCCGCAAAATAAAATTGTTTTAATGTCACTCTATTTGAATGTCGTCAATTGTTACTCAAGTACAAATTGTAAAAAGATTACAGTTCACGAGCCGCAATATAATGTTGTTGTGGTTTCTCATTCTAAATTAAATGAAGTCTATTCATATACCAGCCTAGTTCCCGAAGGAAACCCGAAGGAAATGACTCTTTACGTTTCAGTTTTTGCGAGAGCCTGAGTTTTAGCCGTTTTTTCACAAGTCGGACCAAGTGTACTCGATTTAACCCTGAGGGTGCGACCAAACCGCCGCATATACGCAGTGACGTGTCGTATGCGTCACGTTTTCTCACCGTTTCTTCATACATTTTGTTGCGATTCCGTAACGTCACCGTTTTTTAAGCGGCGCTGTGGTCGCACCCTTATTAGGTTCTTGTTAAACTAAGAAAAATACGATCTTAAAGTATGTTGATTATAATTAACATTGCGAAGAAAAGGGTTTAAGGTTGCACAATAAAATTAGCTGTAAAAACTTATATAATTCTAATTAATTTACGTTTTTCTAGAGCTACTTCGCTTGTTGTATTAATAATATCAAAACGTCCCTTTTATCTTATAGGAATAGTGTATTTTGATGTCACTAGGCATGTAGAATCTGTTTTTAATCGCTGCCTAATTAGTTTAAAATTCTTATATAAATTTCCCGTATATTTTAACCCATACTACATTTCATTTTACTTTTGTCATTATGTCATCTCTTTTACGAGATTTTCATAGTTCCTTAAGAAATGTGATAACAAATCATGCATATCTATTCCACATTTATTAGGCCAGAAACGTGTCGCACGAGAACACGACCCGGTTCATCGGCGCCTGCGTGGACTGCCCGCTGGTGTTCGTGCTGACAGAGTACTGCCCCAAGGGCTCGCTCAAGGACGTGCTGTCCAACGAGGAGATACAGCTCGACTGGAACTTCAGGACCTCGCTGGTCCATGACATCGTGCAGGTAAAGAACGTGTCCTAAAACACGCTCCGGTTCATCGGCGCTTGCGTGGACTGCCCGCTGGTGTTCGTGCTGACCGTATACTGCCCCAAGGGCGCGCTCAAAGACGTGCTGTCCAACGAGGAGATACAGCTCGACTGGAACTTCAGGACCTCACTGGTCCATGACATCGTGCAGGTAAAGAACGTGGACTACGAGAACACGACCCGTAGGCTTATTGTTTAACTCGCTCGCAATCGCCATCCTATTAATTTTGACAGTTCTTGTATGAATGTGACAGCTAGCTGATTCCGATGCCAATTGTCAGCCCATACATGAACTGTCAAAATGAAGACGATGGCGATTGCGAGCGAGTTAGACAATTAGCCTACCGGTTCATCGGCGCTTGCGTGGACTGCCCCACTGCAAGCTTAGGGTGCGACCAAATCACCGCGTATACGCAGTGACGTGTCGTATGCGTCACGTTTTCCCACCTTTTCTTCATACATTTTGTTCCGATTCCGTAACGTCACCGTTTTTTAAGCGGCGGTGTGGTCGCACCCATAATACGTAACTCGCTCGCGATCACCATCGTCTTCATTTTGGCTGTTCATGTATGGGCTGACAATTGGCATAGGAATCAGCTAGCTGTCACATTCATACGAGAACTGTCAAAATGAACACGATGGCGATTGCGAGCGAGTTACGCAATAAGCTAGCTGGTGTTCGTGCTGACCGAGTTGTTGCCATGACCTTCTTATGTCTGCTGAACCTTTACAGTACTGTTATTGAGGCTCCATTGGCTCTTAGTCTTATTTACATGGCTAGGTCACGCTTTATAGCTAGCATAGCTTAGTAAAAAATACTACTACTGATCAACCTCTCGAAGATAATTATAATTTTATCTTCATTTAAGCAATATCAACCGTTAAGCCCAATTTACATAAGATAGACAAGCTTTTATCTTCTTTGTAAGGGCATGTGCTACCTCCACGGTGGCCTGGGGGCCCACGGCAAGCTCCGGTCTTCCAACTGCCTCATCGACGGCCGCTTCGTCCTCAAGATATCCGACTACGGGCCCAACACGCTTTGCACGCCCACCGAGCTCATCAAAGATGACAACTACTATTACAGTAAATTCATTGGTATTGTTTGGTGTTTTTGGTTGACATGTATAGGTATATTTTTTTGAAAAGACCGAAGTCGCTTTGCTTCTCTTATGAAATTGTGGAATATTTGGCTTCTGTTCGCCTGCAAAGAATTCGTTTGTCGCGCGCTGGCATGAACTATAGTTTTCCGGGATGAAGACTATCCTAGGTCCTTCCCAAGATCTCAAACTATCTCGATTCCAAATTTTTGCATTATTGGTTGAGTAGTTTGCGCGTGAAAGCGCAACAAACAAGCAAACTCGAATTCTACAATATTAGTTAAGATCTATATTAGTTAAGATTAGATAAATCTCTATCTCATTATAAAAGTAGGTAATGATAACATCAAATATTTTAATGTATAATCATTACTTAATTTTAACAGGAAACGATTAAAAGTTTGTCTTGCTTAGAGACGAGAAGACTTCTCGTCGAGAAGTATTTAATTTAATTAATCCAGAAAGTTTAAAAATCGTTCAATTAAAGAAGAAGCATCTTACAATTTTATTCCATAAATTCATTATAAGTATAGGCTATACATGGAAGGCGTGTTTGCTAAAGTCTATTGAAAATTTTGTTCTAAGGTTTCAAATACTTAGTTCAAATAGTTCGGCTGCGGTTAGCTCTCCCGTTGGCAAAATGGCGTCCGTGTAAGAAATCTTAAAGTTAATTTAATGCTTAGATGTTATCAATTTTCAGCTATTTAGAAAATTTCATAACTACTATAAAAATCTACGCCAGAATACCCTTTGTCATTTTTTTTACAAGTAGTTAGTAGTATATTGCTGTGAGCTCGTACTATCAGTTTTCGCACGCTGTTGCACTTTAGGCTACCTACGATGACAACGATCTAGCCGCCACCGCCACAAAGAAGCCAGCGCTGATCATTCCCACATTTCGATGTGGCATTTTGAACTAATTGTTAGCATCGATACTTAACGATCGCCTTGCCACTTTAAAGTCCAGTTCAAGAGCTAGATAATTATGTTGTCTATCGTTGCCACCGCAGACCTCATACGCGGAAAAATCTAATTTACATTCACGTTCTTTAAATTAGAATGAAAAACTGTCATCTTGTATCACAAATATCACAATTTCAATGACTTTTTTTGCGAAATGGGTCCTAAACTAAATTAAAGTACGTGGCCTTACGTAGTGGCATGTGACTGAAGATTTCACGTATCGTAGAGCTGCTGTGGACAGCACCGGAGCTGGTAGCCGCCAGCGTGTACCCGGGCGCGGCAGCTTCCCTCAAAGGTGACGTGTACAGCTTCGGGATCATCCTTGAGGAGATCGTGCTGCGCGCCGGGCCCTTCCACCATTTCACTGCTTCTATGACTAATAGAGGTAAGCAATTTATGTTTGAAAGGGTTACAGAAAGTTCGATTTTAATTTAACAAATCTCGCGCTAGTACCTATAGATGAAAAAATGTTTGTACTGTATAGCAACTTATAAATTTATTCATTTTTGTTTCCACATTTGGTCACTCGTTGAGGTTTAACTTGAACCATTGAAATATTGTCGGATTTTCCATTTGTATCAGTGTGTTAAACAAAATTTTTACCAAGTGCATTTTTTCTGTGGTTTCTGATCAGAATTATGAATGTAAATAAAATGTAACCTGAAATTTGTATTATTGTCGTGTAATCCAAGAATCATAGCTATCTAGCTAGCATGTTGTATTTCTCTCGTGACGGTGGTAACGGCGCTTTAAAATATGATAATATATTTGGTACTGGCAACAACTTAATCAAAGCATAAAAGTATGAGACAAAGGAGAGACAACAAATGTTTTTCTTTCGATTTTCAATTTAGCTGCGCGTCTTATAAATCTAGACTGTCATCTCCATCAGAGATCGTCTCCCGCGTGTGTGCGCGCGAATCGCCAGCCTTCAGGCCAGTGGTGTGTGCGAGCGAGACGGGTGCCAGCGCGGCGGGCGGCGCCGGCGCAGCCTCTGAACTGTTGGAGCTAGCTGCGCGCTGCTGGGCCGAAGCACCCGACGACCGCCCAAGCTTCGATGCCATCAATGCTAACTATATCAAGTGAGTCGACAGGTGTAGGTGTAACAGATTTAAAAAATAAACCGGCCAATAAGATACAGAAGACCCAAAGTTCAAAAACTTTCCAAATTCAAACAACTGATCCCCTTATTCATAAACGCTCTATAGGCTTCTGCTAACTTAATAATCGTTTGTCCTTATCTGTCACATTGACATTTAGCTTTCACACATAAGAACAAACGATTACTAAGTCAGCAGAACCCTATAGAGCGTTTATGAATAAGGGGGTATATATACAATTTTACGCACTTCCTCCATTTAGGGGCTACTGCGACAATCTAATGGATGACCTGCTGAGCCGCATGGAGCAGTATGCCAACAACTTGGAGTCCCTCGTTGAGGAGAAGACGGAACAGCTCTCGTTGGAGAAGCGACGTTCCGAAGAACTGCTGTACCAAGTCCTACCAAGGTAAGAGCTTCTAGTCTTTTGGATGCACCGAGTTGTGTCCTACCCTATTCCAGTATTCCATTGTTGGGCAAACAAGGTATAGCTTCTGCTTATGGATCTAAGTCAATACTATGAGCATTTCGAGAAGGAAAACATCTTGATGATGCAGATGTACACATTTGCGAAGCATTTCAATGATGTGTATGAGGTTATGAATCCACACCGAGCCCACGTGGGAGCTAAAGCCCTCGCATCCCGGCCTGTTCCTAGCATTGAGATGCACAATAGTGGATGAGGATTATGTAACTTGCCTGTTCCTGTGTATAGGCCAGTGGCGCAACAGTTGATGGCTGGTGAGGTGGTCCAGCCAGAGGGGTTTGAGTGCGTGACAGTCTACTTCAGCGACATCGTTGGCTTTACGGAGCTCTGCGCTGCCTCCACGCCCATCCAAGTGGTCGATTTGCTGAACGATCTGTATAGCACCTTCGACAGGATTATTGGTTTCTATGATGTTTATAAGGTGAGATGAGATATTTGTTTGTATGAACTTAATGACTTGTGCCGTTAACTCAAATTTGTATGAAACGTGATTATTTTTGCTCGTCAGTGTTTTTTTATTTAGTCATAGTCGTATCGTATATCATTACGAGAATAATAACTATTCTATTGTTTTGTGTTTTGGGTATAGTGCCTCTTATAAACATACGTGACCAAATATGATATTTTCTTTTACCTGCTTCCTGTTTTTTCAGTTCAGTTCAGTTGAAGTTTCATTCGACCGCCTTTTGACTTTGTAATAAATATTTATGCTTAAAATTACATCCAATCTAAGATAGGTACTATGCGCGCAATAGAAAAAACCTACGAAGAAGAGAGGGTTAAGAAGAAAGTTATAATTTACCTTTACGTAGGTTGGTACTTTGGCGGAAAATTGAAACTTCAGGAGATTAAAAACTTTCAGATGTCCCTTTGCTTAATTAGGTTGCGGGCAAGGGCCGCGTGACCCTTAGTCCTTGCCTTCATTAAACTAGTAGGTACTTAATGACATGACTAGCCCGTCAATCTATTACAAAGTGTAAAATGTATCAAAATAGGATTACAGTAGGGTTTCGAGGTGGGATGGTTTATTAATGGTCATTTAATTTGTAGTTTTTGCCTTTGTGTTCATGAAATTTGCTTTCAAGGAATGTAGGACATCCAGAAAATACATGTAGGATTTTTTATATGGACAAGTTTATTTCGTGGAATTAGACAATTTTATTAATAATATACTCTACATACATGTAATTATTAGAAAAAAAATATTAAAGGTCTTGTTTGATACAACTTTGCTCACCCAGCCTTTTTCTTGTGCTAGCGCCGTCACCTACTATTTAAAGTAGATCAGTTATTTACATTAACACCATCGGCTTTTTGAAAATTAATTAAATAAACCTAAAAACTAGACTAACGTAGAGACAGCCTTCTGAACTTGGTTGCTTTATAGCGTCTCTATTAGTACAAACTTTGTTTTTTTATAATAGCGCGTGCTCTATTGCACAACTTGAATTAGCCTCTTTATTTTTTTTCACCTGAAACGCCCTGTCAGGTGCGCTATACCCTTGTATATTCACTGAATTATTTATAAGGAGAAGCAGACTACGTAGTATATGTCATATGCCTCAGATTGCGTTTCGTTAGAGAATTTCCTTTAGTCGTTTTTCCTCTTGCGAAACCTTAACGAAACGTTAAAAAATAAAGCGATCTTTATTCTTAAAGAAGACTGTAAAATCTTGAAATAATATAAACAACATCGTGTTCCTTTGTTTGACTTTTGTTTGTTCCTTTGTTACTCCAGGGATAACGTCGAAGTGTAACAATGGCAGTTACTGTTTGGGAAATAACTTTATATCGTAAGATTTCCATCTTAATTATTACAGTGATTGATTATCTTAGGAAAAGGACGGTTCGGAAATTTGATATTCGCCCAGTTTTCTATATACGTAAAAAATGTTCCTATAAGAATAATTGAAAGGGAAATGAATGTACGATTATGGCTTATCACGTGAGCGACGGAGTTGGAAAGACCAAATCCGTATCTAAATAAATAATCTCTGCCAGTATTTATATCAAAGAAGGCATGTTCTAAAAATAAAAGAATGTAATGTTATTTTAAGTAACTGACACACTCGTGCGCAATATGAATTCCTGATGTATGATTATATGAAATGTGATATGTACGTAAGAAGCTTTAAAAATGCAGGAGATAACTTTCAATTTCTCTAAAAGAAAGTCGGTGTCGCTTTACGACTCGGGGTACCATAAAAAACGTTCTCTAACATAGCCACTGCCACAAGGATCTGTATTGAATTTATTATTACTTTCAATTTAGGCTATCTGCAAAAATAAATTAAAAAGTTTGTTAAAAAGGTGTTTCATCCTTTATTATTACCTAATTTTCTCTAAGATCCTTGCTCGCTAGTCCTGTCACCAAGCAGCAGTGCTTGCGCTGCTGTGTTATAGACAGTAAGATAACCGGTGTAATTACTGGCACATGAGGTACAAGTGCCGGCACGTAAGTCTAGCGATGACCGTTGATGCGCAGTAGTCGAAAATAAGGTATCGCGGGGGAGTGCAGGGGACGCAGGCGGGCGTACTCTACGTTAGACTTACGTGCCGCCACCCTGTATTCTCGGCCCTCTAGGCTGGCAATAGTGGCAATGCATCTGAAATCCGTTGCTGTTGCGGCTCAGTTACCATAAAGTGAACAACCTTATCATTCGGCACCCTATTTAAAAAAAACACCGAGTAGCACGCCGGGAGTGCCGGCAGAAGTGAAAACTACACACACGCACACTCGCGCAAAAAGAAAAAAAAGAAGACAAAACTTTCTACAAAGGATTCGAACCTTATACCACTAGGCCAAACCCACATACACCGTTAATGCAACGAAATTAACGTAGGTACACTTCAAAAATCGAACGCCACTCTAGCTTCATTCGTATTTCAAAATAAGCTCTTAGAGGATCCTGATATCCTGCTACTTAAACTCTCCCTCCGTCTTACGCGAGTTTACCCATCCAAAAAAGTGCCCAACGCCGCTAAAGAATTTTTCACTTCAAAAAAAACTTTGATACAGGTGGAGACGATAGGGGACGCGTACATGGTGGTGTCGGGGCTACCGGAGAGGAACGGCGACCAGCACGCGCGCGAGATCTGCCTGATGGCGCTGGCGGTCGTGGAGGCCGTGCGCGGCTTCGTGGTGCGACATCGCCCGCAGCACAGGCTAGAGGTAGCGTTGCTAAAGTCTATTTACCTATTCATACTAGATACTAAAATGACATTACCCGTGTTGCCTGTTTATTGCAATTCAAAAATAGTGATGTGCCACCACTATCGAAAGTTAACGATTAAATTAAATTTAGTATAGATTTTTGTCTGTATAAGCTAGTGTAATCACTACATAGTATAAAACAAAGTCGCTTTCTCTGTCCCTACGTCCCTATGTCCCTTCGTATGCTTAAAACTACGCAACGGATTTTCATGCGGTTTTTTTAATAGATTAGAGCAGTGGTGGGCAAACTTTTTTAATGGGGGGCCACAAAGCTTAAAAAATTCTAGAGGAGGGCCAGAATTATAGAAAGAAAGTTCACTCGTTCCCGGGGGGCCACAAAGTTTAAGAAATTCTAGAGGAGTTGCGCCCCGTATTACGCAACACATGAACTACGCGGCTAGTTTAGCTTCACCTATAGGTTATGCATCTATTATTCTACTAAGTAGAATCTACTTTATACTTCTCGACCGTCAAAACGTAATTATAGCGGGCCATATACTATCCATGTCAATGGACCCTCGGCGGGCCGGATTAAATACTTTCGCGGGCCGGAGTTGGCCCGCGGGCCGTACTTTGCCCACCACTGGATTAGAGTGAATCAAGAGGAAGGTTTATATGTATAATACATGCATAATATACCGTGCGAAGCATAGTCTATAGACTATAGCACACGGAATCACAATCGCATTCACCATTCCTTTCTACCCTCTAAAGGTAAGGGGCAGACAGATAATGTTGAATGCGATTGCGAGTGCCCGCGCGATAAAATGCGTGCCAGTTTGCTTGTTCTTATTATTAAATTAAAATTGAAACCTTGTTATAATGATGAAATAAAAATAGCTTCATAATTCCATACTTTTGCGACAATACATACATATCGTCACGCCTCTTTCCCACAGGGGTAGGCAGAGGCTACTTTTTTCCACTTGCTACGATCCTGACATACCTCTTTCGCTTTCTCCACATTCATCAATCTCTTCATACATGCTCGTCGATTACGGGTACTCTTGACCTGACCTTTTTCCAAAACGTCCCCAATTTGATCATGGAACTACCGCCTAGGCCCTTCCCCTCCCAACGCACCCATTCACACTCCCCATATAAATCTGTTTAGTTAATCTTCTCCTTTTGCGACAAAGATAATCGAAATGTATTTTACGCCTATACAAAGTAGTTTCGTCTTGAAAACCTTTCAGATATCATGGATGTATTACAATTACTGAGTTTTTAGATAGGTTGTCCTTCTAATTGACACAGGTGCGTGTGGGTGTGCACTCTGGCCCAGTGTGCGCGGGAGTGGTCGGCGTCAAGATGCCTCATTACTGCCTGTTTGGTGACACTGTCAACACCGCCAGCCGAATGGAGTCGACGGGACAGCGTAAGTTAAACACTAGCTATGTGGGCGTACCCACGCGGGGGGGGGGGGGGGGGTCAAAGTACCCCACCCTACCCTGGGTTAGTATCAAATCGTCATAAACGCAACTCGTCCTAAAATCATCTCGACGAAGGTGCAACTAGACTAATAAGAAACTCGTCTATGAAGCAACTCGTCAGAAATCAGTTTGACAAATTATCAGGTTGCCAATGAAATAACTGGACTCTATAGAATAGATAATCTTTAGATTTGTTCTCATGCTAAAGAATTGTGAAATGTCTTCTTTTTTTATTCCTTTCTTATTATATCTTTCTATACACAAACCTTGAAGAAGATTAAGTAAACTCAGTAGTAATAGAGATATATCGAGATTATGTAAGTACCTAAGTTATTGAAATGCAAACAGCGTTTTTAAAATTTATCACAAAATTTCAAATGAGAAATTTCACATTTCGTCCATCTTAATTTTGCAAGAAAGTTCAAATTCATCCTTACCAGAACACTGTAAATACAAAACTTCTCAATTGGAGCCAAAGTTTAATAGAACTAAGTTATTTCTGGGACCGATTTAGATTTCGTATAATTTGATTGTGAAACAGATTCAAGTTTCCAGTACTAACGAGTTGTAAGAAAGTCAATGAGACATAAAAATTATATTCATCGTTTTTTGAGGACAATATTTCTTATTAAGCGGGAGACAAAATGATAATTTGTTGAGTTACGTCAACTACATTTCATTTGATAAAAAATAGATCTTTTCCAGTTTGTTTGTTTTAGATTAGCTGTTCTCAAACTATTTTGGCGACAGTTTTCTTTTGGAAAATCTAAATAGGTAATTGGTGAAATCCGTTGCTTGTTTTGTTTTTGCACCTACCTTTGTTTTAGTACCTATTTTTGCAGAGCCTTCACCATTTAAGCCAATTCAAAAGCCTTATAAAACCGGGGCCTGATGTATATTTCTAAATATTATCAGTACATTAGACATTAGACTACTCGGATGGTACTGCAGGTACATAACATAACCTAACCTAAGTATTTCCATTTTTCTAGCCCTTCGTATACACCTTAGCGAGAGCACGCGAGCTTTAATAGAACAGTGGGGCACCTTCGTGGTGGAGCGTCGGGGAGAAGTGGAGCTGAAGGGGAGGGGCCGCATGCTGACACACTGGCTGCTGCACTGTTCGGAGCCCGAGGCGAGGCCGCTAGCCCCGGGGCCCCAGCCTCCCCCACAGTACCCCATACTCTTCCCCACCCTACCCCAGCAACCGATATCGCTGCATACTCCGTACTTGGTGGTGGAACCGCCGACTTTAGCGGCTTAGGAGATCTATCACATAATCGTGAGTTTCTTTAGTTGTTGACACGAGAAACGACTACATGTACATACATGTACATGTGTAGATGTATGTACATGACTTGACAATGAATAAATGAATAAATGAACGTCTCGAACGCATTCATGAGAATGTTTCTATACCCACCATGGAAAAGTTGACAGAGCCACTAGCGGAACGAAAGGGCAACAAACAGTTCTCGTAGTATTCGGACGTTTTGACGCAAACTCCATCGAGAATGTGCTTTACTATCGGAGACTTACACTAAGGATATTGAGGTTCCTGTCGAGGGGGGATCCAGGTATTTTTCTGGGTGGAGAGGGGGGGTAACAAGGGGCGAATGGCCAAAAAAACAACAATATAATTGTTAGAAATAAGCTTGAAGTTTGTACTGTCCACAGTACACAAAAATACCGTCTAGGGACCCTAAATCTGCCCCTGGTTCCTGTCATAGGCATTGAATCTCTGTTACATTATTAAGGTCCTGTTTTACGACTCCCTGTTTTTTTAATTCCATACAAAGACGGTATTATATCTGCCAGTAAATTAATTAGAAATTTTCCATTGAGTGGGGAAGCTGGCCCTTATTTACAAACTTTTGACATCGGTTAGAAGGCGCATATTTTCGTGTGGGTATTAGTTAATGGGACCCGAAGGGAAGTACAGTCCGTGAACTCTTAGAATGGCATTCGGGTTTGTCTTGCTGTCTCACTCACTCTTATGGGTTTGATACTTGAATCGGTCGATAGTACTAGAAACCCGAATGGCATTCTAAGAGCTCACAGACTGTAAATGCATTTACCACAAACTTTTTTCGTGGTATACAATAGAACATACTTTTCCACGTTGATTAGCTGGCTAGGTGTTTTACGTACATACCATAGAGTCGAATGGTACCAGCCATTAAATATTGAAGGCCTAAGAAACGTATTGTGATTGTCTAGTTGATGAAATTAAATTGTATTATATATATTTATTATTCTACAGTTATGTTATGTAAGAAATCAATGTCTCTTTAATAGATTATTTCAAAATATTTTGACGTCTGAAAAAAGATAGGCGGCCGAGCGATGACAGCAAATTCAATTTTCCTTTATCTCTTAAAGCATAATGGAATATTAGATTTTTTGCCCTAACTCAATTTAAATGTAAACGAAATTTTACCTATAGCGATCATGGAATTTTAGCTTTACTTTTAAACAATGGAGTAGTTTTTGCAGTGATATGGACAAGGGACTAAAACCAGTCAAGGTGGCCACGTGGTGGCTAAGTTTGATAGAATTTCTTTTGAAATATACGCCAATGACGTCTCCGATAAAAATAGGAAACACGCTCGATTCTCTTAAATTTCTATAACACCTAAGTACTTAGCCACTATAATACAGATATGTTGTTTTTTACCTATTTTACATTTTTATTGTAGAACTTTATGAAAATTAAATTAATAAGGACCTGGCAGGCGCGGCGTGAATCAGATTACAATTAACAAAGTTAAGATACGAAATATGTACCTAATTTTATTGATAAAATGAAACCCAAGGCGACAATGTAAGAAAAACCTATTTTAGTATAAAACTGTGAGAAAACTTTTCTCTAGTATCTACTTCACTCAACTTTGAACTTAGTTTTGTAACACTTTATAAGAAACGAACGTTTTAGTAAATGTTAAATAAATAAATTAGAGAATATGAAATTGTGCCAAATGTTTACTCGAGTAGATAAAATTAGTGTAATATTTCTCGTGATCTTCACATTTTTATATTTTTACATTGATGTATATACGTACCAATATATATTGTTGTCTATTTTTGTATTAAATGTTCGTACCTGGAACATTCCTAGATGTATCGCTATGTAGGACCTTGAATTAGAAGCTTCCATTTTTGTAAGTCAATTAACTGTGTTTTAACGTAGTTTTAAGGAGAGATATTTGTCGGAAAATTAAATAAACGCATTTTTAAACTGCATGCGATTTTATTCAATTCCCTATGGGTAATCTATAATTTCCAGCCACTGAAGAACAGCGACAGCCTAACAAGTCTTTTTTAAATACTGAATCTAGCCTGGGGGGCAACTCCGAAATCCGATTTTCGAAGTTCGCATCACACCGTCCCTCTCACTCTCAAATTAATAACTATTAGTGAGAGCGGAACGGCACGAAACGAACTTCGAAAATCGGATTTCGGAGTATAAGGCCTGTTAACGTTTTCAAGACCGCAATCTATTTATCTAATCTACCTTTAAACTGGAATGCTGCTTACAGTTAAGAGTAATTATATAAAAATTTAAAAATAGGTATGCCATACGCTCAGACGCCGTTACGCGTTATAATTTCGTGGGACATGTTTTTTGAAAAGTTCGTGTCGATACTTATTTTTGCACTTGTATGTACAATACATACGCTATATACGACATTTGCGAAAAAGAGAGCTTGGGCTGTTGTCTCTATTCGAACCCATTGCGGATTGAGAACTTCACACACACACATACACACCAAATCAACTCTTATAATAGGTACCTATACCTTAATACCTTTATCAAAAAACTCATGACAATGTAATTTCGCCCATGGATTCCGAAAAAGTCAAAGGTAGTCCGCGCTCGAACGCCGATCGACCTAATTATCTAGTGCACAAATCTAGGGTTATGGTTTCCAACGATCATATCAGTTAACAGAGTTCGTCTTACAGTAATTTGTCGTTTGAAAGCAGCTGTTTTTGGTCGGAGTAATTCCATGAAAAACACAGCAGTGGAAATAGCGTAACCGATCAAGAGGCACAACATGCAGCTTAGAATTTGATGGTCAGTCAGCGGCGCGGGCTCCGGGAATATTTTCGGAATAAAAAATGACTTAACGCCAGAGTTACGCTCTAACAACCCAGCTTCTATGAATCTAGGCAACCAGACGGAGAGGGGCACAATAAAAGGAGAGCTCATCTTCATCCAAACGACGAGAGGCACCGTCAGAATTGAGTCGGGGAGAATATGTCCACATTCGTTCTCTTTCTTGCCCTTTGATAGACAATAGGCCCACGCGTACTCTAAAGAAGTTGCCAGCACAAACTCCTTCCTTCCTTCGACAATGTCTGTAAACACTTCTTCGAAACTTGTTTCGGGAATTATCTCAAAATTTTCTTTAATAAAGGGATCATATTCAAAATGAGCCAGAATGCCACCGCGGCCACCAAATTGGTAACCATAATCAATAGTCTCCTTTAAACTTGCAAAATTTCCGACGACTGTATCAGTTTTCAAGGCTCCAATAAGCACGCTTTGATAGGCATTTCTTACTACGAAAGTGAACCAAATCCATATTGTTATTACGTAAAAATCCCTGAAACGTTTAGGCGCTACACGGATCGGTTGTCCTAACATCACTCCCCACGTTCTGAAAGCAGGGCCTTGTATCTTTTGAACGGTTTTTAAGTATCTATAACAGAACTCTTTGACGCATCTAAATTTTAGAGTAAATGGCAACGAAGTGACAAAGAATACGATGCAGAGTAAAACCAGCCACAAGTAGCTGTTGAGAGGCGTCAGTAGTCGCCACCACACTGGCCCCTGGCCAATGGGCGGAGCTAACCACGTCAGTCGAATTCTAAAATAGGGCATTGAAAAATCTAGAAGCCCTAGTCGGTCTACTCCTAATGGAATACTACAAGTTGAGATGTTAGCAAGTCCAGAAATGACGTCGTTAAGTGAATCCGACCAATTTTTGGCGCGGTCCGAGTCGATACTGACGTAGTCTCTGGTTGAGATGATAGGTGTGAAGTTCATACGATCCCTCAGCAATCGTACGATAGCCTTTTTGATCATCTGCAACGGAACCTTTTGTTCTGTAGCGGGATGGTAAAGTTTATTTGTTGAAATATAGAGAGGGCATGTGTTCATATTCTTCATCTTATCAGGATAAGGATGAAACCTGAGAGACGAGTACTCTTTCCAATGTTGCATCAGTGTTGGTTCCGTATCGTGGCAATTCAAATAGCTTCTATAAGGAAAGTATGTGTAGAGTCCGATTTTTTCACCATCCGGTGTTATAATGACCACGTTGGTAGCATAAAATGACCACATTATGTTGGTTATTTTCTGAAGCTTTATCGGATGAAGAAGTAGAATCAGGAACTTTGCGCCACTGCTTAGTACAGTTTTTCCTCTTAGATCTGGCTTCATTACGTTTAGAATCCTTATAAAAGAGATATAGGATTCAATTATGACCACGACATGCTTTGGCGGCGCTTCGTCTCTCTTCGCCTCTATGATCACAGTACCATGATAAGATTTAAGAAAGTCGTTTGAAACTTGTTCTTCAACGTCTTGCGATAAGACAACTGTATGCTTTCTGTAGTTGAAATCGGAGTTTGCTACTTCAACTGCGCATTTTATGATTAATTCCTTCGTTTTCTGCTCTATTGGGATTGTTAATTGGGATGCAACCGCTGCTAGGTATATCACTGTGATAATTAAGGACATGGAGCGATTCCTACCAAGCATCTTTGTTGTATTTTGCAAAGAGAGGTCTTGCTGTTTTACTCAACAAGATTGCTACTGACGGTGATGTGTCTGTCCTACTGGAAATGTACCTAATGACTTTATCAGCCTCAGCCATGGTCATCAATCACACATTGTTCGGTAACAGCTTCGCTATGCATTTTCACGTCGCATCCGCTTACAAATTGACAAGCTAATGGACGCCTGTCTTTGTGGATTTCTGATTGTGTATCTTTTTAAAACAATACGTACCAAATGCAACGTAGAAATGTGAATTGTGGTAAGCGTACCAATAGTAATAGAACAGCAGGCTTATTACGTAACTCGCTTTGCGATCACCATCGTCTTCATTTTGACAGTCCATGTATGGGCTGACTATTGGCATCGGAATCAGCTAGCTGTCACATTCATACAAGAACTGTCAAAATGAACACGATGGCGATTGGGAGCGAGTTACGTAATAAGCGGGCAGGGGCTGATTTTTGAAAGCAGATTAGTATATACTTGACGTTATTATTAATTTTATTTTACTTCACTCGTTTCATATTCGTCACAATTTTTGACCACTTTCGAATGTTAGGTAGAGTCGAGGGCATAAAATATCGATACAGCCATAAATCACCGACCTTGTTATTAGAGGAATAAAAGGTGTATAGATGTTTTTGGTAGCCGTGGTAGCCTAGTGGTTTGACCTGTGGCCTCTCAAGCAGAGCGTCGTGGGCGTGGGTTCAAATCCCGGGCTCGCACCTCTGAGTTTTTCGGAATTTATGTGCGAAAATTACATTTGTAATTTGCCATGAGCTTTTCGGTGAAGGAAAACATCGTGAGGAAACCTGCAAACATCTGCGAAGAAATTCAATGGTGTTTGTTAAGTTCCCAATCCGCACTGGGCGCGCGTGGGAACTATAGCCCAAACCCTCCAATACACGGAGGAGGCCTATGCATGAGGCACGCCGAATTACGCGACAATTTAATAAAATTAACGACAATAACAACAACGTACTTACTTACTGAAAATGTAGCGAATTCGGAATAAAAAGGCTTATAAATAAATAAAAAAAGATGTTTTTGACGTCTTGGTAACGTACGTATATTTATGCCCTTGACTGTACTTTAGAGTGATGCAATGCACTTTATAAAGCAGATCCCAGGGATCATATAATTTTTTGTAATAAATAAGTAGAGCTCAGCGTAGCGATTTTTCAACGATTATACGAACTATAAAAAACGGAATAATACATTAATTGGAAAAAAAATAGGCACAGACACAAGGAATAGTATTTATTAAAAAAAAATGGAAATTACGGATGAACTTGTACAAACAACAATACTCAAAATATAACTCCTAATTTTAAACACTATCACATGAGCAAGCTAGCCAAAGCGATTATCAGTTAAATTCTTGAATTTTTACTTGACAATTTTTACTAGAAATAAAATCGAGTGAATCTTTCTTTAATTAAAAGTCATTTCAAAACGAAGAACTTGATAATTCATTCGTTACGTTAGCGTATTACCCGTACAACCGAGGGTAGATTTCGGAACACGACTGCACTGCACTACGGACCCGTTGCTAGGCAACCGATAACAATACAAACAAACAAAAGACATCAGCGCGCCGGCAACACTCTTTTGTTAATAATTCTAAATTCAGATCACAACAACCAGAGTTAATTTAAGCAAAATTTTACGTTATTACATCATCCGAGGAATAATGTCGCTGTTAACAATTTCTGCAACGTTAAATCTCTATGTTAAATATCCATAAAACTGAATGGAAAATAACATCGTCGAATTTTAATTAACCCGTTAAATTATGACGCGGACCCTTTGCTTGGATTTCGTTGTTTTTATTTATTTGAGTTGTGTAACGGCTTTGGCACGGCCAGGGTTGTGTAAGTTACGTGAGTACTTTGAGCCCGGGGCGATGGCGTGTCAACCGTGCCCTGGTAATGCTTCCTTGGTCACGTCTCTTGACGGTAAGTAGGTAAATGTATCTCTAAATTTGAATTTGCCGCATTATTTGTGTTTGGAGGTAATTAAGACGTTAGTGGGTGGTAAACCTCTCGTATGTGGGAGCTAAAAAAAGGTACTGCATTCTAGTCTCACCTGTCTTAATAATGCACAAATTCTGCTCATTGAAATGAAAATACAAATAAAAATACCATAAATTTTGCACTGATCAGTGCTTTAACATTCGAAGGGTTAAAGCTCGGTTTAGACTTGCAAGAAACATCCTGCTAGTTTCTTTACACGACTACGGTAAAGCTAAAGGAGGGTTATGATTTTGACAAGCTATGTAATGTATTTTACTTTCGATCGTGAAACAAACGGGTTAGAAGTGGTCGACCCAGTGCCGCAATGTAATGCAATTGGTTTTTCTTCCAAGTCCAAACTAGGCCTTAAGATTTATGCATAGTGACATCTGTAAACTCTATTTTTAACTAATAATTGCTTCCTGTAGGATAGACAAAGAATCCAAAAACATATATGCAGAGATAATTACAAAAACGGATAACTACGTATAAAAGTCGCGCCGCGTAAGTTATGTTTGAGTCTCACGGTAGTTTTATATTTGCAGGGTTTTCGTGTTCCTGTGAGGAGCATAGTGTACCGGTGACGCCCGGGCGCTGCAAGCCGTGCGGCGCCACGGCGATCGTTTCATCGGACGGCGCGGCGTGCGTGCCACGACGCTGCCAGGGCGCCGCGGGCCGCATGGTGTGCAGGAAGTGTCCTGCTGACTACATCTCAGGTCAGAATTGATATGCCTAGTGTGCCCGTGACACGCGGGCGGTGCAAGCCGTGCGGCGCCACGGCAGTCGTGTCTTCAAACGGCGCAGCGTGCGTGCCACGGCACTGTCGGCACCACGGCCCGCACGGCACGGTGTGCAGGAAGCCTCCTGCTTGTTCTCAGATCAGTGTAGCCATGTGTTGTACGGGTGCGACCAATTGTTCCGGAATGCAGGTACGTCTTTGAATGTAATACACAACAATTGCGCTCCCCGATAACTCGTGAAGTGTATACAAAGGTGTATAAGACGGACACGAATTATAGGGCTTTCCAGCCTGTAAGTTCCGAGGTCGTCCTGTGGTCATAAATGCCCGTACTGCTGACAACAAAGTGACTGTTCGGTAACCTGTTAGCTCTCCCTTTTTCTTCACGGTCAGAAAATAGTGCGCTTGGTTGCCCTTTAGTACGAGTATACGCACAAAAGTTGAGTCTTGAAATGGCGCTGCGTACTTATACACATGTTTGATAGGTCGCTCAAGTAATAGTAGTGTAAGAAAATGTCTAGCGCCGCTATTATAAGTTTGTCACTCAAAAAACGTGTCACATTCACGTTTAGGTAACGTCTTAATTCCTAGGGGGTAATAATGGCCGCGCTCTCTAACTACACGTAGCGGGATCAAGCTATTTTCGCAGTAGATATTTAATATTTTAATGCGAACGCATTAAAGGTTAAGAAGTAGATTGAAACTCGTTTTTCAGCGGTTTGATTTAAGTCATCACAATACACTTTTCGTTCTCAAAAGTATACATATTTACACATACATACATACCGTCACGCCTCTTTTCCACAGGGGTAGGCAGAGACTACTTTTGTTTCACTTGCTACGATCCTGACATACCTCTTTAGTCTAGGCCTTCCCCTCCCAACGCACCCATTCACACTCCCCATATAAATCTGTTTAGTTAATCTGAAAAGTATACTTTCTCATATCCGCAGTGACTCAAAACTTCGACGGCTCGCCTATGAAGGAGGTGTTATGCGTGAAATGCGCGCGCGGCTTCAAGCCCTCCGGGAACGCGTGCGTGCGCTGCGCGAGCTGCGCGTGCGCTCGGAACGAGGTGATCGTGCGCGACGCATGCGTGCCGCGGACCTTCGTCAACGCTCGGCAGAAGTACGAGGGGAACATGCACCCATTCGCGCTGCTTGATGCCGTGAAATACGAATATCTATGCATTGTAAGTAATAATGAATGAAAAAATTTCACTTTTTTATCTTAGAGCAATGCCTGTGAGCTTTTATGCCATTCTACATATATGAACTTAGGTTTGACACTTGAATCGACCGATGATACCCGAACCTGAAACCAGCAGGCTTATTACGTAACTCGCTCGCAATCGCCATCGTGTTCATTTTGACAGTTCTTGTATGAATATGACAGCTAGCTGATTCCGATGCCAATTGTCAGCCCATACATGAAATGTCAAAATGAAGACGATGGTGATCGCGAGCGAGTTACGTAATAAGCTTGCCGTATGGCGTTCTACTCGCAAGAGCTCACCGATTGTATATTTGTGTTCCATTCCACTGTCGGGAAAAGGCCTCACTTCTTGACCTCTACATCTGCCATCCAGAGGTATTCCACTAACTTTAAAGCTAAGTGAAGAATGAAGATATAAGAAGAGAGTAAAAGTTGGCTGGTTAAGTCAAATTAAGTCGTTAAATTTGACATCTAAGTGCTTAAAGCGATTCAAATCCCACTCAAGACAAGTGGTAGGTATAGGGTACTGAAGCCACTTGAAATTAGTAGGTAAATGAGTTAGCGATACAGTTCAGTTTCGTTTCGTTTAGAGCCTAAGGGAAATTGTGTTAAGAAATCATAAGTAGTAAGCCTCCGAGCTATCAATAATCGCATCCAACGATTAATCATAATAAATTTATCCTTTGTGATAAAATGTACAAACTCATTACAGAACCCCTATGAGAAAGGGATTGAAATATCTGTCATTCCATATACTTGCGTCGTAATATGTATATATGGAATGACAGATTTTCAATACCTTTTTCATCGCGGTTTAGTAATAACTCACATCCCAAATACCTCTCGAACGAAAATGCAGACAAATATACGACGAAAGAATACTAATTGCCGTAAGAACGATTGGTTTTGGTACGAATGTTTACTCTCTTGAGCCGTCTGAGTGCCAAAGGCTCGGTAACTCTATCCTTAAAGTAGGTATACAACAAAGGATCCACAATGTACAAAGCCTCTTTTATCTGCTTGTCATCTATGAAAGGGTTATTAACTTATTTTCTAGGATAAAGTAACGGTAATCCACCTTTTGTTACCGTTATTCTCTTGAGACTTTGACATTGCGCTCAAGAGCAATCATAGCGTGAGCGGTTTGCTCGTTACATTATATAAAAAAAGAGCCATTACAGAGCCCATTGTTTCGACGTTGGTCAATGTCAACGTCAAAAATGACCAACGTTGAGATACCTGAATCCGTACTGACTGCGTATGAGCAGACGGGTCAAGTTATTATGGTTTTAGCAGAAGAATTTAAAACTACCTCCACAGAAATAAGCAGAAAAATTCATAACTTAAGGACACAACTCATTCTCGTATCTTTATAGGGGTAACTTTTTCTAATAAATATTCAAAATCTTCATATTTCATTCGACAGAAGTTTTCATAACCTTGGTGATTTTCGTTGCGTAACTCATTTAGTAATCTATGGTAAGCTCCTAATTCTTGCCTTTTTTGAATCCACTGATGTACCCAAATACTTCTTTTGCGTTTTCGTCTTTCTCGATTTTTTATTACAATAGTAGCAATAGCGGCTGCACGACGTTAATCCATGATAACCGAGTAATCACTAACTTCTCCGACACTACTTCCGTACACTTGCGAATAGACACTACTCAGACACTAAAAATACGTTCAAGTGTAAACAGTACAGACATTTATGTCTGACATTTATGTCGGAATTTCTGTCGTAGTCTAAACGTAGCTTAAGTGAAGCGCGTCTCTGGAATCACGAACAAAGTAACAAATTTTGTTTGATGAATAAAACCCTTGGTCTATTGAATACGCAGCTAAGGTACAAGTACAGCTGAGCCCTTCAGTATATGTTTTCACCCAAAAAAGGTCTCGAAAGCGTTCACGTAAACGTCTCAATTACCTAAGAATAATTGACAGCACAACTTGTGGATTGAAAGGCAACTAACTCTTCTCGTATGTAGTATTTGAAATATTAACGCGTTCGAGACGTATTGTGACCGAAAAGTTACATTATGATAAATGTGATATAGTAAAGCTACTGCTTACAAGATATCTTAGTGTGCGTGACTGAAGGTACTGATGGCGAGTGAGGACGCGTACGTGTGACTAACACAGCATACGTTGTGCGATTCCTATATTGTGTGGGGACGCGCCCTCACGATTGAACGGCCTAAGTCTGGTTCAAAGGGCTACTCCAAAATTCAATTCGATTCGATTTTCAATTCGTATCATACCGACCCACTCACTCTCAAATTAACGTTTATTTGTGCGAGCGGTACGGCACGAAACGAACTTTGAAGATCGATCGGAGTACCTAGGTACAAGGTATTACGTTTACCATAAGCCGATTTAGACGTCAATACCATCTCAGTGATACATCATCACAAACGCAGGTGAATATGGTAAAACATACGATCAATTATTACTATTATATTATATTATACTAGCTTCTGCCCGCGACTTCGTCCGCGTAGAATTAGACTTAAGAACCGATGTTGATAGTATATTCTGCAATAATTATTTACGTTGCGACTCTAGGCAGCTTTTATCGCTATGCCGCGGTAACTATGAAATTTTCCATGATAAAAGTAGCCTATGTTTTAATCTTGGGTACCAGCTATCTCCGTTCCAAATTTTATTCAAATCCGTTCAGTCGTTTTAGCGTGAAGAAGGTAAAAACGGTTCTCTATTGTTTGCCCGAATTTCATATAAACTAATTTCACATGCCCGAATTTCATTTGCCATAATTTTATATTCCATAACGATATATATGCCATAATGATCATTAGCCATATTTTCATTTGCCATAATTTTCAGGTGCCATAACGATACGTTTGCCATAAATTTCGTTTTTCCTATTATCAATTGTCCTAATATCATTTGCCATGAAATTCAAATGCCATAATAATTATTTGCCATAAAAAACCCAGAATTTTGATTCTTGTAATAATAATAATAATTAATTAAAAATGTTATTTTTTTACTACGGGGTGTGTTAATTATCTACGTTTAACAGATGTGATGACATGTGTAGAAAACAAACAAAAATATGAACTGAATGACCCTGAGGCGAAGCCGACGGAGCTCCGCTTCGCGGAGCTCCTATTCCGCCTAGTTTTGGCGCTTCGCGCCTTGACGCCATTCTAACCTAACCTAACCTAACCTAATTAATTGACCAGGCATGTGGCTATTGAGGAAGGCTTTGCCCCCCGAGCCCCCCGAGTCCTTAGAGATGCTTCTATTTCAGCTCTGAGGGTCGCAAGAAACCTAACGAACCTACCGTGTTTCGGTAGCAGTAAATTTCAACTGTCTGGATCTGTTTTTTCCTTAATTATGGCAAATGATTGTTATGGCATGAAATATTAGTGATTTTGAAAGTTATGGAAAGTAAAAATTATGGAAAGTGATATTATGGTATCTAATATTAGGTATGTTGAACATTATGACGTTTGAGTATTATGGCATTCAAAAATTATGGCATGTGATATTAGGGCAAATGAAGGTTATAGCCAGACCATTATGGCAAATGAAATTAGTACAAATGAAATTATGGGAAATGGAGGGATCCCGGTAAAAACATACACACTCACTCAATCATATTGTCACATCGTCACAAACTTTCGCATTTATAATAATAGTAGGATAGTAGGATATAATATTAGTAGGATCTATTGTTTATTCAAAATGTAACCCCTATATTCTTTATTTTATTGAATCAGGCGTTACTTTGCGGAGGTCCATTTCAATGAACACAAAATATTTACCTTGCTACTCCGCTACTTACGTGCAAGATAACCAAGCTTGTGCGAAATATGTACGTTTTGCATGCAAGCCCTCCCACCACTACTACCACACAAAACGCACACAAATCCCACAAACTTAATTAATCCTAACACCACACAAACACTGACGCGCGTTTCGATCCCTCTACGGGATCATTCTCAAAGTTAGAGCACAACCGATGCACATGCGACCTTTGATCCTTTGGATCCTTTGTTCTGGATGAACTTTGAGAATGATCCCGTAGAGGGATCGAAACGCGCGTCAGTGTTTGTGTGGTGTTAGGATTAATTAAGTTTGTGGGATTTGTGTGCGTTTTGTGTGGTAGTAGTGGTGAGAGGGCTTGCATGTAAACGTACATATTTCGCACAAGCTTGGTTATCTTGCACGTAAGTAGCGGAGTAGCAAGGTAAATATTTTGTGTTCCTATATTCTTTGGTTGGAGGCTTGGAGGTAATATTTTGAAAGTGTGACTGAGTATTACCTACTCGTAATGTCCGACCAAAATTTTTTTTGTCGGAACTGAAATCGAAACCGAACTTTGTATAAATGTGATTAAAACGTTGCATAAAATGTCAGTGGGCCGTTCTTTCTAGATTTAATAATAATGTAACATTTCGCTCCAAGGTTCTACTTTAATTTTTCTGGGATTGAAATTTCAACATTGTCTTAGTGACGCTGGGTCCGAATTAAACTGTCTTAATAAATGAAAATAACAATAAAATACAAATGAAAAGTACGATGTTGTAAGTTTCGGCGTGTCCGAAAGTTTCGACTGTTTTGGCCGAAACCGGAAAGCCGAAACTGAAACTTCGGTTAGGCACTACTGAGTCTTCTTCTTCTTCTTCTTTTTACGTCCACTGCAGGACATAGGCCTCCTCTAATGCACGCCATTCTCTTCTATTTCGAGCTGTTCACCTCCACAATTTCGCTGCTATACTGGCGATGTCGTCACTCCAACGAGCCAATGGTCTGCCTCTATTCCTGAAGCCAGTTCTCGGTCTCCAGTCGGTTCGAGTCCACCGTCCGTCCTCCCTTCGACTACTGAGTATATAAGATAATATAAGATTTAGCAGTATTAAGTGTTAAGCTGGTCGATGTATGTTTAGTTGAGGTTTATTTGCTCATCACTCATGCAGCGGAGAGGGTTGTGTCAACATGGCGGTTAATTTTTGATTGATGATAGTTTAGATACGAGGTTACTCTATGACGGTTACTTTATTTTGACG
The DNA here is from genome assembly GCA_963854515.1 of Pandemis heparana. NCBI lineage: Eukaryota > Metazoa > Arthropoda > Insecta > Lepidoptera > Tortricidae > Pandemis > Pandemis heparana. Next base: position 11,027,948 of record OY978023.1, on the reverse strand, counting down.
CCTGGATTTAGTTCGGTGGTCATTGACTGTGTACGAAGCCAGATACTGCGGGATCGAATATTAACGTAAAACCCATATTTTTAGGACGTTTATTATAACTCAGTGTACTAATTTAAAGCACAGCACATACCAACGAGCCAGACCTTTCAATTGCTATAAAATCTGAAAATGGTATATTAGAGCTGCAGTCCGATTCCTGCCATTTGGATGCCTTGAATTTTCAAGGATCGGTACGTGCTTGGAGTGTATGTCTTACTTTTGGGATGCCGCTAATCGATAGTTTCGATATTATTGACTAAACGTGGCCTTTAGCTCGTGTGTTACCTTAGGCTCTGTCTATCCCGTGATTTATGTATGTACAACCGGTGATTTGAGAACTTCACACACACCATTGAATTGCTTCGCAGATGTGTGCAGCTTTCCTAACAATGTTTTCCTTCACCAAAACTCTGGGCCCGCGTGGGAACTATAACCCAAAGCCCTCTCATTCTGAGAGGAGGCCTGTGCCCAGTGGGACGAATATAGGCTGGAGATGATGATGATGATGAACTGATGAGTTGAAAACTTTTTGCATTAGCTTTGTTTCAACAGCAACACGACTACAGAGCCTGTCGCACGCTGGCTAGCCAGTGCGTCAAGAATTTTTACACGAGTGAAACATCTGGGCCGTGTAGGCTGTGGCTGCAGCCAAACTTGGTGCCGCATAAAGGTAACATTACTTACCTAATTATTATAATTCAATTTGATATGAACTTAGGCGAGGGGAGGGACTTGTTTGTTTAAAAAAGTCTATAGGGGTGAGCACCATAAAGTTGCACACCATTAAAGTTGCGTTAGTGAGGTTAGTTAAAATTCGCTAGCTTTTTCCATTGCGACAAGAAAATTAGTCATACATTTGTATGGATAACTTTCGTGTCACAATTTAAAAAGTTAGCGAATATTAACTACCTTGCTAATGCAACTCTAACGGTGTGCTACTTTTTAGTCTTCACCCATAGTCGTGTGAGGATTTATTTCTTAATATTTGTCCCTTGCCGCAGGTTTGCCCGGGCTGCTAATCGAATCCCCCAACGACAAGGATCCCGGAATCGATCTTCCCCGGGGCAAGGTACGTCGTGTGTATCCCTACACTCAACCAATTTGATTCCTATACCACCAAGGAACCTTATCGTAGTAAATAATTTTGTTTATCTATGACGACAAGGTTGGCCTAGTTGGTAGTGAATCTGCCTGCGAAACAAGCGTCCTGGGTTCGAATCCTGGTAAGGGCATATATTTGGGCGATGAGCACGAATATTTTGTTCCTGAGTTATGGATGTTTCTATCTATATAAGTAGGTACCTATTTCTCTATATAAATATGTATATTGTTGTCTAGTACCCATAACACAAGCCTTACTTGCGCTTACTTTGGGATTAGGTCAATTTGTGTGAATTGTTCCCAAATATTTATTATTATTTATTATTATTTATTATTATTTATGATGATGCTTATTAAAGGACGTAAATGTCATTATGGTAAGGTTATGTGGTGTTGACTGTGCAGTCAGAGTCATGCAACTAAGATCTAACTAAATTTATGCTACTGTGAACCGGAGACGTGTAAAGTTTTGACCTTTTGAGTAAAATTATTATTACACTAGCGACCCGCCCCGGCGTCGCACGGTATATTATGCACGTATAAACATATAAACCTTCCTCTTGATTCACTCTATCTATTCAAAAAAACCGCATCAAAATCCGTAGCGTAGTTTTAAAGATTTAAGCATACATAGGGACATAGGGACAGAGAAAGCAACTTTGTTTTATACTGTTAACGCGTAGCATGTGTGTGCAGCACACACACACGCACACCGGCGTCTGCATACTACACGGCGCAGCAAGCGACCCTCCCTTCACTATTTTTCCTCTCGATGCGACGGACGCACGTCACAATTATTTGTAATTTTTTTATAAACATTAAATGCATGTCAAATCAAAGGACTTGTACGTTACTTCAAGAACCACACCGTTCGTTATCCTGTAAGCCGCTCCAGTTCCAACATATACTATGTAGTGAAGAATGTGCGCTATGTAATTCGTCGCCGTCAGTTACCATGTTTTATTTTAGGTATGCTTAGTGTAAGTATTGCGTCACGAACGACGTCTCGAACGGTTTGCGTTGAAAGGTCGAATATCATGAGATACAGACAGACGGACGGACAGGAGTCTTAGTAATAGGGCCCCGCTTTTACCCTTTGGTTACGGAACCTCTAGCGGAAAGCTATAGCTATAGAGTATTTGTCTGAGTTCGAGATAGCAGATGCACGAGTAGATGACATCAAATGTGTATATTTATATGTGTTTGTTTACTTCCTTCCTACAAGATGGAACCACTGAACTGATGTAATAGAAAATGTATATCATAGTATAATAATATCTTCAAATAGCAGGCTGTTTCTATTTCAGAAACTCTCAAGGGAAATATGAGAAACATTTCTTCGCCTAGTTGATCATATTATGATGAACTTTGCATCCTCAGAACGGCTAGCACTAGTGCGCGCGAGAAAAAGTACCTGTCTTTTTATTACTGTTCGGTAACAGAGATGGATAGTTTTTCCCGCACTGACACAGCTCTCGCTCTTGCTCACAGCTGTAGGCTGAGAGGAATAAGATATTTGGATTATCTTCGCGTTTATTTCTGCCATTTTCCGCAGGGGGGGGGGCTTAAGGGGGAGTATGTATAAGTATAGTACTATTAGTACTCCCCCCTTAAGACCCCCCTGCGGAAAATGCGGAATAGATTAATAAATCACGTGTTTATTCCTTACGGTGTAGACAGAGCCTAAGGTAACAAGACCTAAAGGCCACGTTTAGCATAATTTGTGGACGTATAGGTGGAAAGCGAAATCAAAATAGTGATGGGTTGCTTACCGCATTGCCTATAAAATTATCCCCAAGATTTTCGTCCATTCCCTCGATGGAGTTTTACCATCTGCGCGGGAAGAGAAGCAACTGGTACATTCTGTGTTTTTTCTTTGCTCCCAGACCTGCATAGAAGATGTCATCCTACTAATGTGGTCGAGAGATGAAACCTTTGCCCAGCAACACTAAATATAGGCTGATCCTACAAATATTATAAATGCGAAAGTTTGTGACGATGTGACGATGTGAGTGAGTGTGTATGTTTGTTCTTTCTTCACGCTAAAACGATTGGACGGATAAAATTTGGAACGAAGATAGCTGGTACCCTAGATTAAAACATAGGCTACTTTTTATCCCGGAAAATTGTATAGTTCTCGCGGGATAGCGATAAACATTTCAAACGTGGTAGCTGCCTAATGTAAGTAATTCTACGCGGACGAAGTCGTGGGCAGAAGCTAGTGTCAAATATATGTCATCGGGTGCGACCACACCGCCGCTTAAAAAACGGTGACGTTACGGAATCGCAACAAAATGTATGAAGAAACGGTGAGAAAACGTGACGCATACGGCACGTCACTGCGTATACGCGGCGGTTTGGTCGCACCCTTATTGTTTATAGCATAAAGATGTATAGATGTTTTTGTCGGCTTGGCAACGTACATATTTAAGCCCTTGACTGTACAGCACACTTTCCACACTCAAACCCATTTGTTACGTTCCTACATCACACTCGAACGCGACACGCGACTGAACATTTCCCGTGGCCAAAGACGGTTTTTTGTCTCACTCACTCTTGGTTGTGATATTTGCATCGGCCGATCGTACCCGAAACCCGAATAGGTTCTATTTAGGAGGTCACGGAGTGTAAGTTTATGTAAAAATCTATATTTTAAACAGAAGCTTATATTGCTGACTGTACTTTTACTTTACTGTACAATTGCGTTGTCATTGTCATCCAATTATGCCAAATTACAAGTAAATCGGACCACTAGAAATGGGTGAAACTAGACTTGATTGGATGACAATTGACAACGCAAGAGTCAGCAAAAAGTAGAACAGCAAAACAAAAAAAAAAACTTAGATTTACACTTGTCTTGTTGTTGTGTGTTGTGTGTTGTTGTTGTGTGTTGTTGTTGTGTGTTATATTTGTGTGTCTTGCAAAATGAATAAAAATGTCTTCTTTCTTTCTTTCTTCTTCTTTCTTTAACAGGTCGCTTATAGATTTTAAATGCCTTTTTGTAAAGATGTCTAAAGCTGCGTAATAGTTCGTTAAGATAATTTACCTATATACTTTTGGGCAAAGTGATTTCTGACCCACCGAGGAACCCTTTCACAGTAAATGTTGTAGTAAGGTTACATTGAACTGATAAGAAAAATCTTCGTAACGTTTGCTGTAAGAACGTTCTAGTTACATAATGGAAATTGCCATATTTATCTCTTTAAGTGGGCAGTTAGTTGGTGTTTCCACGTTGTGTAAACGTAACTGCTAACGATGTCACGCTACGAATCAGTGCTACGCCGTAGCGCTCGTAGACCCTCTACGCACATTCTAGAATTCTAGGATTGAAATTTACTGCTGCTTTCAAAAACTACTATACTCGAAACTCGAAGATATCTGATGGAGATTGTATATTGGATGAGTCTTTGAATTTAAAAAAAATATCGATGTTTTTTAAAACTTTATGACATATTATATAATATCTAATTCAAAGAATTCTTAAAATATTTTTTTAAAATTAATTATAAGCAATTAAAAATTGATGAAATTTGAAATATGACCACTTGACTGGGAACGGGCCATGATTGGTCGCCATGGCTGTGACGTCACAATGTTAAAGCAATTTCACGACAGTACTGGGTTAACGGCTGATTTGACTAAAAATATCCGAAATTTAATACAAAAAATATCTGCTGAAGTTTTTTTATGAAATAAGGTGGCAAACGAGCACGAGTATCACCTGTTAGTGAGTAAATTGTTGTTTTAGTCATGTGTAGGTAGGTAATTAAAGCTTAATCCTGATAATGTTTCTGATGTGAAGTGGATTGATTTTACTGGACCTGAGATTTTACTTAATAAAGTACCTTACAGTGAAAGATACTGAATCGCTTACCAACCACTCTGTGGAATTTTAACATACACCCTGCCAGAGAAATTATTATTGCTAAATTGTATAAGTAGGTTACGTGATTCAGTTTCTTCGACCGTACGTAAATTTTAATGGCTAGATTTTGTGGTTGATTGATAGATCGTATTCCTAGTTTTTTTTATAATCCCGTGGGATTGTATTATAATATTCAATGGGAATTTTTGCGGGTGTAAGAGCCTTGTTCTAGGTCCGTCCGGATCGCTAGGTACGGTCAACGTCAAAGATATCTTTACACTTTAGTACCTTGTCGTTGTAACTATATGTTTGAAGTTTCATATGAAGTTGTAAAAGTGCTTGGAGCGACAAGGAACTAAAGTGTAAAGATATCTTTGACGTCGACTGTACCAGCATCTTAGTTATCCTGCCGCCAAGCAGCAATGCTTGGGCTGATGTGTTCTGGGTGAGGAGAGTAAAACAGCCCGATTTTGGCATAATTTTTTAGATCCAAGATGGCGAATGACATTTTGACACTATTGACACTTTGACACTAAAATATTGATGGGTGTCGTTTTCGAGTAATTTGGTGCCTCTGAGCCCGATTTTGGCATAATTTTTTGGATCCTAGATGGTGGATGACATTTTGACACTATTGTCACTAAAAATGTTTATGGGGGTCGTTTTCGAGTAACATTTTACACTTTTAAGAAGAGAAATAAACTTTTTTCATTTTTTCATTTCATTTTTTTTTGTGTTTTTTGTGTCAGTAATGTCAAAATGTCATCCGCCATCTTGGATCCAAAAAGTTATGCCAAAACCGGGCTGAGAGCCACCAAATTACTCGAACCCGACACCCATAAACATTTTTTGTGTCAGTAATGTCAAAATGTCATCCGCCATCTTGGATCCAAAAAAATATGCCAAAATCGGGCTCAGAGCCACCAAATCACTCGAAAACGACACCCATAAACATTTTTAGTGTCAAAGTGTCAAAATGTCATCCGCCATCTTGAATCCAAAAAAGTAGGACAAAATCAGGCTCAGAAGCACCAAATTACTCGAAAACGACACCCATCAATATTTAAGTGTCAAAGTGTCAATAGCGTCAAAATGTCATCCGCCATCTTGAATCTAAAAAAATATGTCAAAATCAGGCTCAGAAGCACTAAATTACTCGAAAACGACACACATCAATATTTTAGTGTCAAAGTGTCAATAAGTAGTGTCAAAATGACATCCGCCGTCTTGAATTTAAAAAAATATGCCAAAATCGGGCTCAGAGCCACCAAATTACTACAAAAACGACACCCATAAACATTTTTAGTGTCATAGTGACAAAATTTCATCCGCCATCTTTGTGCTCGAAATTCCGGGTTTTCTTATGAAATTCCCCTGGGATAAAATCAACGGGATTTTTAACTGAAATCCCACGACTTATTTACTTATTCATATAAATAGTTATTTCCAAAGTACTCATCACTATTCTCATCTAATTTTATGGTTTTAAATACCGGTACCGTGGAAATGTTGGGATAGAAGCATGATAGAAGTATAGATAGTGCCATCCACAAAGACTCGTAGATGTATTAAAATTAACCTTTAACTACAAAGTAATAAGAACCACGGTGGATGGCATCCATCGTGAATGACACCTACTATAGCCGGTACGTAAATCCAGGTTATAAATTATAAACTTCGTGTATGCCAAATTTTATCGAAATCTGTTTAGCCGTTTTAGCGTGAAAGAGTCACAAACAAACACGCTCTCACAAACACTAGCATTTTATAATAATAGTAGGAAAATAACAGAATAGAGTAGATTAAAGTCAAAAAACTGTATCACCTGCATACTAACTACGAGTGGAAACTAACATTGTGACGTCACACGCGGCTCGGCCTTGTTCGGGAACTGTCGGTGTGTTTTCGGTGCGGTACTCGACGATCAATTTTCAAATCGGTATAACTCGTTAATTATAGCGAATAAAAAAAAACTAAAAATACTTTTCTTACAAAACTTATATATGATCTTTCCATTTATGACAAAAAAAAATTTGATTCAAAAACTCAATTGGTAACTTTCAGCATAAAATTGTGTAAAAAGTGTCCTGTTATTTTTGCTCGTCACTAAAGAACCATCACCTAAATTGAAATCTGTTAAAGTATTTTTCAAACAGAGTTTCATTTTAGAATTTAGTTAGTAGTTGTATCCTTTTTCTTGTTATTTTATGATTACCTAAAGCTGTTTAATGTGAAAAAAGAGAGTTAACTTATTTTTAATGTAGTTAATAATGTAGATACCTATTTATTATGTTTGTTTTTCAGAACACTCTGAAACTTGCTTTAGGAATACACACATCAAACGGAGGTCTTACGATTCTTCGAAAACCAGGCGACGCTGTCACTCCGTGTTTTTCTTTTTTAGAAATTACTATTGGCAAGGACCTATTGTAAGTTCAATTTTTTTATTTTAATTTTACCCTAGACTGGTATTGAACAGTGGCGACTAATTACCGCTTGTTGAGGCGTTAATTAGTAATTAATTTTATGTAAGCAACTACTTCTATCTAACTAATTCAGAATCCATTACACTAATGGCTATTGCTGGAGAATATTAAATCTAGATTTAGCCCTGCTTGAAATTCAACAGTTCCATACGCTTTGACACTAAACTTAGCTTAGTATACTAAATCGAGATTTCGTACCTGATTCAATACTCTGTTAAGTTGATGATTATGATGATGATGATGATGATCCTTCCGACCGTTTAAGTTTGTGATATCTTTAAATGTTTTGCTTGTTTGTTTTTGATTCCCCTCTCCACCAATACGCCCGCTATCATGTTAAACGTGGCCTTTGGTCTTGTTACCTCAGGCTCTGTTTACCCCGTAAGCGATAAAGGCTTCACAGAGGCATAAGCGAACGCAAAAATATTTGTTAGTGCAAAAACCGATAGAGACGGCGTCATATACTTCACGTTTAACAAAGTGTTGTGGAAGGCCTTAAATTGTCTTTTATTATGTGAATAGGAAGGCAAATGAGCAAGCGGGCCACCTGATGGTAAGCGATCACCACTGCCCATATACACCCGTAACCCCGGAGGGATTGCAGATGCGTTGCCAACCTAGAGGACTTAGATGAAATGTCGATGAATTATCCGCTTTTTTGCTTGCAGGCGTGATTGCCACTACAACATCTCTGATATGCCCTTGTTGGAAGGCGATACACTGTCACCGTACCTACAAATGGGTGACAGTTTGAACCCACTGCCTGTGGCCCTGAGGAAACCTAATGGGAGTCCCGTTAAGGTTGGTACTTCAACTGTATCATACATTTTATTACTGTTTAGTTTTTTATACTAACTTTTTTAATCGGATATAATTTGTATTTGAAACCGAATTATTTGAAATAAGATTTGACATTTGATTTGAAGATTTTGACGACCGAATGGCCTAGTGGTTAGAGAACCTGACTATGAAGCTTGAGGTCCCGGGTTTGATCCCCGATCAGGGCAGATATTTGTATGAAAATACGAAAGTTTGCTCTCGAGTCTTGGATGTTAAATATGTATTTAAGTATGTATTTAATCAATATAAGTATGTTTATCTGTTGTCTAGTGCCCATTATCACAAGCTTTGCTTAGTTTGGGGCTTGGTCAATTGGTGTCAATTGTCCCAAGATATTTATTTATTTTCTTTACGACACAGATACCGCAGAAACGGCAAAGGCACGAAACTGCGATTTATTAAACTTGTGATGCTGCAATGTCCGTTATCAGTTCCATTTCAATTTAGTGCGTAGTCAAAACTTTAGATTGTAGTCAGAACATTGTTTCAGAATTAATCTAACTAATATTATAAATGCGAAAGTATGGACGGATGGATGGATGGATGTTTGTTTGTTACTCAATCACGCCAGAACGGCCCAACGAATCTGGATGAAATTCGGCACATAGATAGAGAAAAGTCTGGAATAGCACATAGGCTACTTTTATTCCGGAAAATTGCGTAGTTCCCGCGGGATAGCGATAAACGAATTCTTTGCAGACGAAGTCGCTGGCAACAGCTAGTTTAGAATACATTAGCAGGTGGTACGGTTAGTAATTGAAAACACGTGTAATTTTTATTTCTATTTTTTTATACCGCAGTACCGACCGCCATATATAGCTCTAGATAAGATGTGGTCGAGAAATGAAACCTTTGCCCAGCAACACTAATATACGCTGATTATGATATAATTGTGGTTGGCAAATCGTTCCACACATTGATGTTCAAAGTATATGTCAAAGGGGTGACGTCATTTAGAACCAAAAATTTCGATAGGGCCTTGATAGGGCTGTAAATGAATGAAACTGACTCGACTACCTTCTGAAATATTGTAGAATAATAAGACATTTTGTAGTATGTATTTTTGAAACCTGTTACCCTTTATAATATGAATATTAATTAGCTGGTTCAGGGGTTTCCAATCGTTTCTTGCGACGAATCTCTTTGCAGTTTTTAATTTCGTGTGACACTTTTTTAAAAGAAAACACTTGCGCAGTTTGTAGTCGGTTAACTTTAAGAAATATTATTTTACAATATAAAAATCAGAATTATGAAGGTAAATAGATTTTATATGTTCTATCTAAATATTTTTATTTCCAGAGAACAACATGGCCGACCGATAAGTTTAGGCGTTATTTTATCATACACAACTATCTTTCAACAACTTCGAATTCCACCAACACAATCTATCTACGAAATCTTCTAATTAACCTACGGTAAGAAAAATATCACGTACCTAATGAGACGACGAATGCGTCATTGCATCAAGATTTATTATTTGTAGCGTATATTAATAAGATTACTGATGTGGGTCTGACATAATCCGCTTCGCACTTATTGATTCAAAGCTAATATGTTTTACCGGCTTACGGGAAAGAATTTCTTAAGGAGCGTCCTCATTCTTACCCGAGCATTTGTAAGCAATCAATGTAAGCTTTGTAACGCTCGGCTCAACGTCCACATTCGACGCCGAACACTCATTACACGCGAATGCTGTCACCTCTCAGTGAGGGCGCTCCTTTAGGCTCATGTCGGATCACAATAGACTCCAATTTAGTAGGCTCACACACATTTTTGCGGTTTTGCGTAGAAGTAGGGGCAGTCTGACAGTTTTACAAAGAATGTTTTTGTAAAAGAGAAGGCTGTTTTCCTGGAGTCTATAAAACATTCTGGGTAATGAAAGCTAAAACCTGTTGTCATTCTATAATAGACGCTGTGAAATGGGACCCTTTGCGAATGAAGTAGGGGAGTCATTAATAACGCTTTGGAAATACTTTTACTGTAAATGCGAGGAGGCCGAAAAGTTGTAAATGAAAATGGCCTGGTGCTTTGAGCAATCTGTTTGACAATATCGCTTTTCACTAAGTTGAGGGTCGTATGAAGTGATAGAAAGTTTTTTTTTTGTAATTTCGTTACATCCGAGTAAAAATAAATGTAATATATCTTTAGACTAACACATCTAGGGCCTTACCATGACGTCCTAATTCCGACTTAGTTCAAGTTTTAGCTGTGACTTTTAGTATGAAGCGAACCTAAACTGAATCGCATTAAGACGTCATGGCAAAGCCCCAGGATTTACTCCGACATTCTCACTGGATCATGATTTACCGTAGAACCCTATCGCAATAAGGTGACATATCACTCGACTTTGATTGACGGCGGCTTGTCAATAGCGACAGGGTTCTACGGTGGGAAGTGAATACATTTCCCTCATTGTACCCTGTTGCGTAGCATGCAACGAAGCAGATCGTCTCTGCGAGTTCACCTGACGATCGAAGCGCAGTATGCAACCAAGCCGACGTATGCTCGTTCTGTCACTACGTCTCTTCGGGTACAACATGAGATGCCCAGCGCTGGCGTCCTGCGGGGACTCGAGGTAAGGTCTACGTTTAGTATAAACAGACATTTATGAACTGACTAGCTACAATTATCATCATTATATCAACCAATTTACAAAAAAATTCGTAACAAATTATACAGAATGATCGGGAGGAACCCGAAGGATTTTAACACCAAATTTCTTAATTTTTAGACTAAAATGTAGTCTGTTGTATATGTTAATCTAGAGCTGCTGAGATATTCTCCAACAAGTATCAGATAAACTAAAAGCTTACTATAAGCGAAGATCGCATTGATAATAGAGGATGTTCTATTATAAGTGTACAAAGGGCCTTTGTGGCCCTTGTTAGGGACTAGCGTAACCGGCGTCCTTGTTACCTGCTCTTTGCTACTAATATTTTGAACTAACCCCCTTATATGGATAAGTTTATCTTACCTAATACATTACAATCTTATCTTTTTTATAATTGTGTTTGTTTACTTATTTGTGTACAATAAAGCATTTATTACTTTTTTTTGTAGTATTTTGTGAGTACATACGACATTACTTTTAACTACGGGTGGAATGCTAGGATATATGTTTCACCTGTGGGTCGCCTGATCACCCATCACCCATGAATAATCTTAACAATACTAGAACTACTACGTTAAAATACGTCGTGTGTATACTTTCACTTAGTATATAACTGTGTATGTTTGTTACTTTACCATATTTGTTGCGAAATTAATGTTTAACAAATAATTGTTTGGTCTTAAAAGTTCAAACCTAACCTACTTTCTAGTAATAATTCGTTTACCAAGTACCTAATTAAATTATATTTTAAGCATGTTAAACATTAATTTGCCAAAAAATTTGAAGGCAACCAGTAAAAGTATTTGGCCAAATGAAAATACGAAAAAATATTTTAGGAAAATATAGTCTTTAGTAGGACTTCCAATACTTATAGACTATTTTTTACTTTACCGTACCTAATATTTAAGCCATTCTACATTTTGTCTATAGAGTCGTGAAATTAAAAAGTGGCAATACTGTAGTGTCGTCCCTTCCTAATCTATAGGCATAAGAAAACGGGACGACACTACAGTATTGCCACTTTTTAATTTCACGACTTTATAGACAAACTGTAAAATGTCTAAGAATTATACTAGTGATATAATACGTGCTTTACCTGTATGTAAATCTACCTCATGAGTAGATCTGGGGAGGCATTCTTGGCGCTGTGATGTCCTGCTACGCGGTCTTGCAATGGCGCGGGGTGCTCCGCAGAGGGGGCCCGCAAGCCGCCTTGCTGCCGCTCCTAGCCGGCTCCTCTGCCGATGCTGTTTATTTTGTAAGCCTTTTATCCATTTAACAAGTTTACTTACAAATTATGAAACATAAAGCCGGGTTCGTGTGTTTCTAAAATGCTGAAAGAAGACATTTGTATCTTGTTGAAGCCTCTTGCTAACTAAGGATTGAAAGAAAAACATCCTCTGGTATCATTCCTTAGAATCATAGAATGGCTACAACGCAGAATCTCGACATTTTGTGTCATGCTCTTACATGTGTCGTATATGTGTTGTATTTAGTCTGACGCTCTTATCAATTGGGCCACAAACAAAAGTCATCTTATGTTCTTACGACCATATCGTATAAACTACATATCTAATATCTTTCAGGGATTATAATAACAGGCAGCAATGCAGGTGCCATTCATTGTGATTTTTAAGGGGGAGGTTGATGATGGCTATGATGAAGAATTAATAACCCTGTTGCACCTCTTAGATTCAATTGTAGAAACTTAGTTTATACTTTAAAGTCGTCGGAATTCCAAGCTAAGTTTTCATTGTCATCCTAGGCTGTGTGGTTGTCAGCGCTGCATGCTCTAGCTGTGGAAGCCGGGTCTTTCGGGCTGACTCTACCGCCTTCTGCAGCTGAAGAGCGCATCATCAGAGCTTTAGTGTACTCTGCTGTCGCTTTAAAGGTACCCAAGTAAAATTCATGAATTCTATTGGTAATACCTATGTATCTAGTTAATCCTACTAATATTATAAATACTTAAGTTTGTGACTATGTGACGATGTGAGTGAGTGACTGTGTATGTTTGTTCCTTCTTCACGCTAAAACGACTGGACGGATTTGGATAAAATTTGAAACGAAGATAGCTGGTACTCTCGATTAAAACATATGCTACTTTTTATTCCGGAAAATTGCAAAGGTCGTAGCTGCCTAGCAGTGCCGTGGCGTCAAGTATATCAGAAGGCAAGCCGAAGGGAACTTAACTAGCCTTTTCCTCTAATTCTGCACAATAAATTGCCCAACTGCCTTAAAATAGGCAAGCCGGTGGGAATCGAGTTCTATGGACGCCACGCCACTGCTGCCTAGAGTCGTGACGTTAATAATCATTGCAGAATATACTATTAACATCAGTTCTTTAGTCTAATTCTACGCGGACGAAGTCGCGGGCAGAAGCTAATGATAAATAAATAAATGTCATGGGACAAATTACACGAAATGGTGGTAGTAATAGTGTTCATTATGAATTGTTTATAGGCGATCAAAGTGGCGTGGGTGAATTGGTGCCAATGCCGTTGCGATTTGTTCTTTCTGGATTGGTCGGAATACAATCCACCTATCAAAGGTAGGTAATAGCAGCAAAGAAAGTCTTTTAAAAAATAAAGATATATTTAGTAAATTTCTTCCCTTTTCAACTATCCTTCCTCTACACTGTAGAGTCTACAGTCAACTGATTTGATCTTTGGGCACAGAACCTTATTATTACAGTTAATGATTTCACTTACTGTCTATGTTTTTTTATGAATGGCATAAAATATAATTACGACATGGTTTTGTGAAAATCATAAGAATCATGTTATAAGCAATGCGGCTAGCTACCTATCACTATTTCGATTCCATTTTCCACCTATACGCCCACAATCTTGCAAAACGTGGCCTGTGGTCTGGGTGTACCCAGTAAGGGATAAGACGTGATTAGTGTGTGTGTGTGTATGTTTGCTGTGGCCTAGGAACCTTCTCTTCACTTCTTCTTCAGCTTGTGGTCACCCATTGTTGGCCTAGGAATCAAATTGTACATCTTGCAGTTCAGATGTTAGTAGTTTTTAATCATCTTCTGTCCTCAAGTACTTAACATTATGAAAACGGTACGCACATTTTTTCTTTCGTTGGTATACCAGATGATTTGGCTACAGAAGACAAAATGTGGAAGACTAGGATGTTGGCTCGAGAGTGGTCCTTGATGCAAGTGAGACGGAGAGTGTCTCCCGGGATTACTATTACATTAGCTCTTCTTATTCTACAGGTAACATTCAAAATTAGTTAATATTCTTATAAATGACACGAGCAATATTACTTATTGGTTGTTTTTGCATGAACTGGCATGGTGTGGAAATTCAAGGAAAGTAGCCGTGGTAGCCTAGTGGTTTGACCAGTGGCCTCTCAAGCAGAGGGTCGTGGGTTCGAATCCCGGGCTCGCACCTCTGAGTTTTTCGGAATTTATGTGCGATATCTCATTTGAAATTTACCATGAGCTTTTCGGTGAAGAAAAACATCGTGAGGAAACCTGCACACAACTGCGAAGCAATTCAATGGTGTGTGTGAAGTTCCCAATCCGCACTGGGCCCGCGTGGGAACTATAGCCCAAGCCCTCTCATTTTGAGAGGACGCCTGTGCCCAGCAGTGGGACGTGTAAGGCTAGTGATGAATGATGAAGGAAGGTTTAAACGCTGAGAAAATGAATAAACAAGAACGAAGGCGAACTTAGCAAACACATAATCCTCTTCCTCCTTTTGGACTACAGTCGGGTAAAAAGAAGACCCTTCGAGGGTGAATTTCAGTGGCGTAACTATAGGGCGGCAGGGAAGCAAAATGCCAGGGCCCCCCAGCTCTACGGGGCCCCGAACTGGCTTGGCCTAAAGCACAGAAGGGCAGATGATGCACTTCTTTATAGTGAGGAAGGGCCCCATCTGATGAATTTGCCGCGGGCCCCTGACGTTGTAGTTACGCCGCTGGTGTTTTTTTTTTAATTTTATCGTCACAGCTTCTCTCCCCCTGGCTGGAGTCCCTACCTGCCAGTCCTGGCTATGTCTGGTCAGCGGGCTGCATTGGCTGGTGGGCCGGCTACAGCACAGCACTGTTGGCGCGCTGGGTGTGCGACAGGCTGGCGGGAGCACCCACTGAAGCCATATCCAGGGTTTGCGAGGGCGTGGGAATGTCGCTCCTAGTGTTCGAGGAGGAGTACTACGCGCATTATGTTCATGGAAGGTAGGATAAGTGACGATTCCCCACTGAAGCTGGTGACTTTTATCATAGCTCTATTTGTTCACGTAGGTAAACTTTACTTTTAGTAGTGACGAATTTTTAGTTGTTTTGAAACTATAATGACAATGTCTTTGCGTAATTTCCTTTGATATACTTGCTCTATAATATACTTAGTTAAAATATATGGTCACCTAGCAAAAAAAGAAACTGTTTTAACCCTCTTCTGAAGGAGAGTTTACACTGAAGTGTAAACCTGTTCATAACTCATAACTAATGGCAAGGAAAACTTCAAATTAATGGATATACTACCTACCATACTTGGGATTAGTTTGTCAAAGCGGACCCAGGCTCACTGAGCCGTGGCAAATGCCGGGAAAAACGCTAGGAAGATGATGATGATGATACTACCTACCATACTGTAACTATAGCTATAGCATAATAGCACGATGTAATGTGGCAGTAATTATTACAAACAAGTGGACCGGCAACAAAGCGTAGGACGTGGTCGCGATATACAATCGTAACTGCAGCCATCCACTAGCCATAAAATGTAGTCCAACAGGTTCAGTAAAAATTTGCCAAGTTACGTGAACATAAAATACTTCGCTATGAGCGGCGACAATAACTTGTTTTTTTTATTTGTTGACCCGATTATTCTGTCAGTATATGCCTGCTCTTTTAGGATTCCGTAACTCAAAAGGAAAAAACGGAACCCTTATAGGATCACTTTGTTGTCCGTCCGTCCGTCTGTCAAGACCCTTTTTCTCAGGAACGCGTGGAGGTATCAAGCTGAAATTTATATCAAATACTTAGGTCTACTGCCCCTTGGAGCTGTGAAAAAATCAAACATCTAAGCTAACGCAATCAAAAGATACAGCCGTTTATGCCGCAAATTTCCGCAAATTTTCGACTCTCAAGGGAATCAAAACCTACAGGGTACTTCCCGTGAACGCAGAATCCTGAAATTTGGTATGAGGGTAGGTCTTATAGCACAGATTAAGGAATAATTGCGAAAATCGTAAATATTATGTATGTCTGTATATATCAATGACCAATATAAAGTGACCCCACACTGCGTACATTTTGCTTTGGAGCAAGGCTCTGCTTACACTGGTTTATAGATATTTCTAGAAAATAGTACGGAACCCTCGGTGCGTGAGTCTAACTCGCATTTGGCCGGTTTTTTTAGATGACGCCAATATTTTTTGATTCTTTTTGTCATTCAAACAACACCCATTATTGGCTATCTTTCACAAGAAACAAAACAAGAAGTTATCCTTTTATAATATTTAATGTTCATAGCACAACGCCTTTCGGGAGTCGTTATTTTAAACATTCTCTTGATGGAATCACATAACCAATGCCAAGTAAAAATTTTTTTTTTTTTTAAATCTTTCAATGATAGATTTTAACACGGTGCTGTCGTAATTATCGTCTTAATTGAAATAATTAACATGAAACCTTGACAAATCAACTAACTAAACCTTGCTCACGATTCTTCACGATTCACGCACTATCTATTGTTGAAACCGTATCAAAATCTGCTCAGGTGATTTGAGTTCATCGCGAACAGACAGACAAACGCGGCGGAAGACTTTGTTTTATAATGTGTACCTAGTGAGAGTATCACAATAATGACATCTGTAACGATGTACTTCATCTTGGCGGCGGCACTGCCGTGCGTGGTCATCGAAGTATATCGGACGGGTCACCGTGTCAACAGAGCTCCGTAACAGTCGAGTTCACAGATCGTAAACTACTCGTTAACTGTTGACGTAGGGCTGGTAGTCCACTGGCGAACTTTAACCACCCCATGGACAAGGGAAATTGTGGGATTCTCTACACCGATCATAAAATCGTGAATTATGACGGTCAAGCCATTTAAAATACTTAATGTTTGGTGAATAATAATAAAAATAATAATAATAATAATAATAATATCGTGGGACAATTGACACCAATTGACCTAGTCCCAAACTAGGCAAAGCCTGTACTATGGGTACTAGACAACGGATAAACATACTTATATAGATAAATACATACTTATATACATATTAAACAATCAAGACTCGAGAACAAACATTCGTATTCATCATACAAATATCTGCCCCGACCGGGGATCGAACCCGGGACCTCAAGCTTCATAGTCAGGTTCACTAACCACTAGGCCATCCGGTCGTTTGACAATCTATTTTTAACTGGGGGTCCGGTGGTGTCGGTGGTGCCCCCGCCAAAACGAAAAAAAGGCGGGGCACTACCTACCTTTTCTCGAATTAACTGTACATTATACGAGTACTGACTTGCTTATACTTTGATTTCTTCCCGTGATGGATCACACACTTTAATAGTAGCTGTTAAACGTATAACGGCATCTCACTACCTCTCTACGAGCTATTAATATTAATGTCTCAACAAAAACGAAATGCTATGAACACTCATCGTAAACTGGGGAGTTAATCTTTGGTCATTTTATGTTCGCTGCCGCGGAGAGATATAGAGGTATCCAATCACTTGCTTTGCTAAACAACTTTACACAAATGACTCATTTCACAAACTCATCATTCGACAAACCTACAAATTTATAAACTTAAAAGTTATCCAATAACTATTTGCGTGGGTGAGAAATAAGGAATGGGATGTTTTTAGTGGGTATGCCTGCCGTCGCGGGAGAGCCCCACATACCCCCGGTAACCCCGTACCGAGCGGATGCATAAGGCGCACTTTGCGCACCGTAAAAAAATACAAAATCTGTAACTTTTTGAAAAAGTTACTAAGCAGTTAGTAGTAAATTTGTTTAGCAAGTGATGACAGACGCGTAGCATTCACTGATGCTGACACATATACGTGGTTACAGCTTAATTCCAGAGCTTCTAGTGTAAGCTTTTGACGCAAAAACTAGCTCTACCGTTGACGTTGTTAACAAGATACCAGAATCCGTTATTGGTTTGCCTTGCTGTCTCACTCACTCTTATGGGTTTGATGCTTGAACCGGCCGATGGTACTCGAAACTCGGATGGCATTCTGAGAAGTCACGAACTACCCGTGACCATACCCGTGATCATGATGCATGCAACTGTATCGAAATATCGGGTGCTCAATAAAGGTAATCGCGGTTCACATCCCGTTTATAATATTTCGGAAGTCACGAACTGTATCTCCTTGCCGAAATCTAATCTAAGTATATGTAGTTACAGCTATGTGGCAATTAACTCTACCGATTCATTCCTCTATGATACCTAGGAGAAGATGGAGGTGGAGGTTCTCCTCTCCATCAAAAGGAGAAAGCTATTTAGGCCATATCATGTGGGGCTCAAAGTACGAGTTGTTACAGCTTATCTTGCAGGGTAAAATCCAAGGTACGAATCCCAGGATGAAGAAGAACACCTTGGCTTAAAAATCTACGCCAGTGGTACAATAAAAGCACCCGATCGTTGTTCAGAGCTGTTGTGTCGAAGGTTCAAGTCGCCGTAATGATCGCCAACCTTCGATAAAAGATGGCACCAGAAGAAATAGAAGATGATACCTATACTTATCGCTGCACAAACAACTTGAACACTCTGTAAGAGCGGGACGCTTTTACCGTTCTCATTTTGATATAATTTCCCTATCATATTAATGCTTCACAGCAATATTGTCTTCGGGAATTTTATTATATTTAGTGAGTACCCGTAAAAGCCGTACCTACGGAAGAATCATATTAAATTTTCACTCAACAGGTTCTGAAATAATTAATTGAATCGCTTACTATGTGCAGGGCCTCATATCTATGACCTGAAACAAAAGCGAAAATTCTTAACCTATAAAAATAAACCCATTCCCCACTTGGCCGATTTTTACACGAATATAATTTTCGTATTACCGAAGCATATTAAATTATCACTTCACTAAATCACTACATAGTATAAAACAAAGTCCCTTTCTCTGTCCCTATGTCCCTATGTATGCTTAAATCTTTAAAACTAGGCAACGGATTTTGATGCGGTTTTTTTTAATAGATAAAGTGAATCAAGAGGGAGGTTTATATGTATAATACATGCATAATATACCGTGCGAAGCCGGGGCGTGTCGCTACGCTAGTACCTAATAAAAACAACTAAATGAATTTATACCCTGAATATTTTTGCTCGTCAGTGTAGGTATATCGATTTCAACGATTAATTAAACACGATTTTTTATTTCAGAAACAACGGGTCCTCGGACGCAAAAAGTATGTCCGGGCCACTGCAAGCGTGCCGCGTCGCCTGCGCACCACAACTGAGGTCAGGCCTTACTCCCCGAAATTCGAAGAAAAATATAGGCTACTTTTTACTCTGCTTATATTTTCAGGGCCGTGTATAAGCAGCTATCAACCCCTGGGTTAGGTAAGTTGCTGATTTGATGAAAATCCAAAGTGATAGAGAGGGAGAGAGAGGGAAAGAGAGAGAGAGAGGTTGACGTAAGTCCTGGGTTAACGTTGACAACAAGACACCTGCCTGATTGATTCTATTCGTATTCTGTAATTCGAAATTTGTATCGTGCATTGTGCCATTCTGCTCACACCTATACTCATTAATGAGCGTTTCCAAAAAAGTTTGTACATTTGGCGGACAGCATAGGCTAATTTGAAATTAATACTTTTCGATATTATTTTAAGCGCATATTATTACCTGGTTCTTAAAGATTCTAGATGATGTATTTTTTAGAGATTCGAACTACAAAATAAGCTGTAAAGTTAAATCTACTGAGTCGGGGCAGTCGATAATTCCTATTTTGTTACTAAGATTCAATTAAGTAAATAGAAACCACACACATTATTTAGTTGGTTTTATTGAAGAAATAAGGTAGCAATACTAAAACTGTGTACGTTTTTAATGCTAATTCTTTACTCTTTTAAGGTACTCACAAAATAATAAAGATATTCACTCCTTTTTGTTACCATTTGGTCAAACGTACCCTGAAATTTTACAATATAATGCTTATTTATAAAGTTACGTTAATAATTTTTGGAAATTATCATAATTAAATTGCTAAATATTCGTCTGGAATATTTAAAATATATATATTTTAACAAATATAAACAAAAATCAACAAAACTTCGTATTTTTTTACGGGACAGTAACAATAAGAGGAACATTGGTAACAAATTAGGAACTCTTAGGCACAGTATTCATTAGTCAGGTTTCAATATTATAATCACTACATACATTTTTTAAAAGATAGAGTGATTAAATACCATAAATTTTTGATATCTACGTTTATATTAAATATCTACGTTAAATAAATACACAAATACTGTCAAATAAAAATAAAAATTCCTCTCATGTATATAAATAAAGTCATTTTCAAATAGTCTACACTCTGCCTTAGGAATTCTTTTTTGTTACTCCCATTTCCTAGCCATACGTTACCATTAAAAAGTAACAAAAAAGGAAGTAACCAATGGTGGAAAATATGGTGCCCGGCACATTTAAAAAATTCGTGAAACCAAATATATCGTACTATTTGAACGAAGAATTTAAGAATATGAATCTTGATAAAGTGTTTATAAATAGAATTTAGTTCAAAGAAATAAAAAAACAAAATTTACCCAGGTTTTTCCAGTAACAAAGGAGGACTTTTATTTCAGGTTTGACCATCGACGCACTTTATCAACTCGCAGTTTTGATTTTTGAAAGGTGACTGTTTATTATTAAGGTGGCTATATGATGCTAGTGTTACCAGAATCCTATAAAGAATCTACAATTTTTTGTAAGAAATACCTTTTGGGACGAAAATGCGGTAACAAAAACTGGAATCAAAATTGGAACTTTTTCTGGGACAAACTTTAATCGTTAATTTTAAATATTATTTCTTAGACAAGGATATGAAAACAATGTAGAAATGAATTGCTAGAGCCTATAATAAGTTAATAAAACACACCACGGAATCGAGAACCTAAAACTGATTTCAAAAATCGATATTTTAGGTTCGAAATTTACAATGGGACATTTACCTTTTCATACAAACTTTACTGAACGATAATTTAAAAAAAATATTTTTTAAATGATCAAATACATATACATTTAAGACAGTTAATTTATATTTAAGATAATGAAACGAATTTTATGCTCAATAACTCAAATAAAATACACAGTGGCCTGGTGATTAAAGAAAATAATAAATCTGCACAGGACACCTATAAACGACAAATGTACAAACTTTTTTAGAAACGCTCTAATATGAGAGTGAAAGGAACAGGTTGATGCAAACTTAAAATTTTGGAATTCCGGAATAAGGCTAGTAATAATTTGTTCAAAACTATTTTTGCAGTGGCAAACAATCGTGAGACCGTAATGTTTGACTCGAGCGGTCAAAACGCTCGAATATTCACCCATACTGTTATTTACGGAACCTAAAAATGTATTTTTTGGATAACGTTACCTTTGTTACCTTAATTCTATTTTAATCTCAGGAGCATTGACCGAAGGCGATACGAGACAAGCTCTTCTTTCAAGATTCTTGGCTGCGTTTTTTGAGAGGGTATTAGCTTCAATTAATTTAAATACCTTACTTACGGTGCTGTAGAATATAATTTGATGTTATTTTATTTAGATGAGGTTACTTGCTGGATGCCATGGACTCAAATCTTATTAAACACTTAAAAAACCCTTAATATATTCACGAAAGAACCTTTCAATGCGTTACTAGCGAGAGTACCTACTCTTAAAATATCACTTTTGTCAATGGAGAAAGATGTAATGTTTGATTAAAAAGCTCCGCTTTTGCCTCGGCCTTTTGCCAAATATTAAATTTTCAATACAACTTTTTTATTGAGGTAGATATTTCATAGACATTCAGGAGTAAAGTGATCAGAAAATGTGTGAAAATTTAATTGCATTCATTTACCCACAAACATAAATGCTTATATAACGTCCTATTACTGCAAATACCAGTTATCTGCAAAAAAGTCATTTCGAGATAATTCAATTTTAATGTTCGTGAGTTGTTTTATACCAGAAAACGCGTACTAGTTTATACTAAAGAAAAAACATAATAAAATTGAAGTGACTACTGCACGCGTTTTCTGGTATAAAACAACTCACGAACATTAAAATTGAATTATCTCGAAATGACTTTTTTGCAGATAACTGGTATTTGCAATAATAGGACGATATAAGAGTAACTGAAGTTAGGATAAAGAGATGTAAAAAAAATCCCACAGTTTAGGTATAATGTAGATTAACGTAAATAACAGAAGATCTCGACAATACTTATTGCAAATTCCGTTTCATTTAAAATTTTTGTTAGTTTTTGAACTAGGTGCCTGGGGCCTTACCATGACAATGACGTGTTAACTTAATGCGATTCATTTGCGAACTAAAGTTGGATCGCTCGCTGTCAGATCTATACTAGGAAGTGCCAAAATTACAGCTAAGCGTAAAATTGAATCGCATTAACACATCATGGTAAGACCCCTGTAAGGTGGTTAAGTAAATGTAAGAATAAATAATAAAAAAATAATAATCGGTGTGGCCAGGCGCTTGACGGTCTCAACTGGGTTGCCAGCGAACGTACCGTACTGGAGAGGCTACTGGACGTGGAAATCGCGGCGCGGGAGGCTGGCAACACCAGCGCTCTGCTGTATAACCCTGATGATGGCACCCCTTCGTGCTTCACCGTTACTTGGTGAGTTTTTTATACAACATGGAAGGCCAACGATCAAGTTTGGGAGCTGAGAGTAACAGGGTAAAGCTCCTCATCCACCATTAAAAAGGGAGGATCCTCCGACCGGTGTTGTGTCTGTTGGTCCACTGCCCGACGATCGTTGTCGGGTTCTTGTATATATATACTAGCTTCTGCCCGCGACTTCGTCCGCGTAGAATTACCAATTGACATGTTAATCGCTATCCCGCGGGAACTTTGAAAATTTCCGGGATAAAAAGTAGCCTATGTGTACCAGCTATCTCTATTCCAAATTTTATCCAAATCCGTCTTGTTGTTTCAGCGTGAAGAAGGAACTAACATACACACTCACATCGTCACATTCATTCATCCATCCATCCATCCATCCTCACAGACTTTCGCATTTATAATATTAGTAGGATAGGATATATGTGTGTTCAATCGGTCGGATAACTTTGATATCGCGATGTAGGATACGTCAGTATGCTTAATGTAGGTGTTCGGTCACAAAATACGTCTAGAACGCGTTTGCGTTGAAATGTCAAATACTATGAGAACAGTTTGCTGCCGTTTTGATCCGCAAGTGGCGCTGCCAATTTTTCCATAGTGATTGAGACGTTTACGTGAACGCGTTCGAGACGTTTTTATATGCGAAAACTTACACTAGAGGCTCTGAAGGCTTATTGTCTAACTCGCTCGCAATCGCCATCGTGTAAATCGTGTTCATTTTGACAGTTCTTGTATGAATGTGACTGTTAGCTGATTGCGATGCCAATTGTCAGCCCATACATGAACTGTCAAAATGAGCACGATGGCGATTGCGAGCGAGTTAGACAATAAGCCTACAGTTTAGATCGTATGTGGCGAGATAATGTCGCCACACTTATTACTTACTAGCTGTTGCCAGCGACTTCGTCTGCAAAGAATTCGTTTATCGCTATCCCGCGGGAACTACGCAATTTTCCGGGATAAAAAGTAGCCTATGTGCTAATCCACACTTTTCTCTATCTGTGTGCCGATCCGTTGGGCCGTTCTGGCGTGATTGAGTAACAAACAAACATCCATCCATCCATCCATCCATCCATACTTTCGCATTTATAATATTAGTTAGATTACCAACCAGATGGTCCTCAATACCGGATTCAGTGGCCAGACAAGACAGGGTGATCATAACACAATATTTTATACCTAATCAAAGCAGGCATAGTAAAACATACCTTGCTTTATTTATCATCAACCAGTGCGTAAAACGTTTAATGGGACTATATTGAGAATAAGTCGGTCATTAGATTTAAACTTAACAACATTAATGAAATCAATTGGCTAGCCAGATATATTTTTTTAGTAATCACTGAAATACCTAAACAGCTTTGTTGGTAGGCAACCTAATGGGTGATTGGGAATGATATATATCGGTAAATTTCGAACCGGAGAAAGGATTACATTATAGCCTAGGGGCTCGTTGAGACCGCCATAAAACATGAGATAGCTTTATCTAACATTGACCTTGGCTGAATTATTGTAACAAGGTACCTAAAAACATATACGTGATAGTTCGTATACTATTCTAAAACAATGTTACTTATTAAAACGTACCTACTTCATCTCCTTAGTTGGCTCGTATTCGGTAGAGAGCCCATTGATTGTACGATTCCATAGAGTCCAGTGTCAAAGCAGAGCCGGCTCTAGGATAGAGCACAGACACAGCTCTAATCGCCATAAAGAGCCAAAATCGGGTAGCAACCCGAATAAAACAAAACTACCCTCAATTCAAATTTAGGAGAAAATGGCTCTATATAGGTACTAACGTAAGTAACTCAATTTATTAACCTTATCGACAAGCAGCTTTAGTGTAACTCGCAACTAGGGCTTGCAATCCGGATAACCGGATATCCATATTATCCGGATATCCGGACATTTTCAAATCCGGATAGAAGGCATTTCATTATCCGGATAATTTGGATAATTCGAATATCAGATATTAATGCACACGTGTGGTGTGGAGCAAACATTTATCTGTATAAGGTGGGTTTACATACAAAAAATACTTTAATATTTCATACAATTAAAGTGAAAATAAATATTTTTACGTTTGTTGTAAGAGAATTGAGATTTGAGTGAAATTTAGACGAGTCAATGATTAAATGTAAGAAAAATGTCATAACTGTAGGTAGTAATAGCTTTTAAGTACGAGGGTCATGCCAAAAGAAATTAGATACTCAAAAATTATAAACTGTATTCTTTCTTATGATTATCCATTTTTTCGAAGTATTCACGTTGAAGATTTATACACCTCTCCATCCGCTTAAACCACTTCGAAAATGCTAATGCCCACTCTTCTTTGGACACCACCACAATTTCAATCTGATAAGCAGCCAGGGCATCTTTTTTGCTTTCGAATCGCTTTCCTTTTAATGTTTCTTTGATTTTCGGAAAGAGGTAAAAATCACGAGGGGAATACGGCGGGTGAGGCAGAATAGTGACGTTTTTTGAACCGAAAAAGTTAAGCGTTCTCGCAGACGTGTGCGAGGCGGCGTTGTCGTGATGCCAGAGCAGATGCTGGGTTCCGTCCGGACTTTGGCCGCTTGTCACACCAAGCTGACAATACTTTTGGGGCACAAACAGTAACATACCATTCCGAATTAACTGTTTTTTGATCCTCCAGCAGAACAGTAGCAACATGTCCCGTCTTGCAGAAAAATGACGCAACCATTTTGTTTCTGTGTGCTTCGTGTTCGGCGACATTTTGTTGGAGTCGGTTCGTCTTCAAAGCACCATACTGTAGTCTGTCGCTTTGTTTCAGGATCATAGTTATACAACCATGTTTCGTCACCTGTCAGTATATCATAAACGTTTTTAATTTCACCAGCGTCGAATTTATTTATTATAAATTTGCACCAATCCACGCGACGTTCTTTCTGCAAATCGTTGAGTTTGTGTGGCAGCCATCTTGAACAACGCTTATGGAGGAACAGTTGTTCGTGAATTATAGTTTGCAATGCTGCTGATCCAATACCCAGTTCTCGCTCAAGCTCGACGTATGTAATTCGTCGGTTCCCGCGAATATTTTTTTCCACGGCTTGCACATCTTCTTGAGTAACTGCGGAAGGCGGCCGCCCTGTTCTGGCATCATCTTCAAAGTTCTCCCGTCCTCTTTTAAATTCAGCAAACCAATTAAAAACAGTCGCACGGAAACAGGCAGCCTCACCGAAAGTGACGACTAAAAGTTCAAAACATTCTTGCGGCTTTAACCCTTTTTAAAAGTCATAGTAAATCATTACCCGAAAATCACGTCGAATGAGCTCCATAGTTGCGGCAAATTCCCGTCAGATTCAACAAGAAAAAAATAAAATAAAAATTACGTAGACTTACCGAGTCTTCCATTTTTAATTTTATAACTAAATAACCAACGTTTATGATGGTGTATACCTTGCCAGTATATATCATATGAGCATGGAGTACCTAATTTCTTTTGGCATTCCCCTTGTACCTACTAACGTATTTTTATTATTTTTGATTCATACATTTATTGTTGTCGATTATTTGATTTGTATATAAACTGATAAGGATCTCATTCTGGATAATATTTTAAACTGTAAACAAACATACCTACATATTTTTTTAATTATTCACTCATTAACGTGACATAATAATTATTTTTAAGCCCTTACCAAACAATTTTGGTTAAGTTCATTAAAAACTCTCATCATTATGTTGAGTAAATAATTTTTAGATTAATATTAGCGTTTTTTTTAAAATATTTGGAAAATTATTCAAATTATCCGAAAAAACCGGATATCCGGATACTGAGATTTGGTGTATCCGAAATATCCGGATAGTAAAAAGTTACCGGATAGTGCAAGCCCTACTCGCAACTCTCAACTTTATCTTGTCGAAATGTAGGTTCATTTTACACTGCGTGTACTAACTACACATTTATTTATTTTATTTATTTATTATCAAGTCCAGTGCGGCAAAAAGGTTAAATAAACATCACCCTCAATACCTAAATCAATCTATAGATTACAGTATAATTATTACACGATAAAATAAATAAATCGATGCTTTTCAACTGTATATATTTTATGGTTTAAGAGGGTGCATCCCTATTGAGCTGGCAACGTTGCATTTTCGGTGATTTATTGCGATTATTTCACAAAAATTGAATGAATGTTTCAAATTTCCGTCTGTAGTGCACTTCGTTTTGAGTGTATTAATATGTCCAATGCAACGATTAATCGTGATGGACTTTTATTTTCGTATTAAAGGGATAAAATACTATATCTCGTTTAATAAGATAGTAAAAGTCCATCGCGATCAATTATTGCATTAGACACATTAATACACTAAAAACGAAGTGCACTACAGACGGACATTTGCAACTTTCATTCATTTTCTGTGAAAAAATCGCAAAACATCACCAAAAATGCGACGTTGCCAGCTCAGTAGGGATGCACGCTCTTATTATAGTTGTGTCGGGCAGGTGGGGCCAGGAGTGGACACTGGCCACCATGGATGCTATGGTGTTCAGTTGTGTTCTTCTCGCCACTGGGAATTGGCTGTTGGCTACTCTAACTACCCTCGTGGTTTGGCAGGTAATGGCTTGTTGGCAATCTTTTACTTCGTATCGCATTTGCCATTGTTCTTTAAGTTGTTACTACTATTGCGAAGCGTTGTAATACTCAGAAATTATTATCCTCTAAAGTTCCGAATCCTGTTTATTTTAATGATAGCTTCGTACTGATAATTTACTAGTTTTGCATATTACCCAAGAATTACATTAAACTTTATTACCTAAACCGATTTGCTTTTTATCCGCAGGCAATGAAACAATCGAGAACGTGGTTTGGCGACAGAAATCTAAAGCAAAACATTTGCATTGAAACTATACTATAACGTACATAAACAAAGAAATTAATCAAGTGTGCAGTGAAACTAATCAACGCTGAGCGTGCGCCGGAAAATGATTAACATTCTTAGCATTATTTTATTGAACAAGTTTTGCTTCAGTAGTAACATAAGTTATGCAGTACTTAATTATACTTATACTAATGTGAGTGCACTATTAAATGAGTTTGGTGAACCTAAAAGCGATAGCGGAGAAATAATGAGTATGCTAAACGAATATGAACATGTAATCAACAATCGACCGACTACAAAAATTGTGAAGAAATGGTCGCCTTCTGAAGGCCCATTCTATAATTTAGTCGTAAACATCTGTAAGACAATTTTATATAAATTCAAGAGTCATAAAGTCCCTAAATACATTAAAGCATTAGGCGAAAGTCTGAAAGGATTGGGACACGACTATTTAAAAAGACTGGTGAGACATGTTTCCAAGCAGTTAAAACATCTGTCGAAGTATAGCGGAACTTTTATTAAAAAGAAAGTCAAGTATTTCTTAAAACTTGTTCAGGACGAGAAACCGAGAAGGGTTGAGTTTTTTAAATCGATGAATGCTCTTTTCAGTATCTACTGGGATACCAAAATTGACGAATATATTTGGCTTCTCGAGGATTTCGGGAGAGGCAGGAAACGAACAATTGACCATGAAACGAAAAGGTTGTGTTCGGCCGTTGTAATCGACAGGCTGTACAAGCAACGCAGGAAAAAAACAGATGGCATTGTGAATAAATTAATGCTAGCTTATAGGGAGTACTTGATAGACCGTGTACGGGTTAATTATGATATCGGGGATGTAGATAAAATCTGACATTTTCCAGTTAAGTATCCCAAAACACTGGTGTGGTGAAGGGACTTTATTTTCCAGAGAATATTCAGAAATTATGTTGTGGAAATATACGTATAAGAGTTGGTGTGGTTATTCTTATTTAACTAGGTACAAAACATTCCAGACGAGTTGTAGTCCTAATTCGTGATTGTGGAAACGAAAAATCACCATTATAATATTATTTATTGTTTCGATTGGCGAGTAATTTTGTTCGACGCAGCGTATAAGCATTGCAGTAATTATTCCTATCCGATTTAAGACTTTTTCAAACCGTGAAATTGATTTTGCTTCATTTTTCTTTCAAGTCAGCATGCGTTCGTACGCGGTACACGTTTTCTTGATATTGTACTTTAACGTGCTAGTTGTAAATATAGCAACAGGCATAAGCCTTCTCGGCATAAAAGACGATCCGAGTAAATTTGGAAAAAATGATCGATTATTAACATTCGATAAATACATGAAGAGACCCGGCGTGAAATCTGAAGGTATATTCGAAAGGTTTCTGAGAAATCTACTAGAGACTTTGATAGACCATTTCCCTATCAACAAGCTCGCTAAATATGTCCGAATTATGAGCGAGCAACTCAGAGTTATGGACTATAAATATTCCAAACGTTTGGCCAAACATCTTGCTCATTTGTCTAAACAATACAGGGATGAAATTAGAAGCGAACTAATGGAATACAAAAATGAATTGTTCCGTAAATCTCCGCACCGCGTAGAGTTCTTGGATGCTATGAACGACGTGTTCACTCTGCAGCAAAATTTGCTGTTTGACGATTACATTCACGATTTAAGAGATTACGGGACCAGGGACAAGTTGTTGATTAATGAAGAAACCTCTAATCTACTTAACAACATAATAGTGGGCTCCATACTCAAACTGAGCGACAAGCAACAGCGAGCGATCGTCAGAAAACTAAGAAAAGCTGTACAAGAATATAAAGAAGATCCTGACTTTTCTCAATTGGGTTGGGATGGGTTGGACGAGTTTAATATTTTTTTAATTTAGTAACGCACCTACTCAGAGATGTTAGTTACCATTAAATTTTTATGAAAAGCCGTAAATAATTAAGCATCATGTCACGGACCGACTGTGAGCGTCTGTTTTGTTATGTATTAATATGTGTTTTGTTATGTATATTTGTACAGTCAAATGGCACCCTAGGCTAGGCCACTATACAACCTTTCCACAACCAACGTCGGAATACTTTAACACTGACAGACAGACATAAATAACAAGCCGATCACTTATTGCGATAAGGTTATACCGTGGCCAAGGGCAGTGGCGTAGCTAGCGGGGGGGGGGGGGGGGGCGGGGGCGGCAGGGGTGACACCCAACTGTGAACATCAGTAGTAAATGAAAAATTATAAAAACTTAAAATTGTGGTAGGTAAGTTGTATAACGGAAATAATTGATTTTGTGGTTGACACCTACAATATCCCCACCGATTTAGCTAGTAGCTATTTATTTATATTTTATTTTATTCTGCGTTAATCATCACGCAAAAGCGAACGAAAGCGTCGGCACCGGTGTCCAAGTAAAAATAAAAACCTGAATCTGGAAACTGGACAGCAAAACAATGACGAATTGACGATCATCGAACCATCCGTTATAAATCTTAATAACTCCCCGACCAAAGACAATTGTTAATCATCAACGGTATAATTATGTTTAAAGCGGCCTACACAAAGTCTGCATGCATGAAGGTGGAAACACATTAACACGAGACGCGGTCCCAGATGAAGATGCAACTAAATACTAATAATATAATAATAATAACTTTATTTTCATCACAGAAGTGTCACCATAAATTGTATTATTTTCTATGACCAATCGGCCGGGCGACAAAAGTTCCATACTAAAAACACTCGCATCTCGCTACTCGCCAGCGGTGGGACAAGTGCCTTATGCTACGGCCACATTAGCGGAATTCGGCGAAGGTTCGCCCTATCGCGGCATGTGTGAACAGACAGTTCGCTATATCGCGAATCATTCGAGCGAACTCGAAAGCAAAAGAAAAGTTTTTGAAAGCAAAAGTGACCTCCATACATGTTTAGAAAATATTGGCGACGTTGCTTAATATCACAACTTAAAACTTAAACGAGGATGTGAACGAGTGAGTACTTAAAATGTATCGCAACAGAACTTATTAAATGATTTAATACGAATGATTTACTTGAATCCTGTGCTTTGTGGATTTTTATTTCTGTGGTTCATCGCGGTTCCATATTGATATATTCGCATAGGTACCACATTAGATTTTCCATTTTTGTAACAAACAAGGTTTGTAATGAATGAGTGTGGGAAGTGTCTAAATATTTGTTGTTAAATCAATAATGTGGTGAATAAAGAAATTGGAAACACGATACATTATTACTTACCTGGTAAATCTCATTTAACCTCCCATACATAACTTTGTCAAGAACTTAACAAAGTCTGGGACGGACTCTGAAAAGCTCATATAAAAGGTCTCTAAAAAGATAATATTTTAAAACTTAAAGCATTGTGCTTACAGTGACTTGATAACTCTCTACCTCAGTGAATGGATTAAATAATCCTTTTATATCCGCTCACAACTTTATACCTTCAATTACTGTAAAAAAATATTTATTTTTGACAACACTGCAACATGATTTGGCCAAAATTCGAACAAACCCCAAACTGAAAACTGTAATATAAAACACGCTTATTTCCATAGACAACTATAATAAACTGGCAACACAGTCGTGATCGACGAACAAATGAAATACGGCAACGTCACGTACGTCAGCGGTGCCAGATTAGGCGACTTATCGCCATTTAGGCTACCTTAGGGGGTCAAATGGCGACCGAAAAATCCGATCGGCTACCAGTAGCCATTTAGGCTACCTAGGAAAAAATTTACGGGCGATTTAGGCTATCTGAGGATTACCCAAATTTATGGAATCATTCCTTCATAATTCCAAAAATGCGGATGCTGATACAAGATTATTTGTAAAAAAGTAAGAAATAATAACGTGATCTCGCTCCCATTTTTATTCCTTTACAAAATCATATTATATAACCTCATGTATGCTTAGTTAAGTTCTCGGTCACAAAATACGTCTCGAACGCGTTCGTTTGCGTTAAAGTATCAAATACTATGAGAACAGTATGCTTAGTCTAAGTTTTCGGTCACAAAATACGTTTCGAACGCGTTTGCGTTAAAATGTCAAATACTATGGGAACAGTATGATTAGTGTAAGTTTTCGGTCACAGAACACGTCTCGACCGCGTTTGCGTTAAAATGTCAAATAATATGGGAACAGTTTGTTGCCGTTTCGATCCACAAGTGGCGCTGCCAATTATTCCATAGTAATTGAGACGTTTACATGAACGCGTTCGAGACGTTTGTTCGTGTGAAAACTTACACTAGAGGCTCAGTTTGTTGCCGTTTCAATCCGCAAGTAGCGCTGCCAATTTTTCCATAGTAATTGAGACGTTTACGTGAACGCGTTCGAGACGTTTGTTCGTGTGAAAACTTACACTAGAGGCTCAGTTTGTTGCCGTTTCAATCCGCAAGTAGCGCTGCCAATTTTTCCATAGTAATTGAGACGTTTACGTGAACGCGTTCGAGACGTTTGTTCGTGTGAAAACTTACACTAGAGGCTCTGTTGGTTGCCGTTTTGATGCGCAAGTGGCGCTGCCAATTATTCCATAATAGGTAAACGTGTCCAAGACGTTCTTATATATATGCGAAAACCTACACTGGAGGCTCTGCAGAAGCTCACCATCACCATGGTCTAAGACGATGAGAAGTATTTTATTATACCATGACCATCATTAAATGGTATCTACTATTACTTACTATATCACTATCATTAAACGATAATTTTAAAATATAAATATTGATTGCTTTACGTTGTATTTTTTTTACGTTTCTTCTTTATCTGCTTAGCTCAAAATTTTAGGCGAATTAGGCTACTTGAAAAAAAAAAACATATAAGGCGATTTAGGCTACTCGGTAGTCAAAATTTGGCGAATTGAGTTAGCAGACATCTGGCAACCCTGACGTACGTTAGTGAGTAGAGGAGATTACACAGCTTATTCATTCGGCGTCTCCAATAAATTATAAATTTCCAGAATATAAATTTAGTTTGTGTTAATAATGGCAGATAATAAGAGGTAAGTGTAAAACATTTCCTAATTTTCGTTATTATGTAAATGTTTGACGAAACTCGATGGATATAAGCTAGAAAATGAACTTCGGAAAATTGGCTTGTCATCATGTCTACTTGAATGAAAAACCATTTCGTGCTATCGAATTCTGCAATTTCATTGATGAATTATTGTATTTGAACGGGAAATTATGTGTTTAGAAAGAAGGATTATTGATATGATTGATTTTGTTTGTGACGAGTGGGGGTTATATTTGCGGCGGCTTTACTTGGGATTGTTTTGTGCAGCCCCGATGACCTCTCGACCGCGATCCTCCGCCGCAAGGACAGGCCCAACCGTCTGATCGTCGAGGAGGCCGTCAGCGATGACAATTCCGTCGTCGCCCTCTCACAGGTCAGAAATCCTTTGTCTCCCATTTTGTTTTTTTTTTGGAGCCTCAGTAGCCTAAGACTTAGTTTAGTGCTTTTGAGGTATACCTGAAGTCTTCTATCCAGTTTTTAATAAACATAATGCCTATAATGGGCAAAGTTTCATCACATTAATAAGTGATGAAAATTTTCAAGTGTCACAAATTACAAGTCCAATGACCCTAATGCTAATGTAACATAAGCCCCAGAAAAAGCATCAGATTTGTGTTTTTGCCATGAAAAACTAAAAGAGTTCAACATAGCAGTCTTTCATACTGTCAGTTAGCTGTGAGCTGGTCTGTAGTAAAAAATAATTTTTGAGTGACGTGCTTATTATTATGGACAATTGTTCCCTATGTAGGTACTTATATGTAAATAATATTAACCTACATGCAAATAATCATTGAAAATTAAGAAACTATTTATACCAATAAGCTCTATTAAGTAGTTGTTACTTGCTAGTTTTGATACTTTATTTTTGCATCATCATAGGCATAACAAATTTCAGATCATTGACTTAAACATTTTATTCATCAATTCGCTAACTGATTAACATGACTTAATGGATTGAGCCATTTATGTTAGAACATTTTAAAGAGGAAATTTAATTTTGATGCTACTTGCATTGTTTATTCAAAATAAGCAAAAGACACCTTTCTGCCTAATAACACTCACACCCTATACAAACTAGATCTATATAGAGAAATGTTTTTTTTTTAATTATAACTTGGTGTTACCAAATTTTTTCATCCTAACGAACTTAGTGCCACATTTAATCAACTTAGATTAAACCGTAAACCAAAATTTGGCTCCAATGGTCCATTTCTCGAAGCTTAAGTTACGATGTAACTTGTTTAGACTTGTAGTTTCCAGAAACAGGCCACAGGCAGCTATGCCTACCACAGCTTGAAATAGGAATCATGATCTTGTGTAGGTAATCTAACTAATATTATAAATGCGAAAGTATGGATGGATGGACGGCCCAACGGATCTGGATGAAATTCGGCACATAGATAGAGAAAAGTCTGCAATAGCACACAGGCTACTTTTTATCCCGGAAAATTGCGTAGTTCCCGCGGGATAGCGATAAACGAATTATTTGCAGACGAAGTCGCTGGCAACAGCTAGTAAGTAAATAAGTACCATATTTACTTTTGGGAGGAGAAAACATGTTACTAAATTTAAACTTTATTTGTAGAAAAGTGTTATCTTGAAGCTATAATAACAATTAAGGTTTATACTGTTACAAATTTTATTTCAAAACTACTACACTACTAAACTATTGCATACTGTGTAGTATTGTTTATAAATGATCAAGATTCCTTTCTGTGGCATGACTGAACTTTTTTGGGTCAGTTGTTTGGTTTGCTTATTAGTTATCCATTTTCTACTTTTTTGACTCACCCCTCATTCCCCAAGTTAATTTGTGACAAAACTGCCACAAAATGTTAGTATCATTACAACAATATTTAGAAAGCAAGATAAGTATTCTAGGAACTTTATGTTGTATTGTGACTACAATGTTATATGCTACATTCACAGAAGTTGAACTGTAAAAACTTATAGCTATGTATAAACTATAGGTACACAGTTAATGTAGTTTTCCGTTGAGTTTAAGTACAGTTGATACACCATGCCTATTAAAGAAAAAATAACTAGTAAGTGGGTTTGGGATTAAATTCTAAGTGTTACCACATGCATTTAAGCATTTCCTTTTTATAGAAAACTAGCTTCTGCCCGCGACTTCGTCTTCGGATAGAAAGTAGCCTATGTTTTAATCTAGGGTACCAGCTATTTCGTTCCAAATTTTATCCAAATCCGTCCAGTCGTTTTAGCGTGAAGAAGAAACAATCATACACACTCACATCATCACATCGTCACTCACAACCTTTCACATTTATAATATTAGTAGGATTGTATCACATACTGAGGCACTCGGTCACAGGTTAAGCTCTTATGCCGATACATTGTCTTAGATATTGATCCGTTTGCTTAATTCGTTGTTACCCTATGGGTTAATGTGACAAAATTGTACGAAGCCCGTTTTCAAATAAATAAATAAATAAAAATAAAACCTTTCGTCTGCCTAGTTCCTGATCGGGGCCAAGATTTAAGCCTATCTTTTTTTATTAATCTTTGACGTATAATAAATAAATAGGTATTTGGTATGGCATGCAAAACATTAAAGGTGTTGAGTCGAATCAAATTGTATTATTTTCTATGACCAGAACCACACTATGAACATCCGACGCGACGCCATGCGCATACATTCGTTGCATCGGGTCGCGTCGCGTGTTAATAATGTGTTTCCACCTTAACTTCTCCAACTCACTCGTTCTTCATTCAAAATTACGTATATCCCCCTAACAGGCGAAAATGGAGCAGCTTCAATTATTCCGTGGAGACACGGTTCTCCTCAAAGGCAAGCGTCGCAAGGAGACTGTCTGCATCGTGTTGTCAGACGAGAATTGTCCCGATGAGAAGATCCGCATGAACCGTGTCGTGCGCAACAACCTGCGCGTGCGGCTGTCGGATGTTGTGTCTATCGCGCCGTGCCCGTCTGTCAAATACGGGAAGCGCGTGCATATACTGCCTATTGATGACTCTGTAGAAGGGTTGACTGGGTAAGTAATGTTTAAGCTACATAGAGAAAGTGTAAAGGGGTGGTTATAAGTTATTTTGATCGCATCATATTTCATAACTGGCAACTTGCATAGAAAGGAGTTTTTTTATTTTTCTCTAAAAATAATTCTGGACATTAAAATGTTGCATTCTGTTGTCGAACTTTAGGTTATTTAATGTAATTAGTATGTAGATTGTACAAATGAATTGCATGTCATCCATGATTTGTATGTTTTGCATACTTTATTTTTTTAAATTCTAGCAGGCAAATGAAATACACAAAAATATTGCATTTAATGGATTTAATTCACATAAAATTTCAATCAAAGTGAATTTGTAACAGCTCATTACTATTAGTGAACAATTGTTATTTAACTAATTCCTCAACAGAAACCTGTTTGAAGTGTACCTGAAGCCGTATTTCATGGAGGCCTACCGCCCCATCCACCGCGATGACACCTTCATGGTGCGCGGAGGCATGCGCGCCGTCGAGTTCAAGGTGGTAGAGACTGACCCGTCTCCCTACTGCATTGTGGCTCCTGACACGGTCATCCACTGCGAGGGAGAGCCCATCAAACGAGAGGTTAGTACTAGCTTTTCACCAAAACCAATATTAAACTCTTGTGATGTGAGGCAACAGGGGCCTTGCCATGACGTCTTAATGCGATTTGGTTTAGGTTCGCTTGCTGTCAGATCCATACTAAAAAGACAGCTAAAACCTGTACAGTCGCCGTCAGATATATCGTAGCGGGCGAGGTCCTCAAATAATTCGGAACAGCCTTAAATTTCAATAAATTCGTTACACTGATAAGGTTAATAACATCAGAACACGCAATCAGTCAAAAATATAATAGCAGCGACTTTTCAATAAAATCGGGACGTCACAGATCGTCAAAGGTATCGATGCATACAGGCTAACCATAAATATCGGAAAATTTTTGGAAAATATACCTTAACTTTGTGACAAACAGTTTAATTTTTTTTATTTATTTATAAGCCTTTTTATTCCGAATCCGCTATAATTTCAGTAAGTACATGTTGTTGTTGTTGTTATTGTCGTTTATTTATTAAATTGTCGCGTAATTCGGCGTGCCTCATGGCATAGGCCTCCTCCGTGTATTGGAGGGTTTGGGCTATAGTTCCCACGCGCGCCCAGTGCGGATTGGGAACTTAACACACACCATTGAATTTCTTCGCAGATGTGTGCAGGTTTCCTCACGATGTTTTCCTTCACCGAAAAGCTCATGGCAAATTACAAATGTAATTTTCGCACATAAATTCCGAAAAACTCAAGAGGTGCGAGCCCGGGATTTGAACCCACGACGCTCTGCTTGAGAAGCCACAGGTCAAACCACTAGGCTACCACGGCTTTTTTTTACAGCACAGTTTAAATTACAGTGTGTTTATTAATAAAATTAGTTTTATAAAATAGAACTACATGCTTTGACTTATAACAGCAGGAGAAGAAAAATTTTATTCGTAAAAATGTATATTTGGCAATTTAGTGGCCGGTAACAATTTACACTTTATATTACGGAAAAGGTTTTATGTTACTAACACAGTGAATTATGCATGCAGACGCGTACACTATATAGGTGACATATCTTTCATTTTGGCATGACGTTTGAGCCTTATTTGTATTTTGTTTGAAATTCGAATCTATTATTATATTCTTAAGGTTTATTTTCCACATATGTTCCGATATTTATGATCAGCCTGACTGCGTCGATACCTTTGACGATATGTGCTTCCTGATATTTTTAGCTCATTGAACGTCCCGAATTTATTGAAAAGTCGCTGCTCTTATATTTATGACGGATTGCGTGTTCCGATGTTAGTAACCATATTTAGTGTAACGAATTTATTGAAATTTAATGCTGCTCCGAAATATTTGAGGACCTCGCCCGCTACGATATATCTGATGGCGACTGTACTGAGTCGGAATTAGGACGTCATAGTAAGGCCCCTGGTGACTAAAACGGATGTCTCTACTGCATTGTGGCTCCTGATCCTGACAGTGACACATCCAACCACAGCGAGGGAGAACCTCGCGGGAGGTTAGAGCCAGCCATTCAGTCAAGTTCTAGACTTTGCATTGAGTGCAGTGGCAATAACGTGACTTAACCCTTCGTATGCTTATGACACGGATCCGTGCCAAATTTAAGCCTATCTTTTTTTTTTTAATTAGTTGAATTTGTGCATATAGAAACATGAGACTAGAATGCAGTACTTTTTTTAGCTCCCGCATACGAGGGGTTAAGACGAAACTGTCACTATATTGCATTGTAGCTTCTGGCACGGTCAGTCACTGCTAGAGTGCTGGAGAATCCATCAAGCGTGAGGTTAGCACGAGCCTTTCAGTTAACCTTTCCGCCGCCACGTCAAATACAAGAGACGTCACCATATGCCAGACGTCTTTATTGCGAAGCCTTAAGTTGAACCTAAACCCAATTGAATGAAGGTTGCTTTTGCATTGAAGTAATGGACGTATATATAGGTCGTTGGCGTTGAACCTGCGGTGCTGATACAAGTGCCGGCACGTAAGTCTAGCGATGACCGTTGATGCGGGGTAGTCGAAAATAAGGTATCGCGGGGGAGTGCGGGTGTCGATGGCGGGCGTACACCACGTTCGACTAACGTGCCGCCAGTACTAGACTCAGCATTAAGGTGCGACCAAACCGCCGCTTAAAAAACGGTGACGTTACGGAATCGCAACAAAATGTATGAAGAAACGGTGAGAAAACGTGACGCGTACGACACGTCACTGCGTATACGCTCGCACCCTTAAGTGCAGTAGTGGCATTAATTAGGGTGGCTAAGACGAAACTGTCACTATATTGCATCATAAGTTTTGACACGGTCATCCACGAACATCCGACGAACAACCCATAAAACGAGAGGTTAATGCTACTACACTTAACAATATCTGGGGCCTTACCATGACGTCTTAATGCGATTCAGTTTAGGTTCGCTCGCTGTCAGATTCATGCTAAAAGTGACAGCTAAAACTTGAACTGAGCCTGAATTAGGACGTCATGGTAAGGCCCCAGGCATCACTCTCAGCATTGAGAGCCGTGACAATAGGGTAGCTAAAACAAATCTGTATCTACTACATCGTGACTACTGACTACTGCCTGGTTGAATAAATTCTGCAAAAAAAAAAAATACAACCGAATTGAGAACCTTCTTTTTTTGAAGTCTGTTAGAAAATTATACTATTCCACGCGCACGGAACACAGAACACGAAGACGCCAATTAACTATCAATTACCTAATAGGTAATCACGAAGGCGTTCAATTAGTCGGAAAAATTTGCTGTGCCTTATCTATATCGGCATCTCGGTCGCGCAGTCGACACGGGCCATTAAAGTCGCGTTAAAGTAACCTACCAGTAATTGTTACGACTTTGCGCAGAGCCTTTGCGTTTACTGTGGGTGCGGCGATTAGTTATATTGTAAATGGAACTGCCAACAGCGTATAGCTGCAGTTCAATTTTTAATATTGGAAAACTCGTACGACACGAGATTTTACATGAAAACGTTACTTGCGTAGCTGTTTTTATGTGTTGTTAAAATTCATATGTTTAACCCTGAATGTGGAATTTCATAAATATATTACCATAATATGTCATGATTACAGTTTTTGTAGCGATGAAAAAACTTATCCGCCAAGCAGCTCTAGTGTTGGTATACTACTGCAAGGGGTCATTATATTATTGACCCCTCCCCCTCGTTGTCTCAGATAGTCACATTTGTGAGACCCCCCTCCCTAGTGTGACGTCACATATTTTGCAATTTTACATCTAGTAAATAATTAAATTATAACAGTAGTTCCGTAATTAAAGTCGTCACAATTTAAAAGGCCCGTTTTGACATTTGTCTTCCTGACGTAACTAGTGATGTCACCGAATGACTCGGTACCAGGGCCGTCTTTAAACTATTTGAGGCCCTGGGCACATTAGGATCATGGGGCCCCTATGACCTAAATATCGGTTATCATTTGGTAATCTGGCAGGAACTAGGGGGCCCCATTCGATCGCGGGGCCCTGGGCACGTGCCCATAGTGCCCAGTGGAGAAGAGGGGCCTGCTCGGTACTCGATACTCACGATAAATCGATTCAAGTTTCGAGACATACCCATCAATGAAAAATGCAATTACCTTCAGAACATTTCGATCGGTAAAAAATAGAGAACTACATGGGCGTGAACTGTCAAAATGGGCCTTTTAAATTGTGACGACTTTAGTTTTAGTTATGATGTAACTACCTGTTAAATTTTGAAATGTGACGTCACGAAACTTAGGACCCCTTCCACACCTTGTCACACTTCGTCGACTCCCTCCCCCTCCTTAGCGTGTGACGTACTTTATGGATAGCCCCCAACTGTCAACTTTGTCTTGTCAAGTGAAGGTGCATTTTACATTGCATGTACTGACTTCATATCAAGGTAATGACGGAAAGATGAATGATGCATAGCGTTGTTGCCGTAATTATCTAAAATAGGCACTTTTTCAAGTTTTTTAGTGAGTCATACCCATCAAGTATTATGTACTGACCCACTACGGTCATCGTCATCTTGTGAAGAGGGCAATGGCGTGTGATGGTTTATAATTGCGGGAGAGAAGGATCGTGGCGTGTGATAGCGATATAGCCATGTTCGTGAATGGCAAGTCTGAGTATTGGGGCCTTACCATGACGTCTTAATGCGATTCAGTTTAGGTTCTGTCTCCGCCGAAAGAGCAATTATAGAGCGACCGTTTAGCTGAGTTCTCCCCCGCACGGGTACAGTACCGGGCGCAGGGTAGGCGACAAAGGGGGCTGAGAGCGGTGCGGGCGGGTAATGCACCTGCCGCCCGCACCTCTCGGCCCCCTTTGTCACCAGTTAAGCGGTCGACTCCTATACTCGGTCGATTACTATAGACTAGAGTACTGATGGGCTACTTTGAATAATAATTCGATTAGTCGATTATTGTAATCATTCGACTTAGTCGACTATTTCGAATATTAGTAGTACTCAAAATCCACTCCATCCATAAGTCGAGTTGACGTTGATATAACTAAATAGCTGACAACTAACGCATAAACGGATTATTTGCAGACGAAGTCGCTGGCAACAGCTAGTGAATTATAAACGCGAAAGATTGTGAGTGACGATGTGAGTGAGTGTGTGTTTGTTCCTTCTTCACGCTAAAACGACTGGACGGATTTGGATAAAAATTGGAACGAAGATAGCTGGTACCTTAAATTAAAACATAGGCTACTTTTTATCCCGGAAAATAGCATAGTTCCCGGGCGATAGCCATAAATATGTCAATTGCCAATTCCACGCAGACGAAGTCGGGGGCAGAAGCTAGTGATTCATAAATCAGCAAATTAGTCGAAGTCTCCCATCACTAGTCTATAGATGACTATATCTTATCTCGAACTCACTCGTCCATCTATTGCTTATCATCCTCTACAACATTGTAAGTATAGACTATAATGTATAACGTATTGTTTAACAGGAGGAAGAGGAAGCGCTGAACGCGGTCGGCTACGACGACATCGGCGGCTGCCGCAAGCAGCTGGCTCAGATCAAGGAGATGGTGGAGCTGCCGCTGCGCCATCCCTCGCTGTTCAAGGCCATCGGGGTCAAGCCGCCTCGCGGGATCCTCATGTACGGCCCGCCCGGCACCGGCAAGACGCTCATCGCCCGCGCCGTCGCCAACGAGACCGGTCAGTGCCTTAGTCCCACAATGCCATGGATTAGGGTGGTGTTTCTTAACCTTTTTCAGCCATGGATGCGTAGGAGAAGTGGCACAATTTTTAAGAACCCCCTAATCAAAAATGAAAAAAGAACCACCTTCAAATGTTTTTTTTTTTAAATGTGAATAGGAAGGCAAACGATCAAGTGGGTCACCTGATGGTAAGCGATCACCACTGCCCATAGACACCCGCAACCCCGGAGGGATTGCAGATGCGTTGCCAACCTAGAGGACTTAGATAAAATGCCTCTTGTGCCCGTAATTTTCCCGGCTGTCTTACTCTGCACACCGGAACACAGCAGTGCAAGCACTGCTGCTTAGCGGCAGGATTAGCGAGTAAGATGGTGGTAGCGATCCGGACGGACCTTGCACAAGGCCCTACCACCCGCCTTGTAGCCTTAATCCGCTTATAGATGTCATAATATGTATTGCTTTAGAAATGTCGAGTTAAAATTTATTTTTGGTGTGAGCCTCTGTGCATCTAGGCCAAGCCAGTGCGGGGCTAGGGCTAGGGGCCCGTGGCATTTTGCTAGTTCTGCCACGCTATAGTTTCGCCACTGCTTGCAATATTGCCGTGCCAGGCCAAAAAGATTTTTACGGAATCCAATGCAAAAAATGCAGAAATATTTGGACACAAGTTGGGCCCTATTTTATAAAGCTACAAAGTTACAATTTACAAGCGTTTCTTTCGTGTTAGATAGAGACTTCCGCTTGTAAATTATTACTTGTAGCTTTATAGAATAGGGCCCTGGCGTTTTTGACTTAGCACGGCAGACACAACGTATAGAGTAGCAAAGAAACGTAATAATGTATTGATAGTAACATCATTCCCCAGGCGCTTTCTTCTTCCTAATCAATGGTCCCGAGATCATGTCTAAGCTGGCCGGCGAGTCGGAGTCCAACCTGCGCAAGGCGTTCGAGGAAGCCGACAAGAACTCGCCCGCGATCATCTTCATCGACGAGCTCGACGCTATCGCGCCCAAGCGCGAGAAGACGCACGGCGAGGTCGAGCGCAGGATCGTGTCGCAGCTACTCACTCTTATGGACGGTTGGTGTTGCCAGATATACATTTAGGCCGACTTGCACAGCCCTGAGTAAAAAAATGTCACTAACCCGGGGTTAGGCTTGGCAGTTACATACATTTACGTACGTTCCGTACATTTTTTTGACACTACTTAGCCTGGGGTTAGCATCTTAACATGGGGTTAAGGTGTTAACCCTGGTCCGTGCAAGTGGCCCTTAATGTTGTAAAATAAGTGGTGGTTCAAAGAAGAGTAATGCTTCAATCCTTTGCCAGGTATAATACGTAGAGTGACCACATGAATGTATACAAATATTTGACCTTGCTACATTTGCAATAATAATATGGTACAAAATCAATTGAAGACATTAAAAATTATAATTGTATTTAAATTGACAACATTTCATATTTCTAAGCCTATCATTTTAATGGTTCTCTGTATTCTGTTTGAAAAGATGAACATGCTGACAGTTTAATTTTTTCGCTAGGGTTTGTATTTAATTTATAATTAATTTATTAATTTTTGCTTATTCTAAAAGGGCGTAACTCCGATACTATCACAGAATAGACACTTACCCTTTTGTCTTTTCTGTATAGAAAAAAATCTGACGTCAATTTCAAATTGTCAATGTCAGGCCTTATTCTCCGGTATTCGATTTTCGAGGTTCGCTTCGTGCTGTTCCGCTCATACTAATATAGTCATTAACTTGAGAGTGAGAGAGAAGGTATGCAACGAACTTCAAAAATAGAATTTCAGAGTTGCCCCCCTTGTACTTTGAAGTTGTCATATACAAAATTATGGTCGCTTATTTTTTCTCGTGAAAAAGGCAAAGGTGTTTCACCTATCCTGTGGTAGTTTTGGTAAAATTAGGACATATTTTTAATTAATTTTTATTTTTTATAATAAGCGATATTAAAATTATATAAACATAATGCAGTGATCAGGAGGCAAAATGCTTTCGAACCATATATACATTTTCAGGTGTTATAAAAATGAAATGTTGTCAATTGATCCCTCATAGGTAAAAAGATTAAACTTTGATTCATTTTGTAGTAGCTTACCTAAATTAGCGGGGCCTGGGAAAGGGTTAAATGTAACGCCTGGTGATGAAAACTTAGTGCCTTTAAAAATTCGTGTTCAGTGAGTATATCTGCCTTATCAAATTGTATTGTATGTACATACATTATGTATAAGTAGGTTATTGCACATACATTATAGTGGATTACATTAGGTTAGTTATATTAGTTATGTTAGTAACTTTTTATTAATTTTATTCGAAGATTTAAGATTTATTTTGCGCTTGGGTGGTAATCAAGTACACACATAGACTTGTTAAATCTTTTTACTTTTGCTTTGATGCATTTTTTTTATCCTTTCTGGTAATCTGCAAGTGAAAAACAAAGCCATCAAGTAGTTCCCGTAGTAAACCTTCTCGTGCTTTCCTTAAATATAAATCCCATAACATACAGGCATGAAGAAGTCGTCCCACGTGATTGTGATGGCGGCGACCAACCGTCCCAACTCGATCGACTCTGCGCTGCGTCGCTTCGGCCGCTTCGACCGTGAGATAGACATCGGTATACCCGACGCCACCGGCCGGCTCGAAATACTCCGCATACACACCAAGAACATGAAGTTGGGAGATGATGTGGATCTAGAACAGGTAGGAAGTCAAGGTGGTCGGGGTAATCGTGAGAGGTCAGCTCAAATGCCAGCTTTTTTTTTGGGTTGTTTAGGCTATTACTGTGACTACTTTTATGATAACTAACGATTTTAGTGAAAAAACTAGCTTTGGTAAGCTATAAAAGCCACCTGAGGCTAACAGCAAAAGTCCGTTCGAAAAAAAAATTGGCATGTGTCTAAATGTATGTATGTCAAACTCATTATTGTACATAAAACACATGAAAAAAAATATAAATATTGTTTAACTAAACTTCTATCGCTAACTAAAGGATTTATTACTAATTTTTGAATGGTTGCGGCAGTATTTCTGTTATCTAATTAATTAAACAGTTGTGCCTTTCATCTTTAAGGATATTGTTTTTTGACGCGACTGGTATCGATTTCTAGTTGCTTGGAACAAGCGATTCCTAATTTGACATTACGAAGTGTAAATATTTTTAACGTTTTAGCCGCCGAAAATATTGATACCGAATATATCAACATCGCCGAGTGGCACAAATATTATGACATATTGTCTTATTTATAAGTCTACGGCGAAATGGGGGCGTTCAAGTATTACGTAAGCGCTTGAGGGGGGCGAGGGGGTCTTTGCTTTGCTTATTTTTGATGACATGG
This sequence comes from Pandemis heparana, assembly GCA_963854515.1. Classification (NCBI taxonomy): domain Eukaryota; kingdom Metazoa; phylum Arthropoda; class Insecta; order Lepidoptera; family Tortricidae; genus Pandemis; species Pandemis heparana. Next base: position 10,983,218 of record OY978023.1, on the reverse strand, counting down.
TGGGTGGGGGGGTCGATATCGTGATTACGTCAGCAGTTATTATTTACTTTTTTACACAAATGGCAACCCACAAATATATAAAAAACCGAATACATTAAAAGAAAAATGCCTATAGGTACCAACGATTACGTAAGCATGGGGGGGGGGGGAAGAGGTTTGCTTACTTTTGCTGACAAGGGGAAGGAGGGGGTAAATAATTGTAAAAAATGTGCTTACGTAATACTTGAATGGCCCCAATGAGGTGGATATTTTGTCTTATATTTAAGACCACGGCGGTTAGAAATAAACTTGTTGACTCGAAAAACTTCATTCCAGAGATGGAGTGATGCGAAATATTTATTTTTTGTTAATTTTCCACTATTATTTTTATTCTGCTATTGGGTGTGGTCACAAAACAACGACTATAAAAATCGGTGCAGTCGGGACTTATAAATTATGTAAATAACTCTGCTTTTTTTTATTTGTGGCTACATCTATCTCGCCATATACGAACTAAATTGACGTATCCTACATAGCGATATCAAATTTATCCGAGCGATTGAACATAATATACAAGAACCCGACAACCGTCGGGCAGTAGCCCACCGGACACGACACCTGTCTGGTCGGTCTTTTCAATGGTGGATGAGGAAGTTTACACCCGGTTCCTCACGGCCCCCGAATATTTAAGTAGATTGTTTTAATATTGAATGATGATGACTGTTGGCGACTGGCTGGGTTACAGTCTCCTTCTAGCTTATATTTATTATTCTTTTTGTTCCATTCTTAAAAACACCTTCACTGACAATGACATGGACTTTTTTACCAGTTGCGCTGTGAGTTTGTAGCGCTACACTCCTATTAGGCTCCTAGTTGTATGTTAGTGTGTTTAGTTTATGTGATTAAACCCCTATTATCCACCAAGCGGGACTTTGAATTTAATCGTCAACAATGACAGATCGCGGCCGAGTCCCACGGGCACGTGGGTGCGGACCTGGCCTCGCTCTGCTCGGAGGCCGCGCTGCAGCAGATCCGCGAGAAGATGGACCTCATCGACCTCGAGGACGAGCAGATCGACGCGGAGGTGCTCAACTCGCTGGCCGTCTCCATGGACAACTTCCGGGTCAGTTCACATTTATAAATACGTTTTTAGGATACGTTACCTACAGATGTAGTGCAAAATGATTTTCCATCTGGAAAACTCGGGTTTCAATCGGAATACGATGGCACCCGAACTGTCAATCAATGACTATTAAATGAGTGATGTTTTCATATCCATTAATATGGAACTTTATTGTTTAGTGTGTGAAAGTGAAAAACAATAGTATTTTTTTGTCAGATACACCATAATAAAGACATCCGTAAAAGGTAGGTTGCCCTTTGTCAGATGACGCAGTACTATTGTAAAAATTTGTAAGACACGCCTTTGGCTCCAGAGCCTCGGACTCTGGGCAAGGCAGAGTTTTAAATAGGTACCTGTGGTTTCCCATCAGGCTGACATGGTCACCATTGGTGCACTCAAGCCTTGTCAAAATCTTTAGATAAAAAAAAATAAAAAATAATGAGTACAATGTTCATAGATATATATATTACTTCGTAAAGATAGGCCCAACGCTTACGAGTAATTTGTCCAATGCGGTGGTCCTAAAAGACCACCGTGCCTTAGTCTATGACAAGACGCCGTATCGGTCAGCAGAAGTGTGTCAGAGAAAATGCTCAATTGCGCAGTAAGCGAATTGTTCGGACAAGCGTCTCTTGTTCTTGACTTTTGATATCATTGATCATGTTGCATTCTCGTGGTCGTCCACAGTACGCGATGACGAAGTCGTCCCCGTCGGCGCTGCGCGAGACCGTGGTGGAGGTGCCCAACGTGTCGTGGACGGACATCGGCGGGCTGCAGTCGGTCAAGCGCGAGCTGCAGGAGCTGGTGCAGTACCCGGTGGAGCACCCGGACAAGTTCCTCAAGTTTGGCATGCAGCCGTCGCGCGGCGTGCTGTTCTACGGACCGCCTGGTTGCGGTGAGTACACAATACTGTCTTGTAATTAATTAGCTTCTGCCCGCGACTTCGTCTGCGTAGAATTATACGTATAAACTTTCCTCTTGAATCACTGTCTATTTAAAAAAAACACCGGGTAGCACGCACACAGAGTGCCGGCAGAGGTGAACACACGCACACTCGCGCAAAACGGAAAAAAAAACTTTTCCTACACGAAATTTGGTCACCTGAGAGAACACTGTTATTCCACACCTTAGGCCAAACGCACAAACGTTAAAGCGACGAAATCAAATCAAGGTGCATTTCAAAAATCGAACGCGACTCTAGCTTCATTCATTCTCTAGCTTTAGGGCCCAGGTGTTTGGGTGAGGCCCTGTGATTAAGACACGTTTGACAGTGTTTGTCCGTTTCCAGGTAAGACGCTGCTGGCGAAGGCGATCGCCAACGAGTGCCAAGCCAACTTCATCTCGGTGAAGGGCCCCGAACTGCTGACCATGTGGTTCGGTGAGTCTGAGGCCAACGTGCGAGACATTTTCGACAAGGTGAGAACGTACTCTTTACGAATGTTAATATACATTAACAAGAAGTTTCATTTGGTGAAATAACATTTTGACTGACGCTATTGATATTATAATTCATAATTTATTGATCTGTTGTAACAAAATGAGGCTGCTATTTTTTTCATCCTTGGTTAAGCCTAACTACTATTTGGATTAACGTGAAAGCGAACGCGTGGCCTACATTCGTTTACTAGTTAGTACCAGATAATCGTAGCGACCAAAGACGCCATATTGAGCACACGCTCATAAAACCATTGACACAGAGCCTTGTTCCGGCAATTTCACCTTTATAATAAATAAATAATTTATCTGACGCTGTTGTAACCATTCTTTGTCCGTGGTTTTATTAGTATTACCATGGGCTAGTAGCATTACGTGTTGGTAGTACCAAGGGCAATTTTGTTTGTCCATGGTTCTACTAATAGGACTAAATCATTATTTTGTACGGGCATTGGTTCGGTACCCAGTAGGGCCACGGGCAAAGTATGGTTGTAAGTGAACGCGCCAGAAAGCCTGACGCGGCGTGGCGGCCATTTTGACGTGTCTGTTGTGCGCAGGCGCGGTCAGCGTCGCCGTGCGTGCTGTTCTTCGACGAGCTGGACTCGATCGCGAAGTCGCGCGGCGGCTCGGTCTCGGACGCCGGCGGCGCCGCCGACCGCGTCATCAACCAGATCCTCACAGAGATGGACGGCATGGGCGCTAAGAAGAACGTCTTCATCATCGGTCAGTATAATAGAATAGAATACGAGTAGAATCGTTTATTGCAAGTCACATTACAGCAGTGGCGTAGTGTCCATAGAACTCGATTCCCACTGGCTTTCCTATTTTAAGGCATTTGGGCAATTTACTGTGCAGAATTAGAGGAAAAGGCTAGTTAAGTTCCCTTCGGCTTGCCTTCTGATATACTTGACGCCACGCCACTGCATTACAGTATAAAGGTGGAAATCATTAACATTAATAGTACAGATGTGATACTCTGCAAGGGCATAGCAACATAAATATTATAAATCTGGCGCTTCATGTTTTACAATTTGAATTAAGCATAAATATTACAAAGAAACATTCACTGAATTATACATTCAATACCTACTAACAGTATAGACATGCACAAAAGTGAATGGGTATTCAAAGAATTCCAAAGCTTTATTTTGCAAATAGGCCGCCAAGGGGTCTTTTACATGTCTTTTTTGAAACTACCAGCGCATTCGGAAAGTCCATCATTGCCAAGAATGCGCTGCAAGAAACTTGGCATTTACTAGACAAGCGTGTTCCACTCTCGTGATTTTGATCAAATGTATCCCTATTTTGCATAAAAGAAACATAACGCACTATACTTGTTTCCTTACTTGAGGAGCCTACTCTGAAATTAGAAATCTCTCACTGAACGACTACATTGACTACTGGTACAATTTTTACTCAGAAGTGCTAACATGAGGCATGAGCCCCCTCTCCCAAACTAACGCACTTTGTCTTTGTATTTTTTTTTTGTTAACAAAACTAAAAATACGTGTCGAATACTTTTTGATAATCTACCTATCTTATGTAGCAAATAAAATCCTGGTTTTTCAAATCCAAATACTAGTTATTTGAATGTTTTTGTGTGGGTTGCAGGCGCGACGAACCGTCCGGACATAATCGACCCGGCGATCCTACGGCCGGGCCGGCTGGACCAGCTGATCTACATCCCGCTGCCGGACGAGAAGTCGCGCGAGGCCATCCTGCGCGCCAACCTGCGCAAGTCGCCCATCGCCAAGGACGTTGACCTCACATACATCGCCAAGGTACACATGACCCATAGACGAGCCTTTCGCCCGCGCAGAGGCTTATACCGCCCGCGCGGGGTAGGACGACAAAGGGAACCGAAAGCGGTGCGGGGGCGGGTAGTGCGCCTGCCGCCCGCGCAGAGAGACCCCCTTTGTCACCTACCTCGCGCCCCTGCGTCGCGCGGGCGAGGACTCAGTTAAGGCGCTGTCAACAGCAAATGACCTTGAGCAGCGCCACTCTTCACACATACGGTTCGCGTGCCTGTGAGTGAAAGAGAAGAAACTATTCCGGCAGAATGGCGCGCGCCTAAAATCTTGCAAATAAGACACAAATAAGAAGAAATAAAAAAAAGTATGGATTATTTGTGAAATATGACTCGTTAGCCGTGTAGGTATGAATATGTTGACTTCATGTTTTTAATTGCAGACCCATACGTCGAAAAAATAAAGACATAGAACCGTTTAATGATGATTTTAAGACCAATCTTTGCAATTATTTTCTATCGAGCCGATTTTGTTCAATTATGTATCGAGTCCGTCTAGCGTGTTTGAAATATGATGAAAATTAACATTATATTTTTTTTGTACTTTTTGTGTGTAGTTTTTCTTAAAAAAGTGCTTAAATAACATCAATTTCAACAAAATTAGGTGTTGTCAGCCTCTTAAGCGGTCGGTCTACACATCGTTTCGAGTCGCGTTCGGCTAACGTTGGGCGCACTCGGCACGGCTGGCGTCGTTTACATGTTCACTTTTTAGAGCAGTTTAACCTTGTAGCCATTTGATAGTTATACCAAAACATTGATTTTGTGCTGTAACCATTTCTGAATAGATGCGTTTTTGTTTTCTCTGTGACGGCAAATATGTTGCCGTTACCTACTAAAGGGTTAACTTAGTTAGAACCAGTCATCATCATCATCTCCAGCCTATATACGTCCCACTGCTGGGCACAGGCCTCCTCTCAGAATTAGCTACAGCCCACCAGCCGTACAGTTCTCACGCGGGCCCAGTGCGGATTGGGAACTTCACACACCATTGAATTGCTTCGCAGATGTGTGCACCGAGAAGCTGGTGGTGAATTTCAAGACCCAGTGTCACTATTGAAATCTCAATCCGAGTAGAGTGAAACGTTAGAACCTTGTAATATTGGACCAGCTAGATGTCCACCTGACCATTGAAAAACTGTCAATAGAATTATTCTGAGTTTTAATCAACAATTAGAAAAGGTTTGGTTTCGGTTTCGGCGATAAAATGATTCGGTGGGACACTACACTAGTTGTAGTTATTTGTCTTGCAAAAACGAATAAAATGTCTTCTTTCTTTCTTTAGTTAAATGTATGTATTGTGTGCAGGTGACGCAAGGGTTCAGCGGTGCCGATCTGACGGAGATCTGCCAGCGCGCGTGCAAGCTGGCCATCCGGCAAGCCATCGAGACCGAGATCACGAGGGAGCGCGCGCGCCAGCAGCAGCAGGCTGCTGTTATGGATGTGAGTGTTGAAAGGCAAACGTTTTGCTACATTAAAAATATTTGGGTTTTTAAAGTGAAAATTTCTTTAGCGGCGCTGAGCACTTTTTGGGATGGGTAAAATATGTTAAACTCCCGTCAGACGTAAGACGGAGGGAGAGTTAAGTACCAGGATATCAGATCCTCTAAGAGCTTATTTTGAAATACGAATGAATCGCGTTCGATTTTTGAAGTGTTTTTTGTTGAGTCGTGGAGCAAAAGTACTAGGGCATCAGTACATTGTTAGAGGTCTGTCAATTGATATAGATAATTAGAGCCGCCGCCGCCCGCCGCCCGCCGCCCCCCCTCCCTTTTTCACTATGAAGACTGATGGACCTAGGAACTTGAAATATGGCAGACGTAAACTTGAGTATCCCAGAGAAGAGAAGGGATTTTTTGAAATTCCCACGGGATAGGGAATAAATGAGGCTTATATATTTCTCAGTAACTATAATAACTAGATTCGTCAAATTCGGCACACATGTAGATGATTGTAACACAAACATGTTCTCCGGGAAAATGCGAAATTCCCGCGGGACAGAAATAAGTGCATTCAACTTTGGGGCTGCTTTTAAAAATTACATATTTCATTTGTATTACTTGAGTTATTGTCTACACGTACGAAGTCGCGGGCAATAGCTAGTAACATCATAACGTTTGAATGTATGTTTGTGTGCAGATGGACGAGGAGGACCCGGTGCCGGAGATCAGCCGCGCGCACTTCGAGGAGGCGATGAAGTTCGCGCGCCGCTCCGTCTCCGACAACGACATCCGCAAGTACGAGCTGTTCGCGCAGACGCTGCAGCAGAGCCGCGGCTTCGGGACCAACTTCAGGTGATTACCGACACTATAACTAAGCTGTAGGCTTACAGCCTTATTCATAAAAAGTTAGAGGCTCGCTATAGGACCGATGCAAAAAAACATGATTCATAAACGTCTGTTAGCGCTAATCAGTCCATCAAGGCTCTGTTAAATAGTCCGAAAGTTAGCGGACCGTAGAGCCTCCTTTATATATCTGCTAACTCACAAAATGGCCGCCACAAATGTCAACAGCTGATTTTGGCAAGAGCAAAAGTTTTTGTTGTTTTAAGTTTTTATCCCCTCCGGGAAAGATAAAGGAAACTAGATCCACACTGCCTCGTCTGAAAGAAAGAAGACATTTTATTCGCTGGTTTCCTACTAATTTGCTGCCACTGCTATCGATTTTTTTTTTTTTAATTCATCTAAAAGCCATTTTTGGTGTATGATTTGTCAAGGTGGCCAACATAACGCGTCTAATCCATCCATCAAAAGCTCATTAGCTAACAGACTGCTAGGAAGCGTTTATGAATCATACTTCTTAACAACTGTCAAATAAGTTTAATCAGTGTGTTAACTAATAGACCGATCAAACCTCAATTAAGGTTTTTTATGAATAAGGCTGTTATTGTCTAACTCGCTCGCAATCGCCATCGTGTTCATTTTGACATTTTGATTTTTGTATGAATTTGACAGCTAACTGATTCCGATGTCAATTGTCAACCCATACATGAACTGTCAAAATGAACACTATGCCAATTGCGAGCGAGTTAGACAATAAGCCTGGTCTTTGTATCACAATTCATAATGAAGGGTATTAAAACACGTGTGGGTTTATGAAACGACTCGAAAGAGAGTTTCATAATATGATCACATGCGTAATGTCTACCCCCCCTAAGGGATAGAGGAGTAACTAGATGAGCTCCCCAAACTCGTTTGTTCCGCGTAGCAAAACTTCCTTTCGCATTTTTCCCCACTAGCATTTGTTTTCGTGGACGTATTTCACCTTCGCGTGGGTTGACGGACGTTGCCTTTTCTAATAGATTTTATTCCAATCTTTTTTTTTACAATAATCGAGTAAGCCACTAGGAATTTTCCTACGCGGAACAAACAAGTCTAGGGAATGATCTAGGCACTCCTAAAGAGACGTGATTAATATGCATGTATTACGTGTACATAAATGCGAGAAATGCTCGTCTAGGCTCAAGGGAACGTTTCTAGTTTCTGGCCGGACTTATCAGTAGTATTAAAATGTGTTTGTCGTCAGATTCCCGACGAGTGCGGGCGCAGCGGGCGGCACGGGCACGTCGGGCGGCGACCAGCCCACGTTCCAGGAGGAGGGCGGCGACGACGACCTGTACAGCTAAGCGCGCGGCCGCCCCCCGCCCGCCGCCCCGCGCCCTCACCCACACGCACGCGAGGGAACCGCGAGCCGACCGGCCGGCGGGCGCAAGCGATGACAGTTTTAGGACTGAAATTATTACTTAAGGATTATCGGTAGTTATCCGTATGGGTGTGTCGGATCCGGGATGTGACGAGAGCTGAGGAAATGTCTATATTTACGATATTAAAAAATTCATTTAAATAAAATTTAATATTGACGCGTGCGTCACTCGAACCGTTTCGCTGGAATGTAAGTGTATTTATTTTGTATTTCAATCAATCGATAGCATTTCTTTATGTACCGATTCGCTTATGTTTAGTTGTAATTTGAATAATGTAATGTACAGCTCGCTCGGCGAGCCAGTAAGATCATATGATATAGAATAATTGTTAACCGTATTTGCCAGATCCTGTGCGTAGGCGACTATTACACAATATCGCAGTGATTTTTTAATAAAAGATTTTTATAGACCACTCTTTGGTTTTATTTTATGCCCTGTACCGGAGCAGTTTTACGGCTAACTATAAAAACAGCATAAAGACCTGGGGCCTTACCATGACGTCCTAATTCCGAATCGGTTCAAGATTTAGCTGTCACTTAGTATGGATCTGACAGCGAGCGAACCTAAACTGAATCGCATTATGACGTCATGGTAAGGCCCCTGTTGTTCACAAACTTTGTTCTTATTATTGACGCTTTCACTGCCGGTTGTCAGAGCCGCGACATCAGATGCCGCAAACGCACTCGTGCATTCAAAAATCTGCTAAAACTTAACAGCGTCACTGTGCGAAAGTCACGAGAAAAAATAAAATCGAAACGCTGTAAGTGTTTAAAGTGGAAGGTCATCGGTCGTGGTCCACCTGCCTAGTTCACCAGATGGGCCACGGGTACCTTTTCTTACCGATGGTCCACCGCAGTACACCTAGGTGAACCACTGTTACCTTAGATACACCTTTATAGTTTCGCAACGGCAATCGAAGCCGCGAGTGCCAGCTAGTAATTAGTAACTGAAACGAAACTACTATGGCAGAAATATTATATTTCAAGTTTTTTTTTTAAGTTTTAATGTGAATTAAACGAATTAAAAGAACAATTGTCTTTTCTAAAGATATCCTCAAGCTGCGGTGATTCATCAAGCAGGTTTCTCAATGAAAACGCGCGATCTGTTGCGAAGGAACTCGATCTCTTGGCTAGATGGGTATCCGACATTGAACCGTCCACAAATTTGAATTGATCTCTATCTCTTTCGTCAGTCGCAACTTTAGGCTCGTTCATCAAATCTTTTAGTAACTTCTCCAACTCATCGTCAGAGAAACAAGTGCAAAGCATGTCGAACTCAGTATCGGATGCTTGCGTAAAGGCGTCTTTAGTTTTAGATGGCACTTTAGCAGGAGGCGGCGGCTTTGGCACCTTACGCTGAGCCCTCCGCACGAGTCGCTTCAGTGTCTCGAGAGAACACGGCTCATAATTAGGGAGGTCAGGAGCGTCAAAGTAAGACATATTCTGCATGTATGGCGGCAGATGCTCCGTCAAATGCTTTTTGGCTGTCTTAGGGCATTGGCATTTCTTAGACTTCACATAATCCATGTAGCTCTCCCATTTAGGCTCCCTTTCGAGCTCCAACTCTACGCTTCTTGTTTCTATTTTGTGTCCAGAGGGGATAGATCGAGGAGACACTTCTATTTCCGGTGGCACCATCTCCTTACTTTTTGAACTCATCGTGCGGCGAATTGGACTACAGAAACAGTGCGGTAATTTGCAAATACAACACTCTGTCGGCAGTTTTTTGACATTGGGTCGTTCTTTTTGCAGTACTTGCATTAATGAACTTTCAAGTTTAAGTTCTTGCAGTTGGATTGAAGACGTGTACTTGACAGGTACGTCGAGGTCGTACTGGTGATGGTCCTCGAAATCTTTGTCGTCGCCGCGGCGGCCGTGGATGAAATCTTTAATTTTGCTGGTGAACCGCTCGAAGTTATCGCAGGCAGCGTAGATGCATCTCTTATTTATGACGATCACAGGAAGCTGTTCGGCGCTGGCGGTGTAATGCGGGGGACAGAGCTTTTTGTCGACGTTCGGTTTGTAACCTTTGTCACAGAACAGGAAGAAGGGATGTGGCTGAGGAACAGGAGTGTTAAATTTTTCGGGTTCCGGTTCGAAGAGACTCTCCACGCTAGGATTGTCGACAGCGTCTTCCAGCTGCAGCATCATCAGCTTCTCCATGTTAAGGAAAAATTCTGCATATTCCGGCAGCACGTTGAGACTATACGACACAAACATTTGAAATTTTCTTACAACTTCACATACTTTCTTCTGCCATATCCTATTGAAAGAGCGTCGCTTTTTTTCTTTCTCCATTGCCAGTGAGATTTCTATATCCTTCATCATTATTGTCTCTTTTAAGAGTTTAACCTTTTTCTTATGTTCGTGTTTAGATAGTTCCAATTCTTTCGCACACTCCTCTCTCTCCTTCAACGCAACGTATACTTGACATGCTAGAGTCTGACATTCAAGTAGGTGTCTCAGTTTTTCGATTGTGGTTCGTTTCTCGACAGTTATGTCGTGTATGCGATTTCCCATGACCGTGCGAGATTCTTCTACGTCATTTATAAACATTTTTTTAAGCTCCTCCTTCTTTTCCATTAGTTTATTTTCGTACCTTTCTGTCAGCATAACTGCTTGTTGCTCTAGTAGACCTTCATAATGTTTTTGCATTTTATCGAACGCTTCTTTTCTCACCTTTCTTATCTCATTTTCGGCCGCCTCGAAGAGTATTGATTCGATTTTAGTAATGGACGTCGAGTAGAGAGAAGTGAACTCTTCGAAGGCCTGTTGTATCCTCTCAGTATTATTTTCGGCTGCTGACTTTGATTTTTCATCCCAATACTTCATGCATGTAAGTACAATGTATTCTTTCCAACGTTCATTACTTTCGTTAATTCTTTTCTCCTTATGCAGTTCCATCCTCATTTGGTGGTCTTCGGCGAATTTTTGGGAGAAACCATCGATGCCAAGGTAGCTGAGCTTACCGAGATGTTTGTTTTTTATGGGTTTGAGAACGGGCCTGCCTTTGAGGATCTCGTGGGGAGGCTGGTACCAGTCGGAGCCCGCGCCCTTAAGCCGGGGCTCTAGCCCCGCTAGGACTTTGAGCTTGGGCGACATAGACTTGAAGTAGACCTGAGCAAGCGGCGCGCCCATTTTCTTCTTCATCTGCGTCTGCGTTGGTACCTGAGGTTCCCTTTCTAAGAAGCATTTTCTATCATAATAATTTTGGTCTAATTTAAACATGGCTCATAATATTTCATAAATAATAATAAAACAAACTTATCAAAGGTTGTAATTTTAAACTTGACACTTGTCAAACTTAAAGTTAATATTTTACTTATAGATAGGTTTTGTAAGAAAAGGTTTTATACTCATTGGCACAACACTGGCAATACCGTTAATAAAATCGTCAATCTCAATCAATCTTCTGTTATCTGTTAGATAAGTGCATTTTTGAGGGTTGAAAAATCGGCCCTAAATATATAACAAATTTCTGTTCTTACTCATAACCATATCCAACTCGGGCATAACTAGAGATAATAGATATTGATAAATACATTTACCATTATTTATTAATTTTGTTGAAATTGGTAAAATATAAATATTGCATAAAGTGACCAATTGGACTCTTCCTAACACGTTTTTAATTCAAGAAAAATAAAACACATCGAGTAAAAGTTAAAAATAAATTTATTCATTACAAAATTATAATTTAAATTTTAAATACACTTAACACTAATCAGTTCATCTTACACTACGTGACTTCGCCAACCGCCATTTCTTGGAGCAGGCTCATGACATGGCAGAATCGTTCTTTGATTTCCGTGAACGAGCGATGCGGGAGGGACTCTTGGATGCGACCAAACACTTGCTCGGATTCCGCTTCTCCCTTCAACACTTGCAACATCGTCTTATCCTCTTCCCTCGTCCAGTTGCTTTTATTTTCTTTCTTTATCTCGGACGCGGTGACTTCGATCTTCGCGAGCTTAGGTTTCGGAGCCTCATCTTTCTTCTCGACCTTGCTATCCGACGCCTTCTTGTCTCTTTTCGGCGCTTCTTTGCATTTCGCTTTACCGTTGTGCTTTTTTGTCGCTTTGGGGCTGTTTGTGACCTCTTTTTTGGTGTTGTCATTGACGTCTTTGATGGTCTTGGTGGGTGACTTAGGAGGTTTCTTTGTTTTCTTCTGTGCGGCCTTGGTTCTGTTGCGCTTGGGGGAGTGCTCGGGCGGGGAGTGGCAGTGCGCGGGGGGGCGCGCGTGCCGGTAGGGCTCCTTGCTGTAGGGGTAGGTGACGCAGGCCGCGCGCAGCAGCCGCCCGTGCTGGAGGAACACCCGCCCGTGGAGGTACTGGGGAACATTTAATACTGTTGCTACAACTGGAAATGCTATGCCTTTTTCTTAGATTAGCAATTTATAAATTTGAAAGCTATTTTTGCCAATAAGCACTGCACAATGTACCACATTTTATGCAAATATAGAACTTTGATTTTGACTTTGAGAGGCAGAATTATAATACATCATCATCATCATCTCCAGTCTATAATTAATGTCCCACTGCTGGGCATAGGCTTACTCTAAGAATGATAAGGTTGGGCCATAGTTCCCACGCGGGCCCAGTGCGGATTGGGAACTTCACAAGCACCATTGAATTGCTTCGCAGATGTGTAGAATTATAATAGTAATATTTTTTTTAGGTAAAATAAAAATTTTGCCGACTATACATTGTGTCAACTTCTCTGCTACATGTTGCACAAAAATTGCTGAATGAACTTTATATGTAGTGTGAGTATTCTATGTATATGTAGTGTGAGTTTCCTGTACCCAGCCAAAACACAATTTAAAGCGCTTATACAAGTGTCGGCACGTAAGTTTAGCGATGACCGTTGATGCGCAGTAGTCGAAAATAAGGTATCGCGGGGGAGTGCAGGGGACTCGGGCGGGCGTACTCTTACGTGCCGCCACCTGTGTTTTTGTTGGAGTAGAATTTATTAAATTTCTTTAACTGATTCATTGTCTAGTTAAAAACAGAAGAAGCAATTGATTTCAAGTGCAAAATCACAGCGATACTTACCACGGTATCTAAGCACTTCTTATCCTCAGGTTGCCTCGTGTTGAACTTCTCCTCAGGGATCGTCCACACGTCGTATCCCTTGTCGTCGGTCAGGAATCTCTCGTGCAGCACGTCCACGCCAGTCTCGTATAAACTGAAAAACAAATGATTGAATTTAATTAGACGAATTGGAAATGTTGACAGTTGGAATATCGATTTATTTTAACAATAATTTAAGGTTTATTTCATCAAAAGTACTAAAAAAGTAAAAGTATAGAAACTGACGAAGATGGCACCCGAAAACTTACAACAGTAGCTAACGAATTGGAAATCTCTTTGTTTTGTTCAGTCAAACTAACTCAAACACCTCCTGAAATATTCCGGAAAAATACTGAGACCTTGCATATTGCTACATAAATAAGTTACAAGCCTGTTCTAGCTAAATTATGTTTTGTCTATATCCGACGAAGGCGATGTCCAATGTGATAGACAAAGACAAACGAATGTTAAACTGTCAAAAAGCTTAACAAGGCGTTTATGAATAACTTCCTTATTCATAAACGCTCTATAGGCTTCTGCTAACTTAGCAATCGTTTGTCCTTATCTGTCACTTTGACATTTACCTTTCACAGATAAGGACAAAATTGTTAAGTTAGAAGAAGCCTACAGAGCGTTTATGAATAAGGGTGTAAATCTTCTACTAACTCCTTCCATCTCCGTCTGATACAGTTGCCGGCAAACATCTCGAACCTGACCTTGAATGCGCAGAAGGGAATTTAGCGTCTCTTTGGTATAAAAGTAAATGCGCCAACTTACACCTTCGACGTCGTTCTTGCTTAAAGACAAACAAATGTTAACTAACAAAAGCTTAAGAGGGTGCATCCGTGCTGAGCTCGCAACGTCGCATTTTTGGTGATTTATTGCAATTATTTCACAGAAATTGAATGAAAGTTTCAAATATCCGTCTGTAGTGCACTTCGTTTTAAGTGTATTAATGTGTCCAATGCAATGATTAATGGTGATGGACTTTTATTTTCGTATTAAAGCGATAAAATACTATATCTCATTTAATAAGAAAATAAAAGTCCATCACGATGAATTATTGCATTAGACACATTAATACACTAAAAACGAAGTGCACTACAGACGGATATTTGATACTTTCATTCAATTTCTGTGAAATAATCGAAAAAAATCACCAAAAATGCGACGTTGCGAGCTCAGCACGGATGCACCCTCATAACAAGGCGTTTATGAATAAGGCTCTAAGCCTACCTGTCAGGCGGTCGTTCGTCAGGGAACAGCGAGCGGAACATCTGCGCCAGCTTGGGGTTGGAGCGCAGGTGCGGCAGCACGCGGGCGCGCGCGTCGGCGGCGCCGCCCGCCAGCCCGCCCGATACCGCGCGCACCACCTTGCGGAGCACCGTCGGCTTGCGCGCCAGGGACGACTGCGGAAGTTGGGTTTAAACCAGGGATTGTAACGGAGGTCACTCTATCGGAACCGAAGTCGGAGTCGGAGTTTTTAAATTTGATTTTTCGGAGTCGGAGTCGGAGGCAGAGTCGGAAGTGGTGGCAGGAGAGAGATTTTTATTAAAGGACATATAAAACAAAAAATCAACCTTTTTTTTGTTTTAACTATAAAATAATAAATTTACTGTGTAAATAATACACAGACAATAAAAAAATAATAATGTGTTTCCAAATAAACAACAAATTAAATTAAATGCATTGAATCCCAAAGTAGCATAATGCCAAAGTGGCATATTTAATGAACAAAACCTTTGAAACCTCCGATTAAATCCTCCGATTTAAAAGATTGCCCGTCTTTTATTTACTGTTCGTTCTAGAAAGAGACGGGTAGTCGATATCGAGCGCGACGCGACTTGCGCGCTCTCGTGCTAGACGTGCTTGAAGGCGGCTTATATAACTACTAGCTGTTGCCAGCGACTTCGTCTGCAAAGAATTCGTTTATCGCTATCCCGCGGGAACTACGCAATTTTCCGGGATAAAAAGTAGCCTATGTGCTATTCCAGACTTTTCTCTATCTACGTGCCGAATTTCATCCAGATCCGTTGGGCCGTTCTGGCGTGATTGATTAACAAACAAACATCCATCCATCCATACTTTCGCATTTATAATATTAGTTAGATAGAACGACCGCTTAAATGATTGCCTGCGCGGGTGCAGGGGCGCGGGGTGGGACAAAGGGGACCGAGGTGCGGGCGGCAGGCGCACCCGCCCGCGCCTTTCTCGGCCCCCTTTGTCATCCCACCCCGCGCCCCTGTGCCGCGCGGGCGAGGACTAATTGAAGCGATCGGTTTATAACCATTGCCAGTAAAATGTTATGTTAACACTGAACGACATTGGCTACTTTTTATCTCAGCAGTCAACAAAGTGCAAAGTTCCAGCGGGAAGCAGACGAAATTGCAAACAATAGCTATATAGTATTAAAAATATTAAAATATTGAGGATAGCAATAAAGCATTGAGTATCAAGTGCTGTTTTTTAAGAGCTCTTATGGATAGCATGGTGCCAGAATGATACATTTGTAGGTGTTGCCACAATACAACCATACATACATTTATACAAGGCATTGCATTTTGCGTTTATCAGTTTTTCAAAGGCCTTGTTATCATGGAGTTGCTAAATAGGAAAGTTATTTTGCGCTGACTTTTGTCTATGGCATAAGATACAAAGAAATTAGAAAACGATAAAAAAAGATCCGATGCTCTGATCTAAAAAAAACAGATGGCATTTTATCGAGTATAGATACAGCCAAGATAACAGAGAAAGGCTTAAATATTAGGTCATCAAAAGCCTTCACTTATGTAGAGCATATCAACAAAATTTAACAGAAAAGTATACCTAAATCTACCAAATAATCTACAAATGAATAAAACAGGCACTGACGGAAAAAAAGACATACATACATACATATCGTCACGCCTCTTTCCCACAGGGGTAGGCAGAGACTACTTTGTTCCACTTGCTACGATCCTGACATACCTCTTGGGAAAAAAGACAGTGACTTAAAAATATTTTTTTCAATTCGGAAAGTATTAGTGCAATTTTACAGTGCAAATTGTGTTTTCAATTGCAAAACTATGTTTCCTTAAATGTTCAGTTATAAGTCTTTCACACTTTAAGCATAACTCCATAAATAAATTTAATTGAAACAAATTTAAGAAGGTTCAATTGTTACATAGAAATATAATACTATGTTATTATAACAATAGAACAAAAGCTTGTGACATTAACATATTATTCGCTAAGCATACAAATATGTGTAGGTATAAAACTGTACCAGAAAATCAGTATGTAACCAATGCAGTTATGATATCACTATTATCAACTTATCATTCGTGGGCAAGTGATGAGAAACCCATTTGTCATACATTTAGACAACCTGTTAAAAAGCTAACCACAAATTGACACACTGATAATGATAACAGTTTGATAATGACTATACATCGCTAACTATGTCTATGTACATAGCTATAGATGGCATTCACATTCTAGAACTTTAAGCAAAGTTTTTGGCAAAAATTGCATTTAAATACAAGCTTTTATGTAAACTGTACTGGGGCCTTACCATGACCTCCTAAATCCTACTCACTTCAAGTTTTAGCTTTCACTTTTAGTATGAATCTGACAGCAAGCGAGCCTAAACTGAATCGCATTAAGACGTCAAGGTAAGGCCCCTGGCATTGTTTCACAACCTAAACATCTAAACCAAGTTTCCAGTTGATCTAACTACTAGAAACAGGTTGAATGCGACTTACACTTGACATGAAATGCATATTTCATATTGTTTATTATATATAATATATATATATTTTTTTTTTTGCTCTTTTTCTCATCGACATTGGAGATATCTCCAATTAACTTATTTGACGGTGGAGGCGTTTTACACCTCCACTAAACTTAGATTATTTTTATTCACTTTTTGCTTTTGCTTTCTCTTTCTTATCATTATCGCATATTTTGTTTCGCTTTGACCAGTAGAGACTTTATACATCTCTACTATAGACCAATGTAATTTAAGGTACGGACTTAACTTAGGGACCTTTTACATCCCTTTTATAAAATGTATTAATTGTATTAGGTAAGTTAAGTAGAATTTAAGTACTATTGTAAATCTATTTTATTTTGAAAAAATGACTTTCTGCCAAGTTTCTTGCGGCGCATTCTTCTTGGCAATGATGGTCTTTCCGAATGCGCTGGTAGATTCAAAAAAAGACATGTAAAAGAGCCCTCGGCGGCCTATTTGCAAAATAAACTTTTGACTTTTGACTTACAAGTTTGACCCAAAAAAACAGTTACATACATACAAAGTAAACATTGTTAAAACAGCTTGTAAAAATGAAATGTTCATACTCTCATACAAACATGTCTTAGGTGCACACATTTGGTATTTGTGCGGCAACACCACAGTGCGCTTAGTGCAGTGTAGTCCCATATAACATAGAAAGAAAAAATACTACAGCAAGCATAATAACAAGTGACTTTTTAGGCTATCGATTTATCTAATAACAACTTTGCCCAAATGTTGCCCACTAACTTGAAGTCAGCCACTATTTCGAGTCACAATTTTTACAGAAAAAGTAAAATAAAGCTATGTCATTAGATAAACGGCTACAAAAAAATCACACAGTAAAACCACACATGCATAAAAGATACATTCACAAATTAAATATCAAGCTACTTCAGTGTTTAATAATACCTTTACTGTCTTACATTTAAATAGAAAAAGTTCCAGAGTGGCTTGACATTTCATATATGATTATTTTATTGAATCAGGCGTTACTTTGCGGAGGTCCATATATGATCGTTAAACATAATACTTACTTGTAACAATTCTATAAAATGAGTTATTCTTGCGAGCATTGTGTGATCCGACAGTCTTCCCACTTGCGCGGCTTGGCCAGGCTTCAGGAATAGCAAGAAATCTTCCACAAAGTCCTTATGCTCTGCTCCAAATAACTGCTCTATCTTTCTATATAAATCTACAGGAGTCTCCTTGGAAGGGTCAAACGATTTCAATATACTTTGGAACTGTACAAACTTATTGGTAGGCACAGATTGGTTTGAAGAAAATCTTGATTGTACTTTTGTGTAGTAAGATCTAACTAAAGCTGAAACAAATTAAACATGTATACATTTTATAAGAAATAATGATAACATAACCCGTGGAAAATGCTTGCCCTGGTAAAACAACCCTCACACACAAACACTGGAGGGAGCAAAGAACTGTGTCAAATGATAACAACTTGTTTGCAAATTTTGTTTGCCTAATAAAATAACATGTGCATTGCCAAGTTTTGTGACCTCATTTCCTGACATACATACATGACATAAATGCAAAAGTTTCACAGATGAACAGAATTATGAAAAATTATGCAAACAGTTGTGTAATTTACCTGCATCCAATGCTCTGTCTTGTTTCTTCCCTGGTGTAGCACTTGCTTGCTCTTTCTTTTTACTTTGATCAGCAACAATTGTTTCATTTTGTAAAGGTGTGGGAGGACCTAGGTCTACCTTTACTGGTGGAGGCTAAAAAAAAACACCACGGTCAAATCGCAACAAGATACTGTGGAGCTACTTTATGATATCAAACACGAACTTAGTACTACAGTCTATTATGTATGATAAAATAATAATCTCCACCTCAGTCAATACACGGTTCTTTGAGTAATTATGTTGAGAAGTGACCTAATTACATTCAGTAAAGTGTTGATTCATGAATATGTATCCAACACCACCAATAGCATGTATACGCAATAGTTCACAACAAGGCCTTGGTTTCTGACTCACCTCTGGGTTTATATCCAATTTATGGGCTGAATTCTGACTGAAAAAACTGGTACTGGGCTCAATTTTATTTCCAAATGCATCCTGGCTTTCCCTCGTAAACAAAATTGGCATAGAAGGCAGCATCTAGAAAATATTATGGTCGTCCCCGCTAAAACAACGTTAATGACTGCGAACTTCACTCGACGATTTAGCGCGTTTTCTTCATGATTTCAGACTTGAAAACACAAACACTTAAAAAGCGTAACACGGATTACTGCATAATGACAAAATTAGGCATGATTAGCGACAAATACATAATGGAATTTATGAATTCTATTTTACTAAACAACACAACAAGAACGAATGGGAGGAACATTTTTTGACAGATGGAGTAGACGACAATGGACGCGCTCTTGTCTACGTTTCATTTTCATAATGTTTGTAAAAGTTGAAAAATTATTTAGCGATATTAATTTGCAATAAATATAATACAAAAAATAAGTTCTTAAAACTAACTATTCAATAGGAATATTTCATTAAATTCCTTGCCTTAATTTGAAGCCAAATTAAATACGCTAAACTTCGCGCGACTTTTAAAAGTTTCATTATGAAAAGTTTGAAATGGATATTTGTTTTCGTGGAGAAAAAAGTAAACTAGAGTATCATAGAGAAAAAACCACTTTTGCATGATATTTCGTCACGACTTTCTTGATAGTGATAAGAATATTTATTTATATCAAATCGTGTAATACAAATCCGTAATCGTGTAAAACAGAATATTTTTAAGCTTTGGGTTTAGAATATTCGGACAAACAGAGAAATTAGTTCTGACCCGTTTCCTTTAATCACAAATTTATTAAATACGTCTAGAACCATATAATTTAATAACAGTTAAGTATAGTAGGCGGCAACTAAGTAAAACGTGGAGGGGATAAGCGCAGTATGAAAATGATGTTGTTTTTCATACTGCGCATATCCCCTCCACGTTTTACTTATTTGCGGCCTACTATAAGCCCAGTTATGGCAAAAGGATTAAGGAGGCTAGGCACCTAACTATTGAGAAATTCGAATTTTGTATCATACCGTCCCCCTCACTCTCATATTAATGACTATTAGTGTGAGTGGAACGGCTCGAAACCAACTTTGAATTTCGAACCTCGAATCGGGCTAGATGCCATCGATATACATAAAATATCCAAATATACATATCTGATGAGTTATTGTTTGTCCCCGTTGTCTGGATACCGCATCGATTTTGCAGCATACCACCATTGATATTTTAGTCCTCGTTGATACTCTTGCTTGAACAAATAAAGTATATAAACACAATATTTTTAAATGACAAAAATTTATAGTTAAGTAACCTACTGAAATGGCGTCAATTTTGCCAGCGGGACTGCGAAATGGGGTGAGTTCAGTTAAGTTAGTTCCTCCCAATGTACTTTTAGCCATATTCATTTTTTTTATTTGCTTAGAAACTTTTTTGTTTATAATTTCTGAAATTTATAAAAAAAACACGCATATAAAATTGGTAGAGGTGAGGTTAAAGTGATAGTAGCTATGTGTGTATATGTCTTTCTTTATTTATAAGTATACATATATGTATTAGCAAGAGCTATGCACATAGTAGGTAAGTATAGCTAGCTATCTAAATAATTTAAATAATAGTACCGCAATGGTGCCTAATTGTATGAACTATAAGAAGTTGTGGATGTTACGAAATATCATGTGCTCAGTGCAGTGTCTGACAAGTAGTTCTACTTACTTACGTACTACAACTAGTACTACTTAGTTCGTATTTGGTGCTAATTTTATAAAACTATTATCAGGAAAGTTTAATTACACCGCCCGTCTGCGTCTCTACATGTCAAAACTGCTAAACCGATCTTGATGAGGTTCAAATAACGGAATTCAGCTAATGTATGTAGTGTGAGCGCACCTAAGTAGCACGCTCTATTAACATAGCACGCAATAAATGTACTTACATTAAATGCAATTTTATTAGCTGTTATTTTTATTCACAATTTAGGTACTTAACTACTTATACATAGCATAGGTAGGTAGTATGAAGACGACGGTGAAGAAGACCTATTGGGTACCTTCCATTGTTTTAAACAAAACATACCTATTTATTGCACGTTTAACACGTTTTATTATTGTTACGTGGCAATGGAACAGAACGCAAGCGTTTCACCGCGCTTGAAGGCTTATTTAAAGGGGAAATGACGAATTTCCTTCTGCTGGGAAAACGAAGCCTCAGTAACCTCTTGCACGTTAAAGTGAAGACAATAACGAAAACATTTGGCATAATAGATTTTGCGCTAGTCTTGTAAAAAAAAAGTGTATTGTTTTTTTTTCTTAAAATGGAAAGTTCGAAGAATAGTGATGGTGCAACTTGCCCGATGGAGCCTGCCGAGGTTTTAGACGAAATAATAACAAAGGAGCAGGACGCGTCTACTGGAGTTCTTAGCACTAGAGTATACTTTTTCATCTTTTATTGTTTTTTAACGATCCGAATAGCTAGGTGGTTAAACTTCCACATAAAAAACTACTAACTACTAATTTTAATTACGTAGGAATCTAGTACCTAAGCTGATATGTGAAGCTAATGAAAAGTAAAATTACTTTTTTCGCATTTCGCTTCGCTGACCTCGCTCCCTCAGTAACAGATATGACGAATGTTTCGTTATTGTAGTCGTGTAAAAATTACATAGGAGTATTTTCTTTGTCCAGGTCAAAGGTCTCGATGCCAACCGCTATGCCACCAAGAAGACAGTGGCGCAGGGCATGCTGGACATCGCACTGCTGACCTCAAACGCGTCCCAACTCAAATATGTGCTACAAGTGGGCCCCAAACACGAGTTCTACACGCTGCTTGTTGTGCTCATATCCATCTCTTTGGTGCTGCAGGTGAGAATAACTTTGCATAACTGTGATATCTGCTGTTAAACTTTTTGGCAGTGTTAATTGAATGTACCAAGCATAGTTTCCAATACCGATCTTAACTTATTTACTACGGTAAATTTGCGGTTGCAAGCACTAGAACTGACAGCATATTGGCATAGAATATTTGTCAGAACCAGCCCTAGGGTAGATCCCAGATAGGAGCACCAAAATCGGGTGGCACGGGGCGGAAAAGCAACTCGGCGAGAGGAGTAAAAAGAGACCATTTGACCAAAGGACGCTGAAGGACAACCTCGCTCTACTTTGCTCAAAGGCTGGGGTTGGCGCTGCCTGTGATAGGCATTTCAAGCCAGTTCTGTAATCAAATGTAAAGTAAAGTGTAAAGGTAATCACAATAAGTGAAACTGGTTGTTAACTACCAATGTTTGTCCTCATTATATCCATTTACTAATTAATTTGTAACCGTAGACCGTAGAAGTTGTGAAGCTAGAAAGTGGGCAAGTAATCAATGTCGTCGAGCAGTTTTAGCAAAGTTATTTATAGGCAAACAATCAATACACCCTTAGAATACATTTACATACCTACATTGGTTTGCCGCCAACTACAGGACGGCATATTTAAAGTGGCGTAACTATAGAGTGGCAGGAAATGTCAAAATGCCACGGGCCCCTAGCTTTACAGACCTCCGAACGGGCTTGGCCAAGAGCACAGAATATACGATGATGCACTTCTTTAAATTGAGGAAAGACCTGCTGAATTGGCCTTAGACGTTGTAGTTACGGCACTGACGGCATCTCAGGTGGCGATGGGTCTGGTGCTGCTGTCTCTGAACTTGCTCCGGGACTGCCGCTTCCACGAGCCCAGGCATCGGACTTCGGCGCTCAACGTGAACTACGCCACAACCGCCTGCGCCTTCGTCGTAACCGTGCTAAACGTGCTCGTGTCGGCCTTTGATTCCTCACTGGCTAGATATCTAGAGATTGACTACGTTTAACCATTACAGATATCCTAGAAAACTATATCGATATGGGGAAGGTCTACGCCGAAATTCGAAGTTCGTATCACACCGTCCCTATAACTCGCCTGTTAACCCTTAGGTGCATGATATTATTTTTTTTACAAAAAAATATAATTGTGATTGAAAAATATAAAAATCGTAGATTTTTTTATAAAAAAATATTTGTGATTGAAAAATATAGAAATCATAGCTTTTTAACCGAACTCTTTAGGTCAAAGGTAACCTAAGTTTAGCTATTGATGAAAAAATATAGTTGTGATAGATATTAACTACGGCTTCAAATCGGTTCCTACAGAACCACCTTATAGGAACACTTATAGGATAGGTTTTTAGCTAATAAGCTACAATTTTAAAAAATAAGTTTATACTTAGGTACATATATAATTACTAGCTGTTGCCAGCGACTTCGTCTGCAAAGAATTCGTTTATCGCTATCCCGCGGGAACTACGCTATTTTCCGGGATAAAAAGTAGCCTATGTGCTATTCCAGACTTTTCTCTATCTATGTGCCGAATTTCATCCAGATCCGTTGGGCCGTTCTGGCGTGATCGAGTAACAAACAAACATCCATCCATCCATACTTTCGCATTTATAATACTAGCTGTTGCCAGCGACTTCGTCTGCAAAGAATTTGTTTATCGCTATCCCGCCGGAACTACGCAATTTTCCGGGATAAAAAGTAGCCTATGTGCTATTCCAGACTTTTCTCTATCTATGTGCCGAATTTCATCCAGATCCGTTGGGCCGTTCTGGCGTGATCGAGTAACAAACAAACATCCATCCATCCATACTTTCGCATTTATAATACTAGCTGTTGCCAGCGACTTCGTCTGCAAAGAATTTGTTTATCGCTATCCCGCCGGAACTACGCAATTTTCCGGGGTAAAAAGTAGCCTATGTGCTATTCCAGACTTTTCTCTATCTATGTGCCGAATTTCATCCAGATCCGTTGGGCCGTTCTGGCGTGATCGAGTAACAAACAAACATCCATCCATCCATACTTTCGCATTTATAATATTAGTTAGATATTCTACTTTTTATAAGTAAATTAGTTATATTGGTTAGATAAACGAACTTTGTTCTAGCTGCTCGTCGGTTTGCTTTTCGTCATCATCGGCGGCTTGGACCTGAATGACCACGATGACCAACCCTCAGCAGTGATACTCAATGACGTCATAGTCATTTTCATATTCGTCATTTCAGTCGTCAATATAGTAATTTCGGCTTTCGGCTTAGAATACTCTAACAGCCCATTAATCCTTGATCGGCTCAATTACATCAATAATGAGTACCTAAGAAAGGGAAGTAGTAATAGCACTGTTTCTTGAAAGTTGTACGTTCCTCAAGTGAAACTAGTTATAACTTATAAGGTCGAAATGGTCGAATCGAATCCTAGTTGAGATAATTATTTAAGGTATAATTTAGGAATCAATCATGTTTAACTTGAGTGTTTGTAATTTATTGTAAGATTTAGATTTATTAAGAACCTAAAATTGAAAACTGGGCCCTATTTTATAAAGCTACAGGTTACAATTCTACAGGCGTTTATTGGCAACATTTGTCCTGTTTTTTACAATTTGCGTTTTATAAACGTACTGTGTAACAATTTTACATGCTACAGGTACAGGCGCCTGTAGGCTGATCATAGACAAAAACGTGGACCTTTATTAGTTTTAAATGCATAATCGAACAAGCGTTTTATAAAAATATTGTAAAATACAACTGTAGATTGGTACAATTGTAACGAAAACTTACATACGTCTTGAGACTGGTAACAAGGGCTACAGGTGCAGAATTATCCTCTTCTTCAAGTTATTCAACTCAAGATCTTCAATTTAAGGAATGATCCGCTTATGAAGGATTCGTCTAACTCGTTATTATAAGAAAAACGGGATTTAATCACGTAAATAAAAAAAAATACAACCGAATTGAGAACCTCCTCCTTTTTTTTTAAGTCGGTTAAAAATACACGGAGGAGGCCTATGCCATGAGGCACGCCGAATTACGCGACAATTTAATAAATAAACGACAACAACAACATGTACTTACTGAAATTATAGCGAATTCGGAATAAAAAGGCTTAAATAAAAAATAAATAAAATAATAAAAATAATAAAAATACGTCCTCTCGAGAACACGGATGCAAAGTCGCGTCCGAAACGTCGAGGCATTTGCAAAAATACACTTTATTTACGTGACTAAGTCCCGTTTATCTTATAATAATGGGTAAAAATCGCGAAAGTTTAAATCGTCGAGGGCGAATATTCAGCGATTTTTCGTCATTATCGTCTCAGCATATACCATTAATAGAGATGATGCTGAGACTTAACTTTTTATAACAACGAAACACAGTATCGATGCTGCATTTAGCTTTATCCAAAGTTGTTGCAGCTTGTCCTTCTGTTAGGATAATAATCGTGAGACGACAATGACGCAATTTCCAATTTAATGAAAGGTTCAGAATGAACTCTACGCAAATGGAGTACATTCTGCAAGAAATGAGCTTATTCGAATCATAATCGCAATCGCAAATTTACGTATATTTTATTTGTATTTATCAAGTTCGTAGGATAATATTTTGTGGCCATCAAATTCTTATTTCTATTCTATTTTCCCTTAATGGCGGCCGAATATATTTTTTACTATATATTATTATAACTAGCTGTTGCCCGCGACTTCGTCTGCTAAGAATTCGTTTATCGCTATCCCGCGGGAACTACGCAATTTTCCGGGATAAAAAGCAGCTTATGTGTTATTCCAAATCATAAACTATGTCTGTTCCAAATTTTATCCAGATCCGTTAAGCCGTACTGGCGTGAAAGAGTAACAAACATCCATACATCCATACATCCATACTTACAAACTTTCGCCTTTATAATAGTAGTAGGATATATGTAATAGAGTAGCAAAGAAACCTCTTTGTATTTGTCATTTATAACAGCCACTTTTTTTTTAATTAGTGATGTCCATCACACCTGTACAAATTACTTGTAATCGAGATTTACAATGCCGTATTACAAATGTAGCTTTCCGTGTGTCTTTATAAAACACCTGTAATTGTACACAGTGCATTACAGGCGACTGTCGCCTGTAGACTTGTAACCTGTAGCCTGTAACTTTATAAAACAGGGCCCTGGTAGGCAGAAATTTTTGCGTAGCTTTTTTTACTAAATTTTTCGTGTTATGCAGGCTAGCGCGGGAATTTTGGCCATAATAATTTCGACCATGGACAATGAAGGGAGTGAAAGAGAGAAGAAGTTCGCTGATTGGCTGTACCACACTTCCGTGGGTCTTATGACATGCGCGGTGTTTTGTGACGTCATAAAAATGACGTTTGGCCTCGACCCCGCGCTCTCCACGCAAGATTTTTATGGAAATAGGACATCGAGCATTTTCGATAAGCTGAAATGAGAGGGTAGAAAATAGAAAAGGGATGCCGAGTGCCATTTTACAATGATACTTAATATTAAATTAACACGGTTTTAATTACTTTATTTATTTAGTTTTTTTTTTCACTTATTTTCTTATAATTTGTTTTTTTTTATGTTTTTTTTCTGTTTTATTTTTAGGTATTGTCAGCCATAGTAGCAGCCGTGCTAAGCCTCGTTTACAATATTAACTATGAGGATTGATAGCAGCTTAATATTTAAAATTATTGGTATAACTGTTAACGTCTTAATAAGCGTTTTCTTTTCAATAGAAATGGAAAGCATAATAAATTATAAAGCAATTTAGACACAAGAAAAATAAGGTGTATTGGTAATTCCGGAAATCGGATAGTTGCGAAAATCAATAAAATCAGTAGAGTCCCATTCCGGAAGTAATAGAGTAAGTAAACTCTTAACCGGATGGCCTAGTGGTTAGAGAACCTGACTATAAAGCTCGAGGTCCCGGGTTCAATCCCCGGTCGGGGCAGATATTTGTATGAAAAATACGAATGTTTGTTCTCGAGTCTTGGATGTTTAATATGTATTTAAGTATGTATTTATCTATATAAGTATGTTTATCCGTTGTCTAGTGCCCATATCACAAGCTTTGCTTAGTTTGGGACTAGGTTAATTGGTGTCAATTGTCCCGAGATATTTATTTATTTATTTATTTATTATAGCGAAATATGACTGATTTTAATAATTTCCGGAATTATCCGATTTCCGGAATTACCCTAATACCTATGACCCCTAATATACCTTAATTAAGACACAGAAATGTATTATTCTTAGTAGATTCCTACTTAACTTAGTTCAGGTACTATTTACATACTTAATTTCTCTTTTTTGCTATGCATATAAAAATATATTTGTCAATTTTTGTGTAAAATAAATAAACATTACATTGTATAATATTCTATTCTAACTAGGCAATCCGATTAACATAACTACACTCTGGGACATATTTAGCGGAACACAAAAAAAGTGTAGGTAACTATTTTTTTCTGGTCAAGCATGCATTTTGCTAACTTTTTTTTGTGTTCCGCTAAATATGTCCCTGAGTTTATAATGTTAGTTAGTACATAAAATGGTTATGTGAGTTTTAGAAATAACGTCATTACAGCATAACTTATTAGTTCTATTTGAAGACATTTTTCTTTTTTACGTGCATTACTTTAAGTTAGGCTAAAAAACTGGAGAAAAGATTACATCATAATTTTCCTTAAAAGGTAACCTGTTGTCTAATATTCATATCATAACATTGATTCTGAATCCAATGAGTCGTTAAATCATTAGTCAAATAATGATATTGTCAGTGTATTTAATTTGCTACGTATTACGCATAATGAAATTACACTGTGATATTTTATAATAAAGATATTAATCAATACTCAAAGAAATTAAATAAAACTTTATACATTATTTCCGTGTTTTTATTTTTTATAAATAAGCGCCTAAAATTTGTGACGTTTCCGCCCGTATACCAATATCTTACCAAAAAGGTCTCGACCAATGGTGTTAGGCGTAACGTGTACTTAGTTCGCAATCGGATGTAGGTGCTGCCACCACACGTTTAGTTTACGACTTTACTGTGTCGTTTCGTTCTACGCAGTTGAAGTGTAAAGTGTGCACAAAACTGTGATAAAATTAATTTTACACGTATTTTAAATACGTGTACGACTTTCTAATGGAAGCTATAATGTTCTAAGTATATTTTTATGTTCAGTTTATTTATGTAATCAATTTTGTAGCATTTAAAAAAGAACCTGTGGTGCATTGTTTTAAATACAATACTATATGTTTTGCTTTGCTGTTAAATTAATATAATATATAGAATACCATTTTTGATGCGACTTGCTATGGGTATGGCACGCATCACGGAATAATGAGAATCCGGGTTCGATTACCGGCCATACTTACATACATACGGCTTTACTTTTCCGATTTTTCTGTTCTAATTTTCAGTGTCTTTTAGAAATTTAATTTAATTGATTTAAATAAATCCGTTGGCATGGTCAGTGTCTAAATAATAAAAAGCAAACAAAACGGCAAATTGAAACAGGTTTTCCCTCTTTTTCCCTTTTCCTGTCATGTCAATGTCAAACTAAACGTCAGAGTGACGTCTTAAACTCCCAATTCGAAATTCGAAGTTCGTTCGAGTCGTGCCGTCTCGCTCAAAGTAATGGTGTTTAAAGTTGAAATGAGAGGGTCGGTATGATAATAACTTAAAAAAAAACTCTTCGAAGCGCACCAGCAAGCTACAGCGACAGCCGGCCGACAGCCAGCATTTGAGAACGAACTCGCAACAAGTTGGTAGAGTACAAAATCAATAACACACTTGTCAACAAAAGTGCATGTACATTACATATACACTGCAAAAAATACATCTTCCCACAATACCGCATTGATAATAATTATCTGCCGTGACTTGTCCTTCGTGGGTTTCGGTCATTCGTGCCGCTGGGTCCGGTAAAAAAGTGAGAGGCGAGGTTACCTACCGCTACCGCACGGCACGGATAGATAACGAGGTTGCATTTCGCTCTCAACAACTAGTTGTGACTTAACTTCAGCCGTGAAAGCACGTCACCATGGCCAGCGGGAGAATCGTTGTTTACGGCGGCAAGGGCGCGCTCGGAGCGGCGTGCGTCAACCATTTTAAATCTGCAAACTGGTGGGTCGCCAGCGTAGATTTGTCACCGAACGAGTCCGCGGACGTGAACATTACCGTCCCCAAAGACGCCTCGTGGGTGCACCAAGAGGAGCACGTGGTCAACGAGCTTTCCACAGCTCTGCAAGGCGAGAAAGTGAACGCCGTGATCTGTGTGGCGGGCGGCTGGGCAGGCGGCAATGCTGCCAAGGACCTCAGCAAACAAGCTGACCTGATGTGGCGTCAATCCGTGTGGAGCTCAACCATTGCCGCCACCGTAGCCTCCAAATACCTCGCCCCTGGAGGCCTGTTGGCTCTCACCGGAGCTAAGGCAGCATTGGAAGCAACGCCAGGCATGATCGGCTATGGCTTGGCCAAGGCGGCTGTCCACCAACTCACAAAATCCCTTGGAGCCAAGGACTCGGGTTTGCCAGAGAATTCCCTAGCTGTTGCGATCATGCCTGTGACTCTGGACACTGAGATGAACAGAAAGTGGATGCCGAAAGCGGACCATAGCTCGTGGACCCCGCTGCCATATGTTGCTCAACTGTTTGAGAAGTGGATCAAGGGAGAAGAGAGGCCTGCGAGTGGCAGCTTGGTGGCTCTTGTTACCAAAGCAAATGTCACTGAATTGATAACTGAATAAAATGTATATGTGATGTACTGTCCAAAAATAAAATATTGAACAAAATTTATTAAAACCAGGACATGAAATGTCTTTCATGTTCTTATCTAACATGTCTTGTCGTAATATAATACTGTATGTGAGATGTGTATTGCATAATTTTTGTTAAGCTATTTAAAAATGTATATGAATGTTGTATTCTATTACAAAGTAATATCAGACAATAAGGGAACAATCTCAATAAGCATAAACATGTAGATATAAAAATATTTAAACATGTAATAAATGTTGTTAAATTTACTACATTTTTTATTAAAGTATAGTTCATAGTTCCTATGTTATCAAGCTAGTGTTTAGTAGGGGTCAAGATGATGCAATGAAAATCAATAACAATGACTTTACAAATGAAATTTAATGACTTACTTATTTTATATGTATCACTTAAGTACAACTACATAGATAAACTTAATAATTGTCAATATTTGTTGACAATAATTGGTCAGCACTTTACTTTTGGAAGCACATACCTAACACATAAATAAGCCATATTTAGTAGTCATTAGACCATCCATATTATTCCATATAGCCTAACACTGAGACACATGACAATGACAATGATAAAACTTGAACAAAAGGAACCATCTCATCTTAATCCTACCGCCAAGCAGCAGTGCTTGCGCTGCTGTCTTCCGACGTGGAGACTAAAACAGTGGATTTACTACTTACTATCCCTCTGGTTTGGTAACGAATCTATAATGCTTCGGTTTGCGTATGGCCATTGGCAGTGATGATTACCATCAGGTAGCCCACTTGCTCGTTTGCCTTCCTTGTTGTGTAAAAAATGGATGGATAGGTAAGTAGGTATAAAAAATTAAACAAAAAAAATGGTTCAACTTTACTATCACAATGCCTTCAGGCACAGTATGAATTGATAGTATTGAAACTCATTACGGTATGTACTTATGTACATACCTGTTATTTTTATCGGTGTTGTTTGTATCGAGACTGCAAAACGACAAGGTACTAAAATGAGCATCGCCTGACGTCAGTCCTAAGTGGTTTACCTATTTGATGTAGGTATAAGGAGTTAAAAGTTCTTCGAAACTACTCTGTAGGTATTTATTTGATTTCCTCTTACTCATTCATTCGGTACAGGCATATTTAAAAGTTAACGTGAAAAATGGTGGTAGGTATTTCCCAGATGATGATGACACTGTCGGTAATACCTAAACAAATTACTTTAACAATAGAGGGTCAGTTCGCCAGTTTTCGACCGATTAGTGGAGTTGGCCAATTCAGAATGAAAAAAAAAATTGAATTAATATGAACAAATAAACGAGAAAAATAATGCACATAGTGAATATAGTCTACTATCATTTAATGCCGTTTATTTTCAAGTAAGACCTAGCAATAATTAAATAATAATCAATAAAGCCGAAAATGCCGGTTTTACCAGTTTTCGACCGAAATTTCCAATTTCCGACTGTATATTCGCCAGTTTTCGACTATGGTGTGATGACAAATACATGAAGCACAAAATATGTTTTAAATATAAAAACCCGCATTTTCTTAAAATAAAAAACATATACAACATTATGACAACAAAATGAAACGTGTAACTAAGATCAATCTTGGATTTATTTAGTTTTCTAATTACGGATTTACTGGATATTAAAAATCGTTCGTATTTTGTCTTTTTTATCAGCTAAAATATAGATTTCGAGACAAAATACGTGTCGTGTTATGTGATATATGTGACGTGTGTGTGTTGTACAAAAAAGATATAATTTTAATTTAAAAACCGTATATTTTCGAATATAGTAGTCGGAATATGGCATACTGTTATTACAAATCCCGATTTCGACCAAGTGTTTACGACACGCGGAATGTTTAAGACATTTGAAATAATCCGGTCGAAAACTGGCTGACACAATTCTGGTGTTAATAAGATTCAAATTAAAAAATTAGATTCAGTAGTTTCTTCAATAATATGTCAAAAAAGATGCAACCTTACTGGACTCTGCGACGCCAGTTTTCGACCGCAACGGTCGAGAAGTAGGTGTTTACGAAAACGAGTTAACCAGTTACCGACTATTAAATTTTATACATTTTCCAAAGAAATCTAAAATAATACTTATTTTAAATAAATACTAACTCATTGTCTATCAGTACAAATAACAAACAAATTAATAAACATAAAATTACATTTAAAAACATACCATGAACCGTGAGGCTCCTCACAAATTTTTTCGCAAAGAAGTACGCGTCGTTAGGTGTTCGTTGCGAACCTAGATTGATTTGTTTTTTTGTTCCGTACGCTGTTTACAAACGTGCATTTTGTCTATGTGTGCGTATAACCGAACTATTTGGGTTTGCCACGGTATTTTTGTTAAGTTTCTAATCTTGTTAGTATTGCTATTTTATACCGATTAGTCAAACATGTCGATAAAAAAGTCGAAAAGTGGCGACGGTCGGCAAACTGGCGAAACGACCCGACATACTTTCTACGGCACAGAACTATATCAAGATAGAATGAAAGAGTCCAGCAATTTGTAGGGAGACCGAGCGTGTAACATTTTGCGTGTGACAATTGACGTCACGAGCGCAATTTAGTGATGGGAAACATAAGCCGCGCGAAAACAATCCAAAAGCATCGATTCACAGATCGATTAGAACACGGCACCGATTCTATGCACCGCCACCCCCACCGCACCGCGCCGCGACCACAGAAATAATATCTTGCATCGGACGTTCGTCTTCGTTGTGAAAAGAAGTAATTACATCTTTATGTGATGACAAAATATTTACTCGTACATAATTATCACTCAATTATATTACACCAGTTATTGTAGGTGCATTTTTATCGATTTAAAATATCGATAAGACCCGACAGAGGAAATGATAACTATTTTCGACAGAGGAAATGAGAAAGCTCATAATTTTAATACCAATAAATTGCGTTACATTTGTACATAAATTACTTCCTTTTTCAAGTCTTTTTTGCTTTATTTAATAGTACCTACATACTGGACAAAATAAGAGACGTTTTGAAAAAAGGGCAGGGGCCTTACCATGACGTCTTAATGCGATTCAGTTTAGGTCTGCTCGCTGTCAGATTCATACTAAAAGTGACAGCTAAAACTTGAACTGAGTCCGAATTAGGACGTCATGGTATCAGGTCAGGAGTACCTGAAACCGACGAGCATGCAACGTATGAAGATATTGATAAATGTGGATGAAGCGAAAGAGGTATGTCAGGATCGTAGCAAGTGAAACAAAGTAGTCTCTGCCTACCCCTATGGGAAAGAAACCGTATGTATGTAAAAACTGGCACGAACGCATATCGCGCTAAAAAAAAAATTTTTGAATTTGAGTTTCGCTTGACATTCTACGGCGAAACAACAGAGGGGGATTCCAGTAGGCTTATTGTCTAACTCGCTGCAATCGCCATCATGTTCATTTTGACAGTTCTTGTATGAATGTGACAGCTAGCTGATTCCGATGCCAATTGTCAGCCCATACATGAACTGTCAAAATGAACACGATGGCGATTGCGAGCGAGTTAGACAATAAGCCTACTGGCTGGTCGTTGGTTGTAGACGGACCTGAATAACTGAATTTTTATTTTTTTCTCCTTAATTTAGTAAATTTTGTTAAAATTTATAAGTTTTTAACGCCTGTACTTACCTATTGAAGACCGTGACAGACAGTTAAAATTTCCACAGAACCATAACCTGTTTGTTAATAATATTTGCTTTGCTCTACGTACATTATTATATAGCTGCATAATTAATAATATAAAAACGTAATTATCATTACCTCTGTTTTCAAAATCGATTTTAATCGAGTAAGAAAATCGCAGTGTGCAGCACTGTGGTACAGCACTATTCTTACTTTTGACAGAAAAAATGAGAAATCGACCTTGAACGTGACTCGACAGTTTGAATAGCATATTTTTACATCGCTGGTTTTGAATGCACGCCAAGTCTGGCTCGTCAAATTAAAGCCGCAATGGAAAACTAGCGTTGGCACACAATCGCCCGCTACTGTTTTGATGAAAATAATAAAATAAATGGTTTTTTAATTAATAACAGATATTTAAGGACAAATAGTACTTCCCGATGAAAGGAAATACCTCGATTAACAGCTCGCAACTTTTTTGGTAGTGTTTAAACAATTAATTATTGAGCAACAAACCATTTTGTTTTTAAAATCTGACGTCTACTGACGTCCGCGGTCGGGAGCAGATTGAAGTTCGCGGCGAGCAAGTGAGCCCTCGGGACAACTTTTTGCCACGCGAGGTACATACACTCTTTCCTTCTATCTTGATATAGTTCTGTGTTCTACGGGTAGAGGATTATAATAAGTGATAGTGATAGGGGCAAACGGGCGTGCGGGTTACCTGATGGAAAACAATCGCCACCGCCAACACTCATGCCATAGAAGAGTCAAGAATGTGTTGCCGGCCCTAGAATTGTTAGGTACGGTCAACCAAATGGAACCTTGGGCCATCACTAAATTTTTTTTAATGTGAATAGGGAGGTAAACGAGCAAGTGGGTCACCTGATGGTAAGACTGGTAAGCGATCACCACTGCCCATAGACACCCGCAACGTCGGGATCGCAGATGCGTTGCCAACCTAGAGGGCTAAGATGAAATGCCTCTTGTGCTCGTAATTTCCCCGGCTGTCTTACTCTCCACACCGGAACACAGCAGTGCAAGCACTGCTGCTTAGCGGTAGGATTAGCGATTAAGATGGTGGTAGCGATCCGGACGGACCTTGCACAAGGCCCTACCACCCGCAAACATATAACAAAGTCGCTTTCCCCTGTCTAGTGTGTCCCTGTGTATGCTTAGATCTTTAAAACTGCGCAACGGATTTTGATGCGGTTTTTTTTTAATCGATAGAGTGATTCAAGAGGAAGGCTTATATCAATTTCTAAACGACACTGAAAATTAGAACACAGAAAAATCCGAATAGCAAACATCTGCGAAGCAATTCAATGGAGTTTGTGAAGTCCCCCAATTCGAACTGGGCTCTCGTGGAAACTATAGCCCAAGCCCACCAATTCTGAGAAGGGCCCTGTGCCCAGCAGTGGGCAATTGCAGTGAACGATTGTATTCTATTCTATCAAAGCTGTACGTAAATACCACGACGACATTGTAATGTAACGTTACACTTCTTTTAATCGCAGCAACTGGAGTAACAAAATCACTTTCTATTTCAGGCCGGTTTTGGAAAGCAAGTTTACAATTACCTACCGGCTGATTCAACTCTTGATTCCGATCTCCGTCAGAGTGAAAGAGTTCTCTTATATCCTTACATTTCATTATTATATTACTAGCTGTTGCCCGCGACTTCGTCTGCAAAGAATTCGTTTGTCGCTATCTCGCGAGCGTTCCGGGATAAAAAGTAGCCTAATGTGCTATTCCAGACTTTTATCTAGATATCTATGAGCCGAAATTCATCCGGATTCGTTGGGCCGTTCTGGCGTGAAAGAGTAGCAAACATCCATACCATACATTCTCACAAACTTTCGCATTTATACTATTAGTAGGGTAGGTAGGTACTAGCTGTTGCCCGCGTGTCCGCGCGCCTTCGCCGTGCAGGGCACAGGCTTGTACCGTACTACTTACTGGTTTGTGTTCTAGTTTCAATTTCGTTATTGAAGTAAAACTTAGAAGGGTTTATTAAAAGTCAAAGAATATTATAAAACATTTTATTGAGTCACTGTCAATTAAAATAAAAAATATTTACACTTATTACCTAGGTACTATAAACCTAATCACGTTTTGTAAAAAAAATATTAAAAAAACGGATATAGTATTCAATTTTACTTGCAAACTACAGTAAAAAGCATATTAGTGAAAAGTTTTTATATGTACCTAAACGATCGATGCTTACAACAATTAAATCATTTGAAGAGTTTTAAACTCCTGCACTAAAATTAAAAGCAATGATTTAATCACAAGTACATATACATTTTCAGGCGTATTTTACAACTGCTGCTTGCCTAAATATAGGCTAAATCACTTTACAAAACAGACCAAGTGCGTGTCGAGTGACGCGAATTAGGTTCCGTACTAACACGTGGCAAATATTTAATGTTATTATCAAATTATTACGTTTACTTGCAGAGCATACAAAGCTGTGATAGTTTCCTTCATAAATTCGTTATTTAAACTACTCCCTTGTTTCTTTTTATGTATACAAAACCAATCAATTAGCATTGAGGACGACACTTCACATTAACAACAATTTGTACTTTAGTATTTCAAACAAACTCCTGAAGCTTTCTGGTACCTTAGAACCTTAGATCTCTGAACTACGCCGAAGACAGAAAGACGGAATTGGCGAAATTAATAAGCCATATTGGCTACAGAACCTTGAAAAGCAGGTAGTGAGGCATATACCTAGATCGAAAACCAAAATCTCACCTTAATAAACTAACTTACTAACTTACTAATATAAATAATTTAACACTTATAAAATGAGACTATTTGACTGATTTTTTTTAACCATGGCCATGTATGTTGGCAGATTGAAAATATCATGGATGGTTAGTATTAGCTGTACTAGCAATAAAAACTACGAATTCCAATTGCTAACTAGGTGTGTCTCTTTCTTCCTGCAGTAGTTAAAAAGGGAGCGCGGGATATTCAACATTTTCAGACTGTTTCACACTTCCAGTAAAATATTACTTTTACGTGTAACAGAGATGCTTCTGTCAGAGCTGCATTTGCCCAACAGTTTGAATTTATTAGCATATCTATACAGTTCAGGTTTATAAGTAGAGCTTAAATCCTATCCTAACATAGGCTAGATTGTGAGTACCTAACTAAAGTAAACCGCAAAATCGGCACGTATTCGTCGCAGACACTTCTATGTAACGCTTGATATAAAAAATCGGTGGTTATAATATTTACTAAAGTACTGAAATAACTGTGCTATTTCATACCAAATTAAACAGATTTGAAATATGCTGTCAATTTCTTAAGCGTCTACCCAAACGTAAGCACAGTAAAGTTAAGGTGTCTTTATTCAAATTCAAAATTTGGAATGTTTTATCCCCTAGCGCCGCTTTAGCAATGGAAGTTTTCTCACGCTTTCATTAAATAGGGCAGTCGCACAATTACAGTTTCAATTCAAACATTTATATTCAGCCAGCATTATAGCTTCTCTAACGATTGAAAGGTCATTTTAACTCCAATTTATCATCCTACAACTGCCCTGACGGTGTTCTTCAAAATGTCGGTGACCAGTTCCGTAGTCCTTATGATTTTGTAACCGATCTGGTCGATGAGGGTTATGGCCGTGGTGTAAGGAGGTGAGATGTCCTTCGTTGGGCGGAGGTTGAACCGCGTGGGAATGTTGTCTGATGCTGCCGTAGCCCAGATCATTTGGGTAGGTCTGAAAAAAAAAACAGAGCGGACATTAATTTTTTTGATAAACTGCTTTTTTTTTTGCGCGGCATTAAGGACAGTGGTCTGTTTGGTAGAGAACAATCACACATAAAATCATTCAAGACATAGACAATTAACAATTGAGTAATAGGTGTTTAATCCAGCTCTTCACGTCGACTAATATCTTCCCGTCCTTCCCTTAGTTGAGATTGGCAGTATACCTATATGTTGCTCACTCTAATGTAGGTATGCCTGTGTCCCTCAACCTATTCTTTAATATAGTAGTATAGGTCTGTATTCTGAGAGGAGGCCTGTGCCCAGCAGTGGGACGTATATAGGCTGGAGATAGATAGGATAGGTCTGTATGATATACCTACACCTTTATAAATATTATACAAACAGATCACTTTGATAAAAGATCGAGACGCAAGAGGCGTCCCATGTAAATTTCCATCAATTTGTATAAAATTATATTGGTACCTACCTACTTTCAATGACATTTTAATAACTTTTACCTAAATGACTACGTAGTATTGGTGATATGATAGTGTAACGTAATGGACTAGCCACAGTTATCATTGTAAAAAATACATTTTAGTTCGGTACCAGCACTAGAATAAATTCAGAATAAGTATTAAGTATGTGATTATAAACTGGTTCAAGTTTACCTCTATGCCAGTTAAAAAATATATGTACTTATTATTTAATATGTCGTAACATGAAACCTGTATTTAAGATGTACATAACTTACGCTATACCTACTTTAAAAAGTTATGTGGGATTTAAACCGGTTGGTAGTAACAACTAAAGAAACCAATTTCAATGTGAATAAATATATAAATTAGAAGTCGGTAAAACCCGGGAAATTTTATTTTGTACTTAAACATTTTACATACGTTAAGCATCTCCAAGTAGCCAATGAAACTCTAGAATATGATAAGGATAACAAGATAAATACATTTTCCTGCGAAATATATAAATTTTCCTGTTACGTCACCTGGTGATATTTAATCTGGAAGTTACGATAAAATAATAAAATTAAGCTAAAAAAATAGTAGGTATTTTATTCAAACGATTTCAAAGATCCAGAGTTTTCAATTCGGTTGCTTTTTTTTTTAAATGTCAGTTATCTCAGAACTTCGTCAAATCGATTTGGATTTTTTTTTGTTGCAAAGGGAATACCTACCTACTCCCAGTTTGGTCCCATTAAGTACCACCAAATCAGGATCTGATGACGAGATCTTGTCTGACAATACTTTTTTTATCGGATCTCTGTTAGGTAACTCTCAAACAACTCAACAACTGCAAATGGGTCAAAATTCACTACCAAAGTTTTAAATGGATAACGGATAACCTTCCGAACCTTGTAGTTAAATGAAAAACAACGAAGGCGACCTTATTTATAAATTCGTCAATTTTCTCCTAGTTATGACCATTCACGAAATGTCGCGACTTGTTTTATAGTCCTCACATTGTCTTCCTTGGTGTTTCATCTGTCATGACTTCAGACCATTGCATTGAACATACTTTATATACATACGAGTAGGTGTTTTATATTTTACAAAAATGAATCCTTATATTTTCTCGTGATCGCGGCATCACGTCGGAACGGCTGAACTGATTTCGCTAATTCTTTTTTTGTTGTGTTCGTTATTTTTAGGACAAGATATTTACAACAATATCCTTCATTTAAAAATAAATTAAAGAAAATGAGTTTTATTGACCACTAACTTTGGATCCTGAGAAGATTCGCCTGTCTACAAGAAATCACCAGACCAAGAGGAAATTAACGCTGCTTTAAAAGTATACATTATCTTATTATCCATCTATGCGGAAGCTCAGGAAAATATGCAAAATATGTCTTAAGTAGCTGTTACAGGCAAGATGAGCCAATTATCTGCGGTTGTATCTACCTATTAAAACAATTAATTTCATACGTTGAGGAAAACGTCTGACAGTACCTACTAAGTTAAGTAAGTACCTATTGAGTAGGTTAGTTAAAGTTAGGTATGTTTATTTTCTTAATGGGTTTAGTGTCCATTACAGCTAATTAACGATGAATGGAAACAACTTCTTATGCCTCAGATATTTCGCGGGCGTGATTCGGTGTTCGCTTGATGTCATTGCGACGACTTACGTTCATCAGGGGCCTTACCATGACGTCCTAATTCCGACTCAGTTCAAGTTTTAGCCGTCACTTTTAGTATGGATCTGACAGCGAGCGAACCTAAACTGAATCGCATTAAGACGTCATGGTAAGGCCCCTGGACGTATGAAAAGCGCACAACGCTTGCGGCGTGCAATGAAATACAAGCTCTACTTTTTTTACAGTCTAAGTGCCTCAACTATAAAACGTTTTTCCTCTTTCTGTCATGTCTATATTATCAAGGCTAGGCTACATGACGATTTTATAAGTATTAGGTAAATCAAATATTTTCGATATTATTATCATCTATCAATCGAAACCGTCTGTGATAGATGGAATTAAGTTATTCCACTGAATGAATTGGCAATAAAAACTACCTAGTAAAGTTTACAACAATTTATTCATCTAACATTCCATGGCGGAAGGTTCTTGAAACCGGTCGTAAATTATATATGACATGGACACTGCTTGAATAATATCTAAAGTAAGTACCTATTTAATGTCTTGCAACGTGATGCGTAGCTTTGTGCCCTACGTCTAATAATCGCGTCGCTTAAATGAGAAAAACGCGATGCGTTAATTAGACGAAGCTCACCAAATCTGGAGAAAGACCTGTCTATTTCACGCGTGTGGAAAATAGCGACGCCTTTATCTGGCTCACGCAGCACATAACTATGGAGAATGACCGGGGAATGTCTGTTTAGACACGAAAATCGAACAAAGGACATGTCATAAGCCATCATAAGTATAAATAATGTATGTGAACAACCGTTTACGGCTAATTTCTAAGAACGGTGAGAATTTACCTTCATTACGCGTTCTCATAGAGCTCCTAGTTGTTAGGTACCTACCATTGAAAGAAAAGTCGGCTATAAACGCAATACCAACAGCTTTGTTTGCGAAAAGCGTGTTGTAACAAACACTAGTTGACTATTAACTGGTTGCCCACGCAATAGAAAAGTCATTAAGTTTAGAAATTATGCATTTATTCGTACGAATACACATGGTCGAACTCCGTACCCTGCCATAAGACCCCGTTCCCACATGTCGGGTGTGCTCGTATCCGTTTTGTGTCGGTTATCGGACATTATAAAACATATTCCCCTGCCGTGTCTGTCTGCCTGTTCGCGATAAACTAATTCTCAAGAAAGCTTTGGAAGTATAAGTAGTAGGTCAAGGTTTTGGGTTGCAATTGTTGCAAGTGTCGGAAAAAGTACAACTCAAGATCGGGGCGAATGGAGAGGCCTGTGCCTACTCAAATTGGTCCCAAACGCTTTGTGCCCACGAAAACAACTTTTTTTTTTGTTACACCACACATACTTATGTATATACTGTAGCAAAATGCGTGGCAATACACAGACAAACATACTTCTCCAAAGCTCGTCAAGCATTACCATATCCTATCCGTGTGTATGCGTGTGTTATATCCGATTGTGTTTTAGTCTTCAGTTTTATTGAACAAAAAATTATTCGTATACTTTCAATTGTTTTTATTACTTTCAACTTGAAACTACCGTGAGACTCAATCATAATTACAAAAACGGATAACTCACGTATAAAAGCCGAATAAAATGCTCGACATTATGTTTCGGACTATTCCGATTGATGTTCGTTTCACTACCGCCGGGGGTAGCGCTCTTTGAAGAAGGACTACGGAATAGTCCGTAAGATATGTCGAATAATAATTCGGCTTTTAGACGTAAGTTATCCGTTTTTGTAATTATGTTTTTACTAGCTGTTGCCAGCGACTTCGTCTGCAAAGAATTCGTTTATCGCTATCCTGCGGGAATTTTCCGCGATAAAAAGTAGCCTATGTGCTATTCCAGACTTTTCTCTATCTATGTGGAGAATTTCATCCAGATTTGTTGGGCCGTTCTGGCGAGATTGAGTAACAAACAAACATCCATCCATCCATCTATCCATCCATCCATCCATACTTTCGCATTTATAATATTAATTAGATTACGCTACAGTAGGTAGGTACATATTGCAGATAATAATA
Source organism: Pandemis heparana (assembly GCA_963854515.1). Lineage (NCBI taxonomy): Eukaryota > Metazoa > Arthropoda > Insecta > Lepidoptera > Tortricidae > Pandemis > Pandemis heparana. Next base: position 10,942,176 of record OY978023.1, on the reverse strand, counting down.
ATAATAAATATTGGGAACAATTCACACAAATTGACCTAGTCCCAAAGTAAGCGCTAGTAAGGCTTGTGTTATGGGTACCAGACAACGATATACATACTTATATAGAGAAATACATACTTAATATAGATAGAAACATCCATAACTCAGGAACAAATATTCGTGCTCATCACACAAATATATGCCCTTACCAGGATTCGAACCCAGGACGCTTGCTTCGCAGGCAGGGTCACTACCAACTAGGCCAACCGCGTCGCCGAAATGATGTAGTTATAGATAACAAAGGTGATTTTATTTTAGTTTATTGGTAGGTTGATCGTATTAAATTAAAGTAATAAGGTGGTTTACCTGGTGGTGGCGACAGGGCGCGCGGTGGTGGGGCGGGTCGGCGTCGGCCGCGGCTGCGGGTTGACCGGGTTGACCATCAGCTCGCCGTCTTCTCCAAAACTGAAATTAAAAGAGGATTCCTTGTCAGATGCTGTGCTGAGGACCCGCCGGATTAGACCGTAACACACTACAGTTACTACTACTCACTAACAGTGAGTTGCACCATTTTAACGATAACTATTACCGACGATGTTGAGGTAAATTTGACAGAAAATCTATGAAATAAGTAATTTTTTTCAAGCGTGTTACCTTTTGGGGACGCAGCAGCGTAACTATAACGTCTGGGGCCCGCGGCAAATTCATCAGATGAGGTACTTCTTCAATGAAAAGAAGTGCATAAACGTCCCATCTGTGCTCTAGGCCAAGCCAGTTCGGGGCCCCGTAGAGCTAGGGCCCGTGGCATTATGCCACTCTGCCACCCTATAGTTACGCACTGTAAGGTTATGTTACTTACGATTACGAGTAACTAAGTATTTTTTAGCAAGTGTTATGTCGGATGCATTATGCCTTGATATGCCGATTGGCTTGAGCTTGAGCTATGAAACGATGAACTAAAGGCAATGTACGGTCAACCAAATGGAACACTGGGCCACTGTATAACCTTATCGCGATAAGTGATCGGCTTGTTATTTGTGTCGTCAGTGTCAAAGTACTCCGACGTTGATTGTGGAAAGGTTGTATAGTGGCCTAGGGTTCCATTTGGGTGACTGTACATACAGTTAACCAACACAGTCACAGTATTATATACTGACTTTTTTGATATTAATATCTACTTCATTATAAGGTGCTTAGCACTTTAATTTGTTGTAACGTAGTTTGTTGGCTAAGAATGCAATTTTGGTTGACATTACATTAAAATATACTTAACATAGGTACTTATATAAATTCATAACGAAGGTGAACTTGCGAACTGCGAGGTTAAACGTAATATGAACATTATGTTAATAATAATGTATCTCTTATTATCTCAAAAGATATAATGTTTATAAATGACGTCAAACCGAAGTGTTAGCTTAAGCTGTTATTTCTGGGCGTTGTATGCATACATTATGTATTAAATTACTTGTTTTTCTGACATTTATTTTTAAACTTAAATGAGTCACGATTTTATCTGTTTAAAGATCTTGATCTTTGCAAAATTAAATAAATATATTAATAAATTTCTAATTATTTATTTATCATGAAAATTTTATAACTGTGCCCATAATAGGTAGTATTAAATTATGTTTATCACAATTGTATCAATTTAATTCAGCCACACTACACCTTCTCATACCAGGATTTTGGTCAAACTGTACGAACTCTTAACTACCGTAGAGTGAAGCCAAGTAGTTTCAGTATGAGTTAGTGTTACTACGAGCTACCTAACCTACTACCCTAATGGTTATAATGGCTAATCTAAAAACGGACCTTTAAACCAAGCACGAAACAGGGAAAGGATTTTTTAGGTTAATTTTTAATCATTTTATCTCTTTACTATAAAACAACTTTCCTAGTTTTAGTGTTTTTTATTGTTATTTAATTGTTAATAGTTTGTGGTTTATCTAGATATACCTATATATGACAGACGGTGAGCACATTTAGACACTATAGTCATCCAAGCCCACCACATAAATTTTAGTTTTTAGTGGTTTTATCCGACTTAAAACTGTCGCAAAACGGTTTCCTTGACAAAATGTTTCCTGAAGGAAGGCCAAAGTATATGGAAATGGGTATTTAAGTAAAAGTGACTTTACGAGGCTGTTTTCGTCATTACTTTGTTTATGCGTTGATTTCATTGAGCTAGTAAAAACCTGTAATAATTGTGGGTATTATTATTTACACCAATTAGCTAAGGGTAGGTACGTACTAGACAAGGGTGACGGTGGTCTTATACAATTGGGTGACTACCGAGATTCGAATCTGTAACTCAAAATTCAATCAAGCCTTACAAAATTCCGTATACTTCTATGGTTAATTTTGATTAAAAACGCCAACAAATTATTATGTAAAAAAACAATATTAAGAAACGTGGAAAATTTCACTACATTATCTGCCTAGCAACTCCACTTTAATACTAACAAATCAACAGTATTCTGTAAATGATTTACTATGCGAGAACAGGATTAGTGGTCATTCTACAGTGTAACTATAACATTGCGCACATCATTATAAACAAGCTTGACTGTGGGAAAGCTGTTAACGCTAACGTCTCCAGTAATGAGTTCTCAGGCGATTATTTAAGTATGAATAATATATCCTGATCGTAACCAGATAACTATTTACTTAAGCATCATGTTTTTTTTAACTCCGCGCCATTGTTTTCATTTAATTCTCACTTTTTTTATTTGGTTACGTACCTACTTAAGAGGCTGACAACACCTAATTTTGATGAAATTGATGTTATTTAAGCACTTTTTTAAGAAAAACTACACACAAAAAAAATAAAAAAAAAATATAATGTTAATTTTCATCATATTTCAAACACGCTAGACGGACTCGATACATAATTGAACAAAATCGGCTCGATAGAAAATAATTGCAAAGATTGGTCTTAAAATCATCATTAAACGGTTCTACGTCTTTATTTTTTCGACGTATGGGTCTGCAATTAAAAACATGAAGCCAACATATTCATACCTACACTGCTAACGAGCCATATTTCACAAATAATCCATACTTTTTTTTATTTCTTCTTATTTGTGTCTTATTTGCAAGATTTTAGACGCGCGCCAAGCTGCCGGAATAGTTTCTTCTCTTTCACTCACAGGCACGCGAACCGTATGTGTGAAGAGTGGCGCTGCTCAAGGTCATTTGCTGTTGACAGCATAGAATAGATAATAACAGGGTAGAAGGGAATCTCTTTTGACCGCGTCCAAAACGCCGCCATTTATATACCTACTTCCCCCTTCACGTCGTTACGCCCCTCTGTCGTCCAGGCGTATTGCTAGGGTTGCTTACCGTTAAATATTATACTTACGTCCAAAGATAATATAAAAGAAAGAAAGAAAGGAAAAGGTTTATTTGGTGCAATATATATCGCTAAAATATAAGTTTTTATTTACTTTAAAATCATTATTTTAGCGAGCGAGAAAAGGTCAACGACCGGTGGCGGGGCTATTGAAGATTTGACGAAAAGATGCGAAAGCAATAAAATGCTGTAGGTACCTACTTTAAACCATTGGGTGAAACAATCGGCTACACAAAAAGAACTGTTCAATATATTTTTGATTAATTAGGTACGAAAACGAAACAATATTTAGAAAATATTACTTACCGCTCATCATCTTTGGGCAAACTAAAATAACTTAAGTGTGGCATCGTTTTTGCATTATTCATACACCCAAATACACCACAATAACTTGACACCATTGTAATTATTGTTTCCAAGATGAGTACCTACCTACGGGACGGAACGCGCAAAAATGCCAAACGCGCGTGCGGCGACGCAGGCCGTGGCAGGCAGCCTGACTGAGCCGCTCGTTTAACAAGTACTGTAAATCGTGACCTTGAGTCCGGCCGCGAGCGGGAGATTCCGTTCTACTATGTTCTTACTTATTCTATGGTTGACAGCGCCTTAACTTACATATGAAATGGTTACAATTTTTAAATGAGTTCTCGAGAATTTGCAAGTATAGGAGGTATACTCCGACTTAAATTACTGAGCCACTGTGGAACGTTGTTGTATTAACATTTTCAACCTTTTACAACGTGCTTATAAACAACAAGTAGCAATTGTTTCACTATGACAGCAAAAATGCTCAACAGCTGATGTCCTCGAGTCCTCGACTGTAACTAGTTAATTAATGAGTGTTAATGTTTACCATATACAAATATAATTGAACCAAGCTTCTTCGTCGACTGTAGAATAGCTTACTCATGTCTCAATCGTAAATTGACTTAGTTATAATAGTTGGTAGGTAATCCTTACGTTAAAACGCCACTGTAATACCTCACAACCTATCGCGTGCTTAAATCCCGGTCAAGACATTAAAACATGTGCTGTACTCAAAAACGAATAGTAATTACAAAGTATTACAGGTATGTAATCGCGTTTAATTAGTCAATTTAGCCTACAGGTGCCGCGACGGAAACCAGTCCATAATCAAGTTTCGCGGCAACAAATATAATTCATAAGCCACGTTTGACTCGATTGACGCACGAGAATTTGATTTGAAGTTGATTGTTGTTTTTTTAATTCGTCCGCAATTTATGGCTGTTATTTGCATTTTATGTTCTGGAAAATTTGAGCTTTTAGTTACCAATTTCATTTAGCGAGAGATATAATAATAATACGTAATTATGTAATCGAAAGCAGTCAGCGTGCATTTTATTTAGTTTTTTGACGTTTCAAGCTTTTGCTACTCGTATATATATCCCATTTCATTCGTCTCTGTAAGATTTAATATTAAATATGCAGATTCTTCAGAGAGGAGGCGCATCTCCAGTATAGTTTAGGTAAATAAGACAATCGCTGATGCAGTATATTTGAAACCTCAGCTGGAATACGTCCACTGCTGGACATAGGCCTTCCCCAAGATGAAGATGATCGGTTTTAAGCTACGATCAATGGCTTCTCGTTATCTTTATTAGATCGTCTGCCCACCTTACAGCCACCTCTGTAAAACCTTACGACCCCACCTGTATTGGCCATCAGTTCTACAAGCAGTTCTCACTTAATCTCTTTAACTTTCATTCTTTTCGCAGCTTTAGATCTCGCAGGCATACTCCTGGAAAAGCTCTTTCATGCATGGCATGCCCTTAACCTTAACTGAGGAGTGGCCGTGAGTGCCGGGACCAGAAACTTATTTGGGAGCTGAATCTTGGCTTTTCCACGACGTTGAATATTATCGTGATACTGTTATGTTAATACAGGATCGTGAATTTCAAAACAACCAGATTCGCTGCAATACGCATCAATTTCGTGATATGGATGGATCATACGATAATGTTGACCATCTAACTAATCCATGCCATGCCTATTGAGGGATTTGACACTTACCGATTCAAGATGGCGGGTCGCGGCGGTGTGACCAGCGCAGGCTGCGGATTAGCGGGTAGGAGCGGCGCCGGCGGGAGCGTGCTCGGCGCGAGTGGGAGCGTGATGGGCGCGGGTCGGAGCGTGGTTGGCGCGGGCCGGAGCGTGGTCGGCCAGCGCGCGGGCGGTGTGGTTGGTGAAGACCCGGGGATCTCATTGCCTAGTGCATAAGAAAAAACATACATGGGTATTTATCTATAAAAAAGACGCGGTAGGTAGTCAAGTGGTTAGACCTAAAGTATACAAGTTTCTCCAGAATTTATGTGCGAAATCGAATTTTAAATTAACTATGAGCTTTTCAGTAAAGGAAGATTACAGTGTGGAAACTTGTACATACGCATTTGAAGCAATTCAATGGTGTTTTGAAGTTTCCAATCTGCACTAGGTTCGCGTGGGAACTATGACTCAAAGCTCGGTGATACTAAAAATCGTTCTGTATAGGTATAGATTATGTTTTTGTACATTGTTCGTCTCCGCTATAATATGTCTTATGATTTATTGCTTTGATGCTGAGTTTTTGGTTCATAGAAAATCATACTTAAACGACCTGTCAAATCGAGTTACAGTGATTTGTCATCATTTAATGGTGTTCAACGAATATATTCAATACAACAATGTTATGCAAGAAACGGCGTGTTTTGTATGCGCCGGGGCATAACCTTGAATTAATGATTGTTTTAATTTTTTACATTCTTCAAACGATGTATTTTGAGGTCAGATTGTTCTCTTGTTAATTTTAAATACATATTAGTTACACTGCTGCACTTTTCTCTGTATTTACATGTTATTTTTCGTTTGCTGAGATTGAAGTAAGAAAAAGGACATAAATAGGTAGGATTTTCGATCAATAATACAATGTAATGTAATGTAATGTAATGTATTGTTGATCGAAGGGTAGGATTGATGAATGATGGTTACGTCGTGGACGGAAGATGAATGTTAAAAGCTTTAATGTTATGCTTATTTTTTATTTTTTATTACACTGTATCGTAGAGAGGATGGATGAAAGAACATTAACTAAACAGATTTATATGGGGAGTGTGATTGTGACGTGATTTGCGTTGGGAGGGGAAGGCTTAGTTAGACGCACGTTCCATGACCAAATTGGGGACGTTTTGGAAAAAGGTCAGGTCAAGAGTATCTGAAACCGACGAGCAAGTATGAGGAGATTAATGAGGAGATTGATTTGGGAATGAATGATTTAGGTAGGTATAATATAGGGTTAGTTTAACCGATTATACCCGCTAAAGTTTTTCGTTTTTAATTGTGGCTGACAAATTTAATGTTTCCGTACATCGGTCGATTTTTAAAATGGACAGCATCAGAGGCGCCTGAATTTTTAATAAAAAAACACGACGAAAACCAAACTTACCCTGTTTAATTAAACTAACCTAGCTACTGAAATATTCCAGTACACTTTTAAGACACCTTCTCAAAACAATAAACACAACACTCACTATTGGGTATGGTGTTAAAGTGTTCCTTGATGAGAAACTCTTCGAAGTATCTAGTGAAGTCCCCTGTGGGGTCCCAGCGAGAGGCAAGCTTCTGCCAGTCTTCTGGGTAGTCGGTCTTCACCCGCCGTATCACCTTCACAGCGGTCTGCTTCTGGCTCTCGGTGCATCGTATGCATTTCGTTCGCAACGCTTCAGGCAGTATCCCTGTAACAAAAGACGGCAGGTTTTAATGGCCAGTATGAGATGTCATGAATTCAGAGACGCAATCAAATTATTATCAATCATTAAGAATTAATGACCGCCTGTTATGTATAGAATCACTTAACTATCAATATAAATTTAAGTACGGCGGTGTGAATACGACACTATAAACACTATTTAAAGCAAAGGTACTTGAGTAAACAAGTTATAAACGGGGCTAGGTTGGAATTAATTCAACGATGTTCAACTCGAAGAGGAGCCTGGTTCACATTGAACTTATAGAGGGAGTGGAACATCACGACTACAGCTTATGATTTCTATTTATACCATACCTCTGAACATGGCAGTAATAAAATAACAGTGAAACAACTAGTAGCTTAGTAATCTTTTAAATCATCACGTTCCTAGCGTTTTTCCCGGCATTTGCCACGGCTCAGTGAGCCTGGGGTCCGCTTTGACAATCTAATCCCAAGATTTGGCGTAGGCACTAGTCTTTTCAGAAGCGACTGCCATCTGACCTTTCAACCCAGAAGGGTAACTAAGCCTTATTGGGATTGGAAAAGCTCATGGTAAATTTCAAATGTTATTTCGCACATAAATTCCGAAAAACTCAGAGACCCTCTGCTTGAGAGGCCACAGGTCAAATCAATAGGCTACCACGGCTTTTTTTTTAGTAATCTTTTAAATATTTAGAAATATTAAGTGGTTAAAAATTGCTGTCAGTTTAAAAATGCGAGTAGAGTAGTATTGAGAATATTCTCCTCTTTGTATGTCGATTAAAAAGACATTTGTAGAGCTCACTACAAGTGTTTTAAAGAAAGATTCGTATAGACCTATAAAATGTTCCAATATGGTCAAAGAAAAAATTACACGTATTTATGAAGACATTATTATCCTTGATAGGCATCAATAAGTAACTAAAGTACTTACTTAGTACCTGCTTACTTACACCTAGTTATGAAAATCAAGTAATAACAAGATAAAATAAAGCAATTAACGATCAATAAGTAGGTACATATTTGATGCAGCAACCGTGGCCTAGCATTGATTAGCCTAGGCCAATAAAGTCCTTGCCCGGTACGTTATTATGCAAACCACGTCATAACTAATGACTGAGAGAACCACCTTTGTGCTTCGAAGTAACTAACGGAATTATTCTAACAAACTACAAGTGTCTTTAGAATTTATACATAATTATTTTATATTCAATGTAATTTAAATAAGCTTCAACGGTGACAGCTATATATTTACAAAAGGTCCGTCTACACTTCGCAGCGTTATCAAAATTACTATTTATTAAGGTACCCTTTTCATTTTCAATGGTACTGTTGCCTTCGAAGCCGGTCTTGGAGCAAAGATAAACATAGAATACCAGTTCTCTCTCCCCGCTTCTCTTCCCGCGCAGATTGTAAAGCCCATCGAGGGAATGAGCGAAAGTCTTGGGAATCATGTTATAGGCGATGCGGCTAGCAACCCATCAATATTTTGATTCCCTTTCTCCTATACGCCGACAATCATGCTAAACGTGGCCTTTAGGTCTTGTTTCCTTGGGCTCTGTAGGTAACCCCGTAAGGGATAAAACGCGTGATTTATGTAGTATCGTACTGTTTCAAATTTCAAACTCAACGACATAGTTGGTTATTACGACAAAGTGTAAGCTACTGCTGATGCCGGTTCAATACGAGTACCTACAACACCTAATTTTCGATTCAGGCTCACATGAATCCTTAAATTAAAATAATTAATTGCAAGATGCAAATACAACCACATGGTTTCTATTCGGAAAGCCTTCGACTAAATCATAATAAAACTGCCTGAAACATGTAGAAATATGCAAATATTTCTCAACGAATGCACAAAATACTGACGTGTTCTGTTCAAAGATGGTATCTGCTGATTCGCGTTAGCCTGTCAGGCTGTCACAAGTTTTATTATGAGTTATGTATGTCTGCCCTCTGCAAATCTACGAGACACTGGTACGATATCTTAATTTCCATCTCATGTTGAATAATTTATGCACATTGCATATAAGGTATTGTGCATTATTAGATCATTAATAACTTCAAGAATGGCATAATATTACGAAGACATTTTATTTACATAATAAAAGGTTAGAGGCTAATATTGCGGAGTAGGCAAGCTATTAATTCTTGTTCGTGGGATAATTTGAGGCCGTAGTATTTTATAGTCATAGAAGGCGCGCATACGGCAGGTGAGTAAAAAAGTTTATTTCTACTTTACAGAAATAAACTACGTGAAAAATCCAGTCCAAAATTTATACAAAACCAACACATCGTCCGCGTAGAATTAGACTAAAGAACTGATGTTGATAGTATATTCTAAAATAATTATTTACGTTGTGACTCTAGGCAGCTGCGACCTTCGACATGTTTATCGCTATCTCGCGGGAACCATGTAATTTTCCGGGATAAAAAGTAGCCTATGTGTTAATCTAGGGTATCAGCTATCCGCTAATTTTATCCAAATCCGTCCCATTGTTTCTGCGTGAAGAAGGAACACTCACATCGTCACATCCATCCATCCCATCCATCCTCACAAACTTTCGCACTTATAATATTAGTAGGATTCCTTCCAAGCTAGTCTGCATGGGAGCAAAGAAAAAAGATAGAATTATACTTATATATTTTTTACTTAATATTAAAAACTCATTCGTTCATCATAAAAAAACAGAAGTGAATCTTGACAAATCAATTTAAAACGAAAATAAAGCAGTTGGCTCATGATCTCATGAATAACTTAAAGCTGATGTGATTTTTATCAGTAATCGTTGATACTCTACACTCATCACACGTACTATCTGTATTACTAATGCCTCATCACATCATCACCGTCATCGCGTTTGAACCATTTCCGAGGTAGCGCGTGTTGGTGTCCGAACAATGCAACTGAATCATTGGTTTACAATGATTCAGTTTAGGAGTTACGGTCACGTATGCATGGGATTACGATAAAATTATGGGGCAGTGCCGGATTTATATTTTTTATGAGTGTAGGCCACTTTTTTCCGCCGCCCAGCATGATAAAACCAGTGAACGTGTTTGACTTTTACCGTCTGAAATCGAGTGACCGTCCTCTGAAATCTGCCGCCCCTAGGACGCTGCCGCCGCCTATATGGCCTATTTATAAATCCAGGACTGTTATGGGGTAGCCTAAACTAACCTAATCAAAATAAAAAGAACAGACTGGTGTGGATATGCAGGCATACAAGTGCAACAGTACTTCGTCAGAAATACTGGAGGCTTGAGCAGGAAGAAACTTGAAATGGCTATTGCCATTTTGGTTACAAAACCCTGAAAAAAATCCGCACGAAATTGTTGCCATAGCAATTATCAAAACTATGCGACTTGTGAAAAAAAGTGCTCTCATTTTATACATATCTATTCTTCACTATGAAAGCGTTTTAAAAAGATGACTGATTATATAACCAAGCCTTATTTTCTTTAACTACCTACCCAATAATCGTGGAAAACAAACTTATAAAAGGAGGCATTGTGTGAAAATTTACAATGTCCTTTGTTTACGTGCCCACGCAGGTATTTAATCTAAGAAAAACTATCATGTTTGCGGTTTTTGCAGCCTATCCGTGTCTATAGAAACCGTAGAGATTTGTGTGTACTTTATCGTATTAATAATTATGTTATGGACTCAATGAACCGCAACATAGTTGATATTCAAGGCGTGTAATGTTGTGATTCCTTAAAGTTATGAGTCTATTTTGTTGTTTAGCTAGAGAACGGTTATTTTTGGAATATGCACGTGATGGGGATACAGATGTTTCATTAACATATTTTTTTGGGTACTTGTATTATTTGTTTGCTTAATATTTGGAGAGTCAATAGGTCAAAAGTGATAGAAACTGTTTCTTGGCTAAGTTTTGGAAATGGAAGACTGTTTATTATATAATTATATAAGGATATTTTATCAACATTACAACAGTTAGTATTCAACATTGTAGCTCTGTCGTTTTTAAGCTTTACAAGCGCACTCCCAGCCTCACACACAACACACAAACTCTTAATGCCCTTTGTTATGAGTGTCTATGGGCGGCGGTGATTGCTTTCCATTAGGTGATACATTTCCTATCATATAAAAAAATCTCACAATAGACCAAATAAAAAGTCAAGATGGAGTTCTGCGAACGGCAAAGTGACGCCGGTTTAAACTACGCCTTGCCTTGTGCGTCAAATAGTTTACTGGGCACATATGGTTGCACTTGTGTGCGTGCAACTGTATGCAGCGCACATGGCAAGTCGATCTTTAAAACGGCCTCACTTTGGCGTTCGCAGAACTGCTTGACTTTTATTGTTCTGGGGCAGCAATGATGTTAAATTCTGTTAGTACGACATTCCCCTGTTAGTGATTGAATAAATTGAGCTGTTTTTCGTGCAACTCCGAGTCAACGGAAGTGTATGTAGGGAGTTGGAGTTTGTATAGGCAAAAGGTTGCATATACAAAACAACTCGCTGGCAGGTGATGCCATTAATAATAATTTGAGTTTAGGATTTTAGATCGGTCGAAGAAAACTAAGTGTTTCCTCGTGCCATTATCTGAACAGTCGCCTTAGAAGGCTGTCATGCTGTTATGTTGAACATATAATGTTAGTTTTGCATTGAAATATAATATTTAAACGATTATAAATAGTTTTAATCTATATATATAAAATTCTAAACTGACTGACTGACTGACTGACTGACTGTTGATATATCAACGCACAGCCCAAACCACTGGACCTAGAGACTTGAAATTTTGCACACAGATACCTTATACAATGTAGGCATCCACTAAGGAAGGATTTTTGGAAATTCTACCCTTAAAGGGGTTAAATGGGGGCCCAAAGTTTGTATGGGGAAACAAGATTAGTTAGACTATTTTATTCGAAACTTCACAGGAGTACTCCCAACGATAAATGAGTAAACACGTGTTTCAGGTTTTTTGAAAATTCAACCCCTAAAAGGGGGATATGTGGTGACAAAGTCTGAAAATCAACGTGGGTATTATTATATTATTATTAGTGGGTAGTATTGTTTGTACGGTTTATCGGGTCGCTGATTACGAAAACAACAACACACATACCTACCTGACACACACACACACGCACACACACACACACGCACACTCAAATTTCCACGGGAACGGGAAAAAACGGGATTTATGTACTTATTCGATTCCGAGTGACCCTATCCCAGTAACTATAATAACTAGACTCTTCAAATTTCGTACACAAGTAGGTGATTACAACATTAAGAAAGCAATTTCAGGATTTTTGGAAATTCCTACGGGATAAGGAAAAAACGGGATTTATATATTCAGGTCAACGAAATCCTATGAACTATAATTATAAAAACGGTTTTAAGGATTTTAGGAAATTCCCACGGGATGAGGAAAAAAGGGAATTTATGTTTAATTCTACGGGATCGATTTTTCGTTTTACTGGTCGTAGAAAACTGAAATTTGGCCTTCAGGTTCCTTGGGGAGTATAGGGGAGCACTACAAAGGATTTCCCGAATTTCTGACGGAAACAAACGGGAAAAACGGGATTTTTTGTTATACATTGGTCGTAGAAAGTTGAAATTTGGCATGTAGGTTGCTTGATAAGTGTAAGGAAATATTAAAAGACAATTTTAATTTTCAATATTCCCACGGAACGGGAAAAACGAGACTTCGTTTTACTGGTTGTAGAAAGCTGAAATTCGACATGTAGGTTGCTTGGGGAGTGTAAAGAAGCATTAAGAGAGGACTTTCTAAAATTCTCACGGGAACGGGAAAAACGGGATTTTTCGTTTTACTGGTCGTAGAAAGCTGAAATTTGGCATGTAGGTTGCTTGAAGAGTGTAGGGAAGCTATAATAGATAATTTCCCAAAATTCCCACGGGAACGGGAAAAAGGGGCTTTTCGTTTTACTGGTTGTAGAAAGCTGAAATTCGGCATGTAGGTTGATTGAAGAGTATAGAGGAGCATTAAGAGAGGACTTTCTAAAATTCCCACGGGAACGGCAAAAAAACGTGATTTTTCGTTTTACTGATCGTAGAAAGCTGCAATTTGGCAAGTGGGTTCTTTGGGGACGGGAAAAAAACGGGATCGAAATATTCCTGGTACACGCGAGCAAAGCCACGGGAAAAGGCTATTTGTCAACAAATGAGTCTACGCGGACGAAGAACATTAAGGTAGGACTTTCCAAAATTCCCACGGGAACGGGAAAAACGGGATTTTTCGTTTTACTGGTTGTAGAAAGCTGACATTTAGCATGTAGGTTGCTTGAAGAGTGTAGGGAAGCTATAATAGATAATTTCCCAAAATTCCCACGGGAACGGGAAAAAGGGGCTTTTCGTTTTACTGGTTGTAGAAAGCTGAAATTCGGCATGTAGGTTGATTGAAGAGTGTAGAGGAGCATTAAGAGAGGACTTTCTAAAATTCCCACGGGAACGGCAAAAAAACGTGATTTTTCGTTTTACTGATCGTAGAAAGCTGCAATTTGGCAAGTGGGTTCCTTGGGGACGGGAAAAAAACGGGATCGAAATATTCCTGGTACACGCGAGCAAAGCCGCGGGAAAAGGCTATTTGTCAATAAATGAGTCTACGCGGACGAAGAACATTAAGGTAGGACTTTCCAAAATTCCCATGGGAACGGGAAAAACGGGATTTTTCGTTTTACTGGTCGTAGAAAGCTGAAATTTGGCATGTAGGTTGCTTGAAGAGTGTAGGGAAGCTATAATAGATAATTTCCCAAAATTCCCACGGGAACGGGAAAAAGGGGCTTTTCGTTTTACTGGTTGTAGAAAGCTGAAATTCGGCATGTAGGTTGATTGAAGAGTGTAGAGGAGCATTAAGAGAGGACTTTCTAAAATTCCCACGGGAACGGCAAAAAAACGTGATTTTTCGTTTTACTGATCGTAGAAAGCTGCAATTTGGCAAGTGGGTTCCTTGGGGACGGGAAAAAAACGGGATCGAAATATTCCTGGTACACGCGAGCAAAGCCGCGGGAAAAGGCTATTTGTCAACAAATGAGTCTACGCGGACGAAGAACATTAAGGTAGGACTTTCCAAAATTCCCACGGGAACGGGAAAAACGGGATTTTTCGTTTTACTGGTCGTAGAAAGCTGAAATTTGGCATGTAGGTTGCTTGAAGAGTGTAGGGAAGCTATAATAGATAATTTCCCAAAATTCCCACGGGAACGGGAAAAAGGGGCTTTTCGTTTTACTGGTTGTAGAAAGCTGAAATTCGGCATGTAGGTTGATTGAAGAGTGTAGAGGAGCATTAAGAGAGGACTTTCTAAAATTCCCACGGGAACGGCAAAAAAACGTGATTTTTCGTTTTACTGATCGTAGAAAGCTGCAATTTGGCAAGTGGGTTCCTTGGGGACGGGAAAAAAACGGGATCGAAATATTCCTGGTACACGCGAGCAAAGCCGCGGGAAAAGGCTATTTGTCAACAAATGAGTCTACGCGGACGAAGAACATTAAGGTAGGACTTTCCAAAATTCCCACGGGAACGGGAAAAACGGGATTTTTCGTTTTACTGGTTGTAGAAAGCTGAAATTTAGCATGTAGGTTGCTTGAAGAGTGTAGGGAAGCTATAATAGATAATTTCCCAAAATTCCCACGGGAACGGGAAAAAGGGGCTTTTCGTTTTACTGGTTTTAGAAAGCTAAAATTCGGCATGCAGGTTGATTGAAGAGTGTAGAGGAGCATTAAGAGAGTACTTTCCAAAATTCCTACAGGAACGGGAAAAAACGTGATTTTTCGTTTTTCTGGTCGTAGAAAGCTGCAATTTGGCAAGTGGGTTCCTTGGGGAGTATAGGGGAGTTTTAAGAGAGCATTTTCCGAAATTTTTACGGGAACGGGAAAAAAACGGGAATGAAATACTCCTGGTACACGCGAGCAAAGCCGCGGGCAAAAGCTATTTGTCAACAAATGAGTCTACGCGGACGAATAACATTAAGGTAGGACTTTCCAAAATTCCCACGGGAACGGGAAAAACGGGATTTTTGTTTTACTGGTCGTAGAAAGCTGAAATTTGGCAAGTGGATTGCTTGGGGAGTGTAGGGTAGCATTAAGAGAGCATTTCCCCAAATTCTTATGGGAACGGGAAAAAAACGGGATTGAAATACTACTGGTACACTGGAGAGAAGCCGCGGGCAAAAGCTCTTTGAAAATAAATGATGTTTACGCGGACGAAGTCGCGGGCAAAAGCTAGTTGAATAATAAAATAAAAGCTTCCGAGCGAAAGAACCCCGTACTCGTATTAAATCCAGCAAGTTTAGCTAAAGTTGTGGTAGAGCTACCTAGTCTAAGTTGTATTGTAATATGGCTTACGGTGTGTTGTCGCGCGTCATTTGTCTTTTGTCCAGCTCTTCCGTATTGAAAGTCACAAACATCTTTGTCCGTAAACACGCTCGCCTTGTATGGAAAAGGACCGATGTGGTCTGAATTACGGCTCTAAAAATACTAAATAAATCAAATTGGTTTCTTATTCTAATTGAGGCTTTAAATAAAACGTGTGGGTTTATGGCGAATATAACGTAATATTTATGTCATTTATAAACGTCATTTCTAAAATTAACTGTAGTTAATTAATTGTGTAGACTCTACACTGTAGAGAATTGGATTTATGACGGAATTTAGTTTATGCGTAGATCGCTAAAATCGGAGATCTGATTTGATGTTCCGTAAATAAGGCGTTGGTCGATTATATTTTATCGTATTGTGAAAGCACAAGCATTGAATTCTGAATGAAAATTTGAATTCAACAAAATTTATTCCACGAAAAACACGGAGATTGAATCTTGAATATTTTTCAAGTTCACTGGGCCAGTTACATTTTATCAAGTGTGCAGATTTAGTACGTCTATATCTGCTAGCGAAACCAATTAAAGAAACGGGTGTCTATCATGTCTACACAAAATGCATGCAGTATTATGTCTCTGACCATGGGGTTCAAATAATAGGTTCGATTCTACTCGCATAAGCATAACCTGAGCTTATTTTGTTTTGTAACATTTTCAAATAACTTTCATATAGATAATTTATACGGAATAGTTATTCGTGTCACAAGGGAGCAATATGATGTATTTACGGCGAGGGCGCTACATTGAATCCAGAATGTAGCGAATGATTCTACAATAGAATCCTGAGCGTAGCGAGGGATCCAGAATAGAAGCCAGTAGAATCCAGAGCGTAATGAGGGATTCAAGTGTTAACGCCCAAGATGAAAATAATTTTGCTCCCGAGTGGCTCATACAACTTTTCACACCGAACATTAAAAAAACTTGAAAAAATAATTCTAAATACATATAATTAAAGAGCTACCAGCATAGAAAATGGCGTGGTTTTACAATTATCAACTTCAAAAAATTGCATTTGCAAAAAAAACACTTAGAAAAGCCTTGAACAGAAAAGTTACACTTTAATCCCTCTCGACAGGGAGCAAAGCTTACTTTTCTGAATGAGAGGTGTGAAAAAATATTTCTAACAGTTTATTATGTGATGTGTACAAACAACGAGCACTACTTGTCAGGCTGCACACCGTGATAGGCATTGACCACAGACATTTTAACGCAGATCAGAAAAACATCTATTACGAAAGAGGTAGCGTAACTTCCGGATATTTTTCATTGCTGGCTGGTTAGAATGCGAAGCCATAACAATACACTTATAAAACCGCAGACGAATAAATTATTAAGAATCGTGTTTACCAGACTACAAATATTTACAGCCAGTATTTCTACGCTCCATAAATTATTTAAATAACTCGAAGAAATGTAATAGAACGGGTTTTGAACAACCTATTGGTTGCTGCATTTCACGCTATGAATAGTTTTAAATTTTCGAGTTTAAAATGTCAATAAACTCTATTTAAATATGCCTGCATTTTTTTATTAGGTACCTAATAGGTACATACTTAATCGGCGCGATGTAATTTTTTTAAAATAAGTACGTCAAGTTTTTAATTACATTTTAATTAATTAACTTACTTTGTTCTCTTTGTCCTATAAATTCGTGCAATTTGTCTAGTAAATCAAATATAAAACACAAGCGCCATCTGTGTCTCGCAGGAGCAGATTAAAATTATGCAATTTTAATATAACATGGACCTCCGCAAAGTAATGCTTTCTGAATATAAACCGCATCGTTCAATATTTTACTTGTTAGTGTGTTGAATGAAAATAAGAATTCAGAGCCATCACATAGCAACATCATATATTCAGTTTTTACAAAATGATAATATCATAGTTTTAAAGAAAAATATTTGCCATTTGTGACTTTGTACTACCTTATTAAACACTCCCTTCACTATCAAAGTATGTACTTGTAACTGATCATACATACATGTCAATTCTGTGTATAAGTAATCCACAGGCAACCACATTTTATAAACTGTGTCAGACAACGGCGCTCGCGCACGGAATGCGATAGGCGAAATCGCAAACACGAGATCGAAGTAAAAGTACATTGTGTGCTAATGCGTCGGATTTAGGAACTGTCGCTTCCTACCTTCCAAATTCAATATTCGAATCGTGCTATCGTACTCACACTAATAGAGTTAAATATTAGAATGAGAGAAACGGTATGAATCGGTTTTCGAATTTCGGATTTGGAAGTAGACGTGTATGGAGCAACGGTAATTGATTCTCGTTTGTTACATAATGTTCAGGTAATCTGATTTGCGATAGATTGGTGTCTATTCACGGTGATTCGATTGTGGTAAATGGGGCATATTACTACATACCATGCGGGTGGTAGGACCTTGTGTAAGGTCGATCCGGAGTGCTACCACCGCATTACCGCCAAGCAGCTACGCTGGCGCAGCTGTGTTCCGGTGTGGAGAGTAGACAACCGGTCAAATTACTGGCTTAACGCATCTCTAATCCTTTGGTGTTACGGGGGTTCTAAGTAGCCGCATGATGAGCTGACAAGACATGATTAAGACTTAAGAGCTGACAAAGACAATACAATACAATACAATACAATAACTCTTTATTGAACACCATATATAACAATCAACACAGAGAAATGGTATACAGAAGTAATAAGATAACAACTATACCAGAGACAACAAAAAAAACAACAAAGAGAGTAGGGTGGTAGGTAGGTAAGGTTACGACTACGATAGACTATGGCGACTCTGACGTGACATTACTTATTAATGAACTAGCTTTTGCCCGCGACTTCGTCCGCGTAAACATCATTTATTTTCAAAGAGCTTTTGCCCGCGGCTTCTCTCCAGTGTACCAGTAGTATTTCAATCCCGTTTTTTTCCCGTTCCCATAAGAATTTGGGGAAATGCTCTCTTAATGCTACCCTACACTCCCCAAGCAATCCACTTGCCAAATTTCAGCTTTCTACGACCAGTAAAACAAAAATCCCGTTTTTCCCGTTCCCGTGGGAATTTTGGAAAGTCCTACCTTAATGTTATTCGTCCGCGTAGACTCATTTGTTGACAAATAGCTTTTGCCCGCGGCTTTGCTCGCGTGTACCAGGAGTATTTCATTCCCGTTTTTTTCCCGTTCCCGTAAAAATTTCGGAAAATGCTCTCTTAAAACTCCCCTATACTCCCCAAGGAACCCACTTGCCAAATTGCAGCTTTCTACGACCAGAAAAACGAAAAATCACGTTTTTTCCCGTTCCTGTAGGAATTTTGGAAAGTACTCTCTTAATGCTCCTCTACACTCTTCAATCAACCTGCATGCCGAATTTTAGCTTTCTAAAACCAGTAAAACGAAAAGCCCCTTTTTCCCGTTCCCGTGGGAATTTTGGGAAATTATCTATTATAGCTTCCCTACACTCTTCAAGCAACCTACATGCTAAATTTCAGCTTTCTACAACCAGTAAAACGAAAAATCCCGTTTTTCCCGTTCCCGTGGGAATTTTGGAAAGTCCTACCTTAATGTTCTTCGTCCGCGTAGACTCATTTGTTGACAAATAGCCTTTTCCCGCGGCTTTGCTCGCGTGTACCAGGAATATTTCGATCCCGTTTTTTTCCCGTCCCCAAGGAACCCACTTGCCAAATTGCAGCTTTCTACGATCAGTAAAACGAAAAATCACGTTTTTTTGCCGTTCCCGTGGGAATTTTAGAAAGTCCTCTCTTAATGCTCCTCTACACTCTTCAATCAACCTACATGCCGAATTTCAGCTTTCTACAACCAGTAAAACGAAAAGCCCCTTTTTCCCGTTCCCGTGGGAATTTTGGGAAATTATC
Organism: Pandemis heparana; assembly: GCA_963854515.1. NCBI lineage: Eukaryota > Metazoa > Arthropoda > Insecta > Lepidoptera > Tortricidae > Pandemis > Pandemis heparana. Next base: position 10,922,899 of record OY978023.1, on the reverse strand, counting down.
TATTATAGCTTCCCTACACTCTTCAAGCAACCTACATGCCAAATTTCAGCTTTCTACGACCAGTAAAACGAAAAATCCCGTTTTTCCCGTTCCCGTGGGAATTTTGGAAAGTCCTACCTTAATGTTCTTCGTCCGCGTAGACTCATTTGTTGACAAATAGCCTTTTCCCGCGGCTTTGCTCGCGTGTACCAGGAATATTTCGATCCCGTTTTTTTCCCGTCCCCAAGGAACCCACTTGCCAAATTGCAGCTTTCTACGATCAGTAAAACGAAAAATCACGTTTTTTTGCCGTTCCCGTGGGAATTTTAGAAAGTCCTCTCTTAATGCTCCTCTACACTCTTCAATCAACCTACATGCCGAATTTCAGCTTTCTACAACCAGTAAAACGAAAAGCCCCTTTTTCCCGTTCCCGTGGGAATTTTGGGAAATTATCTATTATAGCTTCCCTACACTCTTCAAGCAACCTACATGCCAAATTTCAGCTTTCTACGACCAGTAAAACGAAAAATCCCGTTTTTCCCGTTCCCATGGGAATTTTGGAAAGTCCTACCTTAATGTTCTTCGTCCGCGTAGACTCATTTATTGACAAATAGCCTTTTCCCGCGGCTTTGCTCGCGTGTACCAGGAATATTTCGATCCCGTTTTTTTCCCGTCCCCAAGGAACCCACTTGCCAAATTGCAGCTTTCTACGATCAGTAAAACGAAAAATCACGTTTTTTTGCCGTTCCCGTGGGAATTTTAGAAAGTCCTCTCTTAATGCTCCTCTACACTCTTCAATCAACCTACATGCCGAATTTCAGCTTTCTACAACCAGTAAAACGAAAAGCCCCTTTTTCCCGTTCCCGTGGGAATTTTGGGAAATTATCTATTATAGCTTCCCTACACTCTTCAAGCAACCTACATGCTAAATGTCAGCTTTCTACAACCAGTAAAACGAAAAATCCCGTTTTTCCCGTTCCCGTGGGAATTTTGGAAAGTCCTACCTTAATGTTCTTCGTCCGCGTAGACTCATTTGTTGACAAATAGCCTTTTCCCGTGGCTTTGCTCGCGTGTACCAGGAATATTTCGATCCCGTTTTTTTCCCGTCCCCAAAGAACCCACTTGCCAAATTGCAGCTTTCTACGATCAGTAAAACGAAAAATCACGTTTTTTTGCCGTTCCCGTGGGAATTTTAGAAAGTCCTCTCTTAATGCTCCTCTATACTCTTCAATCAACCTACATGCCGAATTTCAGCTTTCTACAACCAGTAAAACGAAAAGCCCCTTTTTCCCGTTCCCGTGGGAATTTTGGGAAATTATCTATTATAGCTTCCCTACACTCTTCAAGCAACCTACATGCCAAATTTCAGCTTTCTACGACCAGTAAAACGAAAAATCCCGTTTTTCCCGTTCCCGTGAGAATTTTAGAAAGTCCTCTCTTAATGCTTCTTTACACTCCCCAAGCAACCTACATGTCGAATTTCAGCTTTCTACAACCAGTAAAACGAAGTCTCGTTTTTCCCGTTCCGTGGGAATATTGAAAATTAAAATTGTCTTTTAATATTTCCTTACACTTATCAAGCAACCTACATGCCAAATTTCAACTTTCTACGACCAATGTATAACAAAAAATCCCGTTTTTCCCGTTTGTTTCCGTCAGAAATTCGGGAAATCCTTTGTAGTGCTCCCCTATACTCCCCAAGGAACCTGAAGGCCAAATTTCAGTTTTCTACGACCAGTAAAACGAAAAATCGATCCCGTAGAATTAAACATAAATTCCCTTTTTTCCTCATCCCGTGGGAATTTCCTAAAATCCTTAAAACCGTTTTTATAATTATAGTTCATAGGATTTCGTTGACCTGAATATATAAATCCCGTTTTTTCCTTATCCCGTAGGAATTTCCAAAAATCCTGAAATTGCTTTCTTAATGTTGTAATCACCTACTTGTGTACGAAATTTGAAGAGTCTAGTTATTATAGTTACTGGGATAGGGTCACTCGGAATCGAATAAGTACATAAATCCCGTTTTTTCCCGTTCCCGTGGAAATTTGAGTGTGCGTGTGTGTGTGTGTGCGTGTGTGTGTGTGTCAGGTAGGTATGTGTGTTGTTGTTTTCGTAATCAGCGACCCGATAAACCGTACAAACAATACTACCCACTAATAATAATATAATAATACCCACGTTGATTTTCAGACTTTGTCACCACATATCCCCCTTTTAGGGGTTGAATTTTCAAAAAACCTGAAACACGTGTTTACTCATTTATCGTTGGGAGTACTCCTGTGAAGTTTCGAATAAAATAGTCTAACTAATCTTGTTTCCCCATACAAACTTTGGGCCCCCATTTAACCCCTTTAAGGGTAGAATTTCCAAAAATCCTTCCTTAGTGGATGCCTACATTGTATAAGGTATCTGTGTGCAAAATTTCAAGTCTCTAGGTCCAGTGGTTTGGGCTGTGCGTTGATATATCAACAGTCAGTCAGTCAGTCAGTCAGTCAGTTTAGAATTTTATATATATAGATTAGATTAAAATGTTACATCAAACTGGGCAGTATGGGCTCCGTTCTCTTTGCCTTGCATTTATTAGAAAAAAAAAAACTAAAAGGTTTTGTGAACCTCCTTCACCTTTCCCTCTTCTTATGACGACTGTACGGAGCAGCTTCCGTAATGTTTTCGACCTTCGTTTATTGTTTTAAGTATAAATGAAATGACAAGTTACTAATTAGCATGAGATCTTTTGAGTGTAATATTCTTAAGGCAGTGACCTGTAGGCGCGGAAGCGACGAGTTTACACACGAAGTGACTTCGTAACCTTTTAAAACCAAAACCTACCGATTACCTAACGTGTTAATTCTTGATTCGTGACAGATTGTAGAGCTAGTGACTCCGCAATTAAATTAATTTGATGTTCATTGTAATACCCGTCGTAAGAATGGCTGAGTGAATTTAGGACCTGATTTTTTGCGGATGAGATTGTTGAACATAATGACGTTTTAGTATCAGGGGTATGACGTCCTAATTCCGACTCAGACTCAGTTCAAGTTTTAGATGTCACTTTTAGTATGAATCTGACAGCGAGCGAACCTAAACTGAATCGCATTAAGACGTCGTGCTAAGGCCCCAGGTTTGCAGATAAAGTGGAGTGAGTTTAAGAGATTATTTATAATGGTTTATTTTCCTATCTCGTGGCCATTCCTAAGCGCTTATTTTAGTCCCTTGTGCCTTCGCCAAGGTAAGGTCTGCCTAATTTTAAGTCTCTATCTCCAGTGATTGTTTCTTTGCGTAGACTGTCAGTCAGGCAATCATGCAATGCACCTGTTTTATAAGTATAGATTTTTGATAAAAAATATCCATGCATATTTTTAATTAGCCTAGGTGTCTCATAACTGGGCAAAGGCTTCCATAATGCCAAGTCAATTATTCCTTATACGCGTCCAAACGGGAGCGGATCAGAATACATAAAGTTTAAAATGTATAATGGGTTAAAATACATAATGGTTCAAAGTATATAAAGCTATTTTCTGTAAAATAAAACTATTAGCTAAATTAACTTTTTTGATATCGTAATGTATAGATTGGTTTAGGTTAGGTTAGGTTTGTTTTATAACAATCCTGTTAATTTGTCACTTTCTGAGAAAATCGCATTATATATTTTTAACCATTATGTATTTTAACCCATTATACATTTTAAACTTTATGTATTTTAATACGTACCCGTCCAAACACACAGAAAATTATACCTAAGTAGGTAGCTACCTATTAAAAAATACCATTCGGTTTAGGCCACAGTCGCGCAAGTCAAGCATTTGAAACTGTTTACTCTATGATTCTTTTGTTTTAAGGCTTATTAATTTACCCACGTTACGCAATATAATTGTTCTTAAGTAGGAAACGAACAGTTTGGTTATGAATATGGACAGAGCTACGTTAATTGCATGAGAGCTTGGTTTAATTTTAATGGGAAATTTCATTAAGGCGCTGTCAACAGCAAAATGACCTGGTGCAGCGCCACTCTTCACACATACGGTTCACGTGCCTGTTAGTGAAAGAAAAGAAACTATTCCGGCAGCTTGGCGCGCTTCTAAAATCTTGCAAATAAGACACAAATCATAAGAAATAAACAAAAGTATGGATTATTTGTGAAATATGACTTGTTAGCCGTTTAGGTATGAATATGTTGACTTTATGCTTTTAATTGCAGACCCATACGTCGAAAAAATAAAGACATAGAACCGTTTAAAGGTGATTTTAAGACCAATCTTTGCAATTATTTTCTATCGAGCCGATTTTGTTCAATTATGTATCGAGCCCGTCTAGCGTGTTTGAAATATGATAAAATTAACATTATATTTTTTTGTATTTTTTTTGTGTGCAGTTTTTCTTAAAAAAGTGTTTAAATAACATCAATTTCAACAAAATTAGGTGTTGTTGTCAGCCTCTTAAGTCTGTTATGAAGTCATGATTTTACCTAATCATTGCAATCAAACTCTGTGTTGTTGGATTTATTCATTATTGTATTACGATGAAACGTAACTACAGAATTATGTAATAGAAGCCCATTCAAGTGATCTTCACGCTTCCCTCACAAAATGTTCTAATTAATCGATTAACTAATTATTATTTTCACGGAATTAAGTAGTAAGCTATTTGTGTCGATTTATTGCCATTAAACGACATTATTTCGATTAATTCTCTGAATACTTATATAATTGATTGCTTGCTAATAATTAAATAAACGATTAATTCATAGAATATTTATACAATCGATTGCTTGCTAATAATTAAACTAGATTTAATTGTTATAGTAAGAGGATATTTACTCGTTAAACCTGTTTGAAACATGACGTTCCATACTCTAGCTTGACACTAAATCGAGTTTTTTTTCAGCAAGTAGCCAAAAGTGGCGAGTCGAAAATTTTTTGGACAACCCTGACCTAGAATTAAATTTACATAGGTAATTAAAAATTAATAAAAAATCATGAAATAAGAAATCATAAATCATGTCTTTATCCCTTACGGGGGAGACAGAGCCTAAGGTAACAAAACCTAAAGGCTACGTTTAGCTTGATTGTGGGTGTACAGGTGGAAAGGGGAATCAAAATAGTGATGGGTTGCTACACCTACATTAAAAAAAAACAGTCATGGACCGAGAGCTCTCAGAATGCCATTTCGGTTTGTCTTGCTGTCTCCCTCACTCGGTCAAGTGTCAAACCCATAAGAGTGAGTGAGACAAAAAGACAAACCCGAATGCCATTCTAAGAGCTCAAGGCCTGTAAGGTAAGAATAACGGGACTTATTCACGCAAATAAAAAGTATTTTTGTAAATACCTCGACGTTTCAGACGCAACTTTGCATCCATGGTCTCGAGAGGACACACACAGACACATCACATGTAGGTGGACTGAGTAGGTTCGTTTTTATTTATTTACGTAATTAAGTCCCGTTTTTCTTATAATAATGTTATTGTGTGAAAATCGCGAAAGTTTGTAAGGTACCTTGCTAAAACAACATCAATAATTTCAAATTTCACCTACAAGAAAATAGTAGGTTAAGCCTATGTCATAGAAAAAAGTTATTACTCCACGAAGTAACCGCTAGCTGGCCTGGCAAGGCTTTCCGAAACTGTACGCCCCTTAAATGTCAGGTTGTCTGTCCATACCGTTATGATACGTGAGTACATGACCTATGAAAGTAATGACCTATACATTATATATACTACTCCCATTTCCCAGCAGCCATCGACAAACTGTGAACATTTAAGTTTTCAGTTGAAATTAATGTCAAATTAAGGGCCCATTGCTTCCTAATGCGAACTGCTAAGGAGTGGAATTAGCTCTCATTGTCTGAGCCTCTAGTGCAGAGGTTCCCAAACTCTTTTGTTCCATAGACCACTTTCAAAATTTTGCTGGATCCGGTGGACCCCCTGCAGCTACATTACCACTAATTTCTAAACTAAATCTCGAAAAAAAAATTAAGATTAGCTCTATCTATGGAAACTTGCGTTGTTGCTGAATTTCAACGATAAATTAACAGTTTTCGAAAAAATTGGTTAGAATTGATTGCTTGATAGGGTTAATTATTTGAAAATAAAGTCGACTAAACAAATTTTCAATTAAATTTAATTTTTGTGCTGCGAGTGACTCCATCCTACTTTGCTTTCTTGAAATCTACAATGACTCACAGCACAAGAACCAATCAATTCTCACAAATTTTATTCAGAAAACGTCCCATTCGAAGTGGTAAAAATAAATATAGTATATTTCCGTGTGTCTCGACGCGTTGTACTGAATATGGAAAATGCAAGTTTTACAAGTAACAGTCGCTGAGCTTCTTAAAATATTATCTGCCTATGGCCTATAAGGCATATTGATAGGAGAAGTCAAGCCAACATTTTAGTTCTACACTATCGACCAAATTAATTTTCATGCACCCCCGCTTGCGATTGTGGACCCCCATTTTTAGTCACGCCCAACGTAGACCCCCGTCAAGTCTTCCGTGGACCCCTGGGGGTCCACCTGGACCACTTTGGGAACTACTGCTTTAGTGTAAGTTTTCGCATATAAAAACGTCTATCGCGATCACGTAAACGTCTCAATTACTATTGAAAAATTGGCAGCGCCACTTGCGGATCGAAACGGCAACAAACGCGGTCAAGACGTGTTCTGTGACCGAAAACTTACACTAAGCATACTGTATTTCCGGAAATATACAACCTAGGGCTCTTTGAAGACAGAGTGAATAGGCTGTTACTGAACCAAGGAGTTCCACCACCGTCGGTCTCATCTGCACTTTCTTCCATCGGGTTAGATAGGGGTCAATTGCTAGTTAGTAATTATATACACGGGAGCAAAAAAACCGAGTCACTTTCCGTAGAAAGTTGTACGAAAAGTGACCCAGTTTCTTTGATACCGAGTATATAAAAAACACCCAACCGTAATTATTAGAATGTAATAATAAATCTTACATACTTACGTGTTAAAAAACCACCTACAGAAAACCTCAAAAAATTAGTCAAGTATTTATTTTTAATTTATTATTGTTAAAGGTATTATTAGTGTTTCAAGTGTTGAATTTGTAATATTTTGACTGGAAATGCATTAAAATAAAGTGTAGGTAATTGATTTTTCGCTTGATTCTTAAGTATGAACAAACTGTTTTCGGATTTTCAGTGGATGGTGTAACACGTTCTAGAAGCACATACCAAACTGTCCACAAGAAGTGACTTTTTGACTTCCAAAATTTGCCAAAAAAACGTACTAAACGTATAAATTATTTATTAATATATTAATTTGAAAAAAACACTACATTAAAAATAGCATTTAATCATTAAAATTATTGTAACGACTTGAAATTATGCCGAGGCGACGGTAACGCAATGATGCGACTGACGCGTCTGCTGACGTCGCGTTTTTGACGCCAGTTAGCCATGATAGATATTCGGCCAGTATCATTTTATTGATAAAATATGCACGAAGGCTTTACGATTTTGGCACTGTAATCAGTAATCGTATGCCGTTAAAACTTAAGAGATAACAAAAAAAGCGTTTTTTGCAAATATTGCTCACTTAATTGGTGACAAGTCCTTGGCGCTGTCCAATGAATGGCTAATTATCGTGCTACTAAGGAAGGGAGGCAATACTTAGCGGTATCTGTGTCGACTCTACTAATTGTAAGTTTACCTAACTCCACTGATGAGTTACAAGTATTTATCTTATACCTACTTAGACTTACACATTTAAAATTTTCATAATTGTAGCGAGGGAGGGAGGGAGGATGCTTATTTATTTTTGTATTGAAAATATATGCTTTCCTGTGTCTTTTGTACAGTAAAGAGTATACATATGTACACTCAGCGGCATATTTAGCGGAACACACAAAAGTATAGCTAACTATTTTTATTTTTTTAATTCATTTCTGGTCAAGCATTAAGTTATGCGTTTTGCTAACTTTTTTGTGTTCCGCTAAATATGCCGCTGAGTATTATATCTATTATTTTATGCCACAGAGATCCGGCACGACAAAAGCATTTTTTTTTTTTAAATTCAGCAGTGCTCACTATGCTCTACAAAAATAATGATTTATTGTGCTAGCAAAGTAAAAGTTACAAATATGTCAACACTGCCACTAGAGCCATCATCTCATCATCCATCTCCCCTAATAAACCACAGCCATTTCCCAATCCGGGATTGACTACTGCGTGATGAAACAGTCGTGAACCATGTCCAATCCAAAGTCATTTACCGAGGACCATAAGAGGCTGTGATTGGTCAAGGCTCCGATTGGTATTGAATGCATTGACATTTACTAACTGGGCTAGCCTTAGATGCTAATGTAGGTTCTAATACGTTCATTTGAATAGATCTTTGATAATTAGAATTAACAATTGCTAGTTTTTAAGGGCTTACAAATTGAGGGAACGTTCATTAGACGTCCACATTCATCTTCATTAGCTACATTAGATACATACGGTGTAGACAGACCTTAAGATAACAGGACCTAAAAGCCACGTTTAGCATGATTGTGGGCGTATAGGTGAAAAGGGGAATCCAAATAGTGATGGGTTGCTAGCTGCATCGCCTATAATATGATTCTTAAGACTTTCGCCCATTTACTTGATGGGCTATTATATCATCTGCGCGGGAAGAGGAGCCACTAGTAGGTACATTTTTTTTGCTCCCAGACCTGCTTGTGGAAGGTTCCACAAGCAGGTCTGGGTTAGATACTAATTATGTTATACTTTAAGTAGTCTATTAACGTGCAAAATTAATTGCTACTACTTTTACAACTAATTTGTCGTATGATTTTTCGTCGAATCATTTTTAATAATAGGTTAAATTAAAACTTGATTGCGTATTATCATGTTCGCGTAACTAAGGCCATTTTTGAAAGCACATTAATCGAAAGTAGGTACCATTTGAAAGTGGAAAAATCTGTACATTACTTAAAAACTACGACTTAAATAAAATTTTCGACTAGTGGACAAAGTACTTATATTTCAAATGTAACGCAATTTTTCACCACTATCGATTAGCATTTTCACATACAAGTACTTCCGAAAATCGGGCCCCGTCGTGCTCGATTATATTAGCAGCACCAAATACAGGGGCATGCAGGATAAAAATATAAATGACATGGTCAGGTTTTTTGCGTCTTCTTTTTATATTTTTTCTTATAACGTCGCACATAGCAAAGATGCTTCAAATTCAATCACATGTGCTTTATTACCTATCCATAGGCACAAGCGCAACGTGACAAGTATTCAGTACCTACTATATGTAGCTAGATGTGAATTAAAACTCCTCTATTGTATAAATGTATACTTAATGTAATGGATCCATTTGAAATACCGAGTAAAGATTACACATACGTGTGTATATATAAACACATAAACAAATGTATATAAAACTTGTTGTTTCCTTTCCGAGGTATCGTAGATTAATCGACAATGGAACATGTTCGATATCATGCAGCTAGGTCAAGTTCAGACGTAAGCGAAACAATATTAATATGTACCATTTCATTGATTTCTACTTGGTATTAAGGCGCTGTCAACAGCAAATGACCTGGAGCAGCGTCACTCTTCACACATAAAGTTCACGTGCCTGTTAGTGAAAGAGAAGAAACTATTCCGGCAGCTTGGCGCGCGTCTAAAATCTTGCAAATAAGACACAAATCATAAGAAATAAACATAAGTAAGTATGGATTATTTGTGAAATATGGCTCGTTAGCCGTTTAGGTATGAATATGTTGACTTTATGTTTTTAATTGCTGACCCATACGTCGAAAAAACAAAGACATAGAACCGTTTAATGGTGATTTTAAGACCAATCTTTGCAATTATTTTCTATCGAGCCGATTTTGTTCAATTATGTATCGAGCCCGTCTAGCGTGTTTGAAATATGATGAAAATTAACATTATATTTTTTTTGTATTTTTTTTGTGTGCAGTTTTTCTTAAAAAAGTGTTTAAATAACATCAATTTCAACAAAATTAGGTGTTGTCAGCCTCTTAAGTCTCGAGAACTTAGAGGTCATTCTTTTCATTCATAATCAGAACACATAAAGTTTGGAATAGTAAAATTAAGGCGTAGAGAATATGACTACGACTACGGGTTAAATTGCAGTTTTGGTTCTTTACTGACGCTATCAATGATTTCGTCATTCATCAATCAATTGTGCACAGCACGCGTGCATTTTTTAAGTAAGTACGTAATTTGATAGAAACAAAAAAATGCCCTGGTACTATATCGGTACAATATTACGTAGGTAACGTAGTAACGCGTAAGCGTTGTGAAGTTTATTTTCAAAATTACGTACTTCGATTAACTGCTTGATGTGATGCATAAAAATGAACATTTCAAAGGAATTTGTTATTTTCAATAAGTACATTATTCGTTCTTTTTGCCGAAATTCAAATAAAGGAACATTATGGACAAGTGCGTTTCGTAATTTAAAACACATAATATTCGATTTCTAAATCAAATCGGGTTAACCGAAGCAGTTACAAGAATACTATAAGCTTATTTTATAATAATTCGACTATTATTATGACGGCTCTCGTTTTGTTTGTAAACAAACAATGACCACTTTAATGGTACGCTCGATGGCTCTACGTGACCATTGTGCGATCGTTGTAAATAATTATTATCAACTTTAATTCTATACATCAAGCGTGATTTTTGAATGTTTCAAAGTAATAGGATTACCATAGAATAATAATCTATAGGGAAATTAAAACGAGCCCGAAAATTTTCCCTTTTCGCTGCTGTTTAGGGTAAAAGAAATAACATAAGATCATAATTTACTGATTGATTGTCCCCCAGTATTGCGATTCAGCGAGGAAATACTTCCAGCATCTTCGGTTCTATGCCGTGGGGGAGCATTGTTGTATTTTTTTTTGTTTTAAATATTTTATTGAATCAGGCGTTACTTTGCGGAGGTCCATTTCAATGAACACAAAATATTTACCTTGCTACTCCGCTACTTACGTGCAAGATAACCAAGCTTGTGCGAAATATGTACGTTTTGCATGCAAGCCCTCCCACCACTACTACCACACAAAACGCACACAAATCCCACAAACTTAATTAATCCTAACACCACACAAACACTGACGCGCGTTTCGATCCCTCTACGGGATCATTCTCAAAGTTAGAGCACAACCGATGCACATGCGAACCAACGTCGTACTAATTTGTAAAACTATAAATAAACTAAATGTACCCACATTCGTATATTATCAAACTACCCTCTTATTTATAATTTTAATTAGCCATCAACAACTACCTTCATAAATTTTTCCGACTACAACAAAAACAAAGAGGGTTATGTATTTAACAAAACAATTTTACTATTCATCAAAATGGACACGCAACAAAGGTGACGACACCAAGTTCACCTGTTCGTTAATTATTGAAGCACTATTGTTGTACCTAATTATTTCCAACTGCTCTAAAACATCCAACCGTAAACCCTTTTCACAAAAATGCAAAACATCAAATGCTGCTGAATCTGACAATGAATGATTTGATTCTAATAAGTGTTTTGCAAAATTTGATCTATCTGGATGATTAAGCCTAAACGAGGCAACATGTTCCTTAAATCTTGTACTAAAACTACGACCCGTTTGCCCCACATACACACTATTGCAATCATTACATGTTAGCTTGTAGACCCCAGATCTACTTCCTTTATCTACCCTCTCTTTGTTATTGCATAGCCTCGCACGCAAAGAATTATTTGTCTTAAAGGCAACATTAATGTTTTTTGACTTCATAACACTATAGATCTTATCTGACAAATAACCTACATAAGTAATACTAGATCTGTAATTGTCAGTAATCTGCGTAGGTTCTGCGGCGTAAAGCAAGCTATCCGCTATCCGCTTCCGCTTCTTTCTAACTAAACCGTTAACCATTGCTACACTGTAACCATTTGAAACTGCAATTTGATAAATAGTACTTAATTCCGAACTGTAATGTTCTTCAGAAAGAGGAACTGTTAATAATCTATGTACATAGCAATGGAAAGCAGCCAATTTATGCTGCCAAGGGTGAGTGGAAGCAGCCGGGATCACAGCATCTGTCTGCGTAGGCTTACGGTAAATTTGAAAAATATGCTTGTTATCTACTCTAGTTATTGTCAAATCCAAAAAATTTAATGAATTGTTCTCCTCTAATTCTCTCTTGAACTTTATCCTTGGATGCTTACCATTCAAGCCATTAACAAATGAATCGAGCTGTCTCATACTTCCCTTCCAGCAAATAATCAAATCATCAACATACCTATAATAATAAATAATATTATTATTACCAACAATGTACCGAGTTTCAAAATTATCCATAAAAATATCTGCCATTAGTGGACTAAGAGGAGAACCCATTGCCAATCCATCATTCTGTAAATAAAACTGCCCATCAAATCTAAAGTAGTTCTGTTTCATGCAAACAGTTATTAAATCTATTAATTCTACTACCTCCCCCGGATGTAAGCGCTTCCTTTCCAAATGATCTCTAAGAATATTTAAAGTTTCAGTGTAAGGTACATTAGTAAACAAACTATCCACATCCAAGGAAAGCAAAGTTGCATTAGGTGGCACGTTGATGTCTTTGATTTTATCTATTAAATCGGAACTATTTCTCAATGAATAACGTGGCTTAAAAGAAGATTTTACCCTAACAATTTCATTAAGTTTCTTTGCTAATTTGTATGCTGGAGCCCCCAAGTATGAGACAACTGGGCGAACCGGAATGTTATCCTTGTGAATTTTTGGTAGGCCATAAAGAATTGGTGCCTGCGGATTCATAGGTATAACATAGCTCTTTCTTTGGTCCGTTTCAAAGTTAAACGAAGTATTTTTAACAATGTTTTTTACATCTTTATGAAACCCTGCGGTAGGGTCCTTACGCAATATAGAAAAACCATCTCCTTGAATTATATCTAACACTTTTTGTTTATATTGATCTCTTTCCAAAATTACAACGCAATTACCCTTATCGGCCTTTGAAACTACCAAATCATTGTCACAGACTTTTTGCTGAATGGAACGCACTGCACAAAAATCCCCCGTATCCACAACCCTCCCTGTATCACCCACATTCTTAAGTGCATCAGCTACCAATACCTTAGTTCCAAAGTCACCCCCATTACGAACAATAGCAACCTCAGAATCTACCGCCAAACCTTCCACTAACTTTTGATTAATTTTGGAGGGTAGATTGTATTTCAAACCCTTCTCTAACAAACGAACTTCTTGCTCATCAAAATCTACATTACTTAAATTTTTTACTCGAGGGTAGAAAGAATGGACGTTAGCAGATTCCAAATTATAACTGTTCAATTGAGAAAAAGATTCAACACCCTGTCGCGTTAGCCTACGCAATTTACCGCATTGAATTATGTACTTCTTATGGGCCTCACGTGAAGCGAAATATCTAGCTCTCTGATCTAAACTATCAAATTCTATGTAATGTAATTTATACGACAACTCTGATTGTAAAACTCTTAAATGTAATTTTAAATTATCTCTCACCCAAAACCAATAACGGGATTCCTCACATAGCCAAATACGTTTAGCCCTATTTATCGCAATTCTAGCCGCCCTACTATTGTTATTACATCGCAATTGAATATAACTCGGTACAACATTCAAACTTGGCTTGGGCTTGCATGCAAAACGTACATATTTCGCACAAGCTTGGTTATCTTGCACGTAAGTAGCGGAGTAGCAAGGTAAATATTTTGTGTTCATTTTTTGTTTTAGTTCAGTTAATTTTTCTTGTTCCTGTATTTAGTCGTAGTTGTTTTTTGTGGGTCTTTCATATGCCATAAATGTATTGTTTGCCATAATGATCATTTGCCATAACCCTATTTTCTCTTTATTTGTTAATTATTCAGGATTGTTATGAAACAAACCTAACCTAACCTATAGAGTTCTACAGGATTGCCATTACAATGCTCCTGAAAAAATTACAGTTTCAGAGAAAAAAAGGGTTATGGCAAATGATCATTATGGCAAACATTACATTATGGCATATGAAATTCGGGCAAAAGAGGGGCTGCGGTTTTTTGTAAATAAACTATACTTACAACTGAACACTCCATAATCAACCATAGAGAAAACCGGCACATAGAGATAATTAGTAGGTAACCAATAAGCGACCTTATATCGCTTCAGACCGATTTCAACAAGAAAGATAGAAGTTAAGAGTCCTGTAAATCAGAGTTGATATTAATCACGCAGTAATAATGTTTTTTATTAATAAGTAGGTAATTGTAATATGATTGGTGAGTGATGACTTTATCAACTTATCTACTGAAAGGTTAACTGGCAAAGATCCTATTTAGATTTAGGGATAAGTTAGCATAATTTTTTGCCAGTTGTGTTTGTTTGTTTAGTGTAGTACACGAAAGCATTTACCTACTTGATTCCTTGCTAATTCATTTAAAAGCACGATATTAAATCAGAATTAGGAATATTTGTATAACTATACCGATTGAATCAATCAAAATTGCTATAAATTAAATTTACAAATTTTTTCAATGGCAAGGTAAGGCAAATGAATAATTATCGCGTAATGTAACTAATGAATAACAAAAATTATACTAACCTTGCATTCTTTTTAATGAGTTGACTAGCTTTAAAATTATTAGTAAATTGTAAACAATAAAGTCTCTAATCAAATCATATAACAAATTTACGCAAATGGATTAATGAGATGTAAAACGCGTTGCACTGATGTTAGATAAAAGTGATGCATTATTTGTTTGTTTGTTAAATAAAGACAAAAGCAAATATCTGCTTACTTTTCAGCGCCTTCCCCTCAGGCGTGCAAGGTTTCGCGTTGATCAGGCAATCCACATAGTTCCTTACGAGCCTTTTATTTTCCAAAATGGCATCAACACTCAAATAATCGTAACGTTTATCATATTTCGGCAAGTTTCTCACATCGTTTATATTCTGTCCTGCGACAAAAGATACATAGGCGAACACGAAAAGTACTGCCCACATTTTTAACGGCCTACCCTTTCGATTTTCGAGTTTTTAAAAATGGAATCGCGGGAGAGTTCCGAGCGCGGGGCGCGCAACCGACGCGACGGTTTGGTTTGTTATGTTGTAAGCGGCGCGTCGGTACGCACGTTTATAAGTTTAGTAGAGGTTGGCCGGTCAACGCTTTCTTCCGCTGCAATCTGCATCTGGAACGTGATTCAAGGGTAAACGAAGGGAAGTTTAAATTAGGAAGCAAAAGCGTGCAGTTTTTTTTTTCGTTTTTAATTCACGTTTTTTTTTCAGCCAGTGACTTTATCTATTACGTTTTCTTATAATGCAAATGTCTGTTTTCTTTTTACACGACATAGGGTTTTTTATTCTGATTTAATCTTCGAGTATAAATAATAAATGAATCTCTCTCACCACGTGAATGCTAAACAATTCTATTACCCTGTTGTCTTGACATAGTTTTTTTACAATGCAAAACTGCACCTACGCGCTACGTACAATTTGTACAGTGAAATTCAGAAATTTGAATCACATCTCCGTACTAAATGCATATAAAACTTAATATAGTTACTTTCTTATAGATACTTATTTTAGGCAACCGACGATTGAACCATCCTAATAAATAATTGTCTAAAATATTTTTATATTAGTCTGAAGGAAGCATCTGTTTGCAAACCGGAACGTCAGCAACGACGAACGTTACGACGTTACAGCGTCGTGTAAGTAAATATATCAATTCAGTTTCCAGGCATTTGTCAATTGTTATACAATATCCACGTAACTACATTACTTGCGATGCTAACTGTCGCGATATAACCCCCGGGCCCCATTAGCGGGCGAAGGTTCGTGCCGCGTTGTCGAGATAAAAAGTTCGAGTTCGTGTAACCACGAACTACGCGTGGCCACACTTAGACCAAATTATCGCGATAAAAACTTCGGGCGAACTATGTCGCGCAACTCTGAATTTGGCGGTAAAATGAACCAAGAGCGCAAAGAAACAAAAAGATGGAAATTGGTTTGCTTTGTATTGTATGTCTGTAAATAATTATTGAAATTTCACTTGTCGAAATTGACGTAAATTTCAGAAATTTCATAGTACGAAGTGTAGACACTTGCACGAACACGAACTCTGTCACGATAAAATCCTTTGATCTGCGCTAGATACCGACAGGAGCCCGAACACAGTTCGAGTTCGCCCGAATGATTCGCGATAAAGCGAACTGTCTGTCCACACATGCCGAGATAGGGCGAACCTTCGCTGTATCCCGCTAGTGTGGCCGTAGCATAAGTGAAATTGTTAGGTTACCTAATACTAATACTTACCTATAACGCGGCGGCAGTAAGAAAGTATTTGTTTATCAAATGGAGACATACACGAAATAAAACTCAGTGGTCATCCGAGCGAGAGAGAAATTGTTTATCAAGTAAGGAAATTCGACATCCCCAAAATCGTAGTCGCTCTCGTAGACGTCTCATATGCCTTATTAAAACGAGAAGTTACGGAAACTTTTGACTTTGAAACAACCTTAAAACGGGCTGTGAACAACCCCCCCCCCCCCCCGTCTTAAGCTGCAATCGCACCTTTTATTGTCAGAATAAGACGGATCTTAACATTTCAAAACAGCAATTATAGATTTGCGTTATCTAAGCGTAACCTACCAAAATTTGAATAAGAACTGACAAACAACAGAAAAAACACAATCTAAAAATAACGAAGTCATAAAAATAAAACCTAATGAATCAAACATGGGTCAATTATTAATGCAGGGGCCTTACTATGACGTATTAACGCAATTCAATTCCGATTCAATTTTACTTTTTAGCTGTCATTTTTGACACTTCTAGTATGGATCTGACAGCGAGCGATCAAACTTTGGTGAGGAATTGTATCGTATTAAGATTATAATTTGATACAGCCAATGAATATTCAAAGATTGATATTTAATTAAACATTTGTAAAAGTATGCAGTGGCGTAGCTAGGTAACCAAGGGCCCCGGTGCAAAGAAAAAAATGGGGCCCCATTACTATCTAAACTCTTTAGGTTTTAATAACAATTTTCGAAAGTTCTGTTCGATCGAGGTTTTGTGATAATTTGTGGGCCCCCTGAGCTTGAGGGCCCCGGGGCACTGCACCGCCTAGCCCCTAGGTAGCTACGCCACTGACTGAATCGTATTAAGACGAAAAACATTAACAGCAGGCTTATTACGTAACTCGCTCGCAATCGCCATCGTGTTCATTTTGACAGTTCTTGTATGAATGTGACAGCTGACTGATACTGATGCCAATTGTCAGCCCATACATGAACTGTCAAAATGAACACGATGGTGATCGCGAGCGAGTTACGGAATAAGCCTGCAGGCATAGAATAGATAATAACAGGGTAGAAGGGAATCTCTTTTGACCGCGTCCAAAACGCCGCCATTTATATGCCTACTTCCCCCTTCACGTCGTTACGCCCCTCTGTCGTCCAGGCGTATTGCTAGGGTTGCTTACCGTTAAATATTATACTTACGTCTAAAGATAATATAAAAGAAAGAAAGGAAAAGGTTTATTTGGTGCAATATAGGTATATCGCTAAAACATAAGTTTTTATTTACTTTGAAATCATTATTTTATTCTAGTTTTACAAAATATGAAATTTATAAATCATTAGGTACGTACCTACATATTGTATTAAGGAAGAAGTTATTACAAGTGCCATAATACCAAATGAGGCCATTTAAGACAAATATAAAATAAAATACATACAGGCTCACGTAAAACTAGTAGTAGTTTATTCAGTTGGGTGCTTGGGTGAGCTTCGGTATTTGCATTATTCATACACCACAATAACTTGACACCATTGTAATTATTCTTTCCAAGATGAGTACCTACGGGACAGAACGCGCAAAAATGCCAAACGCGCGTGCGGCGACGCCGGCCGTGGCAGCCTGACTGAGCCGCTCGTTTAACAAGTACTGTAAATCGTGACCTTGAGTCCGGCCGGAGCGGGAGATTCCGTTCTACTATGTTCTTACTTATTCTATGCTGCAGGTTGCAAAGATTTGGAGCTCACCAAGCGATTTAAACAGCTTTAAAAAACCAAAGCCATAAAAGTCGATATATGTATATATATACATTAGAAAATTTGAAGTTACAAACATACTGTTTGCTTGTAATTCTATTGTCTGTGGACAGCCATGTGGAACGCATTGCTCTATATATACCTAGTTGTCTATGCATGGTGTTACGACAGGTCCCAAGACGTCGAATTACACCATGAGTACACCATGACGGCATACGACATATCTAAGGATGCGATACTTCTACATTTTTAAATATTATTGAATCAGGAATTACTTTGCGGCGGTTCATATCAATGATTAAAAAATATTTACCCAACTACTTCGTTACTCACGTGCAAGATAGCCAAGCTAGTACAAAATATAAGTTTTTACACGCAAACAGGGAGGGTCAACTCATAAAACATAAATAAATCCCATAAACATAACTATCCCCTACACCACACAAAAAACTGACGCATTTCGATCCCTCTACAGGATCATCCTTAAAGTTACACCGGGTACTCAGTACCTAACTCGGTACTTTAATGCGTGTTTATCGTACTTAATATGTATTATGAACGTGAAAAAAGCATAAGTATATGTATATTATTCTTTCATGCTAAAATGGTTGGATGGATTTGGATAAAATTAGGCATGTAGGTAGAGCTGATTGTCTAGGTCCTAGACTCTAGGATAATCAGTAGGTAATCGGTAGTCAAGTCATTTATTGCTTTAAAGAATTCGATGCAATACGTTACAAAAAATAAGAGAATAATGGTAAAAAATAAAAATTATAGGTAAATACTAAAAAATGACAAATTACCTATTAAAAATGACAAATTTTGTAATTTATGTCAAAGGAGATACAATTAAATTTACAAATAAAGTAGGTACATAACACGTAGGTTACTTTTTATCGCGATTTTCCCCGGGATTGCAAAACCCGAAATATGCGCAGGTGCAGGCGGAGTCGCGGCAAACAGCCTAGTGAAGAATATAATGATTAATTTCCAGATCATACATATATCACGTCTATTTTCGATTTGGATCCAGTTAGACGAGTTAAACCCACTTCCGCGAGTTATGCGACCTTAACGTTCGCATTTTGCTATAAATATAGGAAATAAACGGAAAATTTAAGTACCTAGTAGATCATTAGTAGTTAGTCTACGCTATCTAGCCAGTAGTTCCACTTAACGTTCCAGTAGTTAACGGGGTAGGCAGGGCCCAAGGTAACCAAACCTAAAGGCCACATTTAGCATAATATACTCACGAGCAAAAATATCAGGTTACTTTTCATAGAACTTTGTATGAAAAGTGACCCGTTATTTTTGCTCGTCACTGTAGCAGTACAGCTCTGGTGGGCAGGATCAGTGACAGCTCTTGATGGGATGCTCCATGGAGTGTTCCGCGGTCGATGCAATTGACAAAGGGGTGGCTCATTGTGATCATGATCACTCACAGATCGCCACATTACAGAAGAATGAGAAAAAAAAGTGTAGCAGTTCCATCTTTGCACATAACCATTATGGAGCCCGAGCTCTGAGCACCCAGTCTTATAGACAAATCCAAAATAATATTGTTAGCTCATAATTATCATTATTACTAAGCTGGTCATAAAATGTATTCCCTTTTAAATGGAAGGTGGCGCAGGCGCCGGGAACGCGACAAGTTTTAGTGTTTTTTTTCTTGTTTTGGATTTAGGTCATCGACCGGAATGCCATAAAATTCGAACATTAAAACCGCCTCCATGTTGTCGTGTTTTTGATCACGTATGTTATTTTGATACAAACATGTATTTTAAGAAAAATATACTTAATGATATATTTGAAAGGGATTTAAAATGACTGTGGGGCCTGATTCTTCAAAGCACGTCAGTCCAAAGTACCATTCCAAATTTCAATTTCCATTTTTCTCAATAGATAGGTACACATATTTGTACGACTGTTTGATGACTTTTCTGAGTGATGATTTCGAAAATCGGACTCCTGCGTAAATAAACAAGTCAGTTTTAGAAACTGACTAACTTAAATCATAAATGAGGCCTGGTTCGCAACGCGTCCGTCCCTTGCGAACTTTCTTTTTGAGTTCATAAGAAAAGGGCACACTGAGCGAAGTTTCTCTCAGTGCAGTGCAGTTTACGTTAAGCGCAGTTCCGTATACCTAAGTCCTCCAAAAACGCTCCAATAAATTTTACTTATCGTGACAACGACAGAAGCCTTACCATGACGTCTTAATGCGAATTCCGACTCAGTTCGGGTTTTAGCTGCCATTTTTATTATGGATCTGACAGCGAGCCAACCTAAACTGAATCGGAATTGAATCGCATTAAGACGTCATGGTAACCCCCCAAAGCAGTGTTGCCAGGTCACTTCCCTTGAAAATTACATTAAAAAGTTCCATTTTTGGTAGAAAAGTTCCATTTTATTTAAAATCATTAGATACCTAAAAATAATGAAATACACACTGTTTAAAAAGTTCCTTCCAAGTTCCGCGGGGGTGTCAAAAGTTCCGCAAAACGGAAGAAACGGAACCAAACGACAACACTGCCCCAAAGCGCTAATTCTAAGCTATTTATCACAAGAAACTTCTCGAACGCGTTCGCGTTGAAGCGTTAAACACCATGAGATTAATTTATTGCCATTTTGTGCAGCCAGTAGCGTTGCCAATTAGCTTACAGTATTATATAAACTCGTAGGTACCAAAAAGTCATGTACACTGTATACCTACTCTCGTATATCCGGTATCCGGTAGGTGATAAATTCGAAATTCGAAGTTGCACTCACACTAACAGTCATTTATAGGAGAGTGAGAGGGACGGTATGATATGAAGTTCGAATTTTGGAATAGCCCCTCCGATTTACTAGGCATTATTGTCACGTCTCACATTTTGTGGCCGAGCAAGTAGGTCGGTAGGCTAAGCACACATAACTTATTATTGTCTCGTACACACCCCAGATTCCTTTCCCCTGTTTATTTTGAAGTCATTTTACGACCGTTTAGCGTGCGGTTGTAAATGATGCGAATATTTCTTTATTTAGAAAGCGGCCCTACCAGATATGTGCAAAAAAGAAATTGGTAAAAGCTGTACTATTAAAAATCTTTGGATTATCATAAAAAATACGATAACATCCACGCCACGTTGTTGTTGCATTGGCTAGATAATTACAGCCATGAATAAACATGCCAGATTATTAATTACACATAACAGAATATTTATCAAGTGCATTGTAAAATCATACTTGACGTACTTACTACTCTTCACGGGTTTTATGTTGTGCATTCGTTATAATAGACTCGTCGTTCAGATCATAGAACAATCTTATAAGATGGAATTGAAATAGACACACACAGAGTGTACACATAGGGTGTATAGAACACAGCAAAATCCGAAAAGTAAAGCTATGGCCGGAAATCGAACCCGGATCCTCATCATTCCGCGATGCGTGCATTTACCCCTAGCCATTGCAGATGAGTAAGCCTTCGTGGTTTCTCGAAATTATCCTGGAATAGGTATTACAGCAGGCTAGCTTGATTGAACACATCTGTAAAAGTTTTTCATCATTATTTTGAATTAAAAATTGAGTCACCTCTTTGATGCCGCAGACTTTGAACACCGACCGATGTATGGAAATATTTTTTCTTCTCAAACTTGAGAGCCAGGTTTTAGTCCATGGAGCAATGGACCACGTAGTCCTTACAGGGTCTTTTCTTTGACATCCTGATACGACACGACTTCTACTTTCTCTTCCACCTGGGGCCATCCTAACGTCCTAATTCCGACTCAGTTCAAGTTTTAGCTGTCACTTTTAGTATGAATCTGACAGCGAGCGAACCTAAACTGAATCGCATTAAGACCTCATGGTGAGGCCCCTGTAGGCTTATTGTCTAACTCGCTCGTAATCGCCATCGTGTTCATTTTGACAGTTCATGTATGGGCTGACAATTGTCATCTGAATCAGCTAGCTGTCACATTCATACAAGAACTTTCAAAATGAACACTAGGGCGATTGCGAAGTTAGACAATAAGTATAAGCCTAGTGGTTCATATTTTTTTTTTAAAATCTTGAAAAGTTTAGGGTGTTCAGTCAAACTAACTCACCACCTTATAACACGGTAGCAGACTAGCAGTCCAATTACGATAATATTGCCGATGGCCGTTCATAAAACATAAGGGAACTGTCATCAACAATCAATTGCCAGGATATGCGCTCGGCCAGTCGCAATTTAACAACACGTATATAATGAATGGATCGATGCCCCATGGCGTGACGGCTGCAGTCATTAAAAAACCATGTTCTACTTGTCTGGACTAGACGTAGTAGGTCTAGGTCCTACAAAGTATCTGCAAATACTAAGTTATGAATCCCAGGTTTACATTGGAACTACCGGATTAAAAGTGATTGATCGAGCTTTAATGTATAATTAGAATTTTCTATCTATAGGAGATAAGATTACCATTAGGGCTTATATTCGGTACTGACACGAGCGCTACCAACCATTAGCAGAGCCTAACGTTTAATTTGCAATTCGGCGTCGCCAAAATGACGGTTTGAGGAGCATAAACGATGAGAACATGATGAGTTCTTAGTAGCTTCGTTATTTTTGTTGGAAATTTTCAACAGCTGTCGAAGTGCGACAGAAAAAAAGAGGAATTTTAAACGCATATCCTTATCCTATCAAATCTATAAAGAGCTATCTAATAATTATTCATTGTAATTCGCAATATGTACCCTTTTTCCAACAAAATTACCTTAATTTCCCATACAACTTTTTGTGTCAGTTTTGTGACGACCCATAATACATAATTATTCATACATTGCGATCACATCAAATCCATCAAAATTTAAGCCATAATTAAGGAAAACTAAAACCCCCGAATCTCCAAGCAGGTACCTAAGAGAATTGCTAAATGATTGAAATCGTAAACATCCTAAATACCTACAACCTTATTAGGAAAACCAGATAGGTACTCAACGTGTCTGAGACATAATAATGTTGTGAAACTGACAAATTGAAATCATACTTATTGTGTCACAAATTACTACGTTGGAATGCTAAGATTTCTGGCGCCAGAATAATATTGTTAAATCAGGTTCCATTTGAATTTTAAATTTCTCTAAATTCCGAGGGAAGCTTTAACTGATTTAAAAAAATATGTATCTACATTACACGACGATTCGATTCTGCGCAATAATAATTTGGAACCAGCTCTTATGTAGATACTTTGGTACCTAAAACAATTCTAGGTGAAGGCAAAAGTGTGATAAATTGCTCTTGCTCTTGCTTCTTTTGAGACCGCTTGAAACAACAAATGATAACTACTACTTTTGAATTCGATGAATTATTTGAGTTCTATCACAACCAAACACACCTACACAAACCTAACAATGGATAATATAACTGTGTTTTAAACAATTGTAATCTTACCTACACACCTATGTAATAAAATCTCAGCTTTCTATTGATTGCTAAAAACTTGTTTAAGATAAATATCGAAATGCCAATGATTTGAAAGTATCGTTCGATGGGCTATATTTAGCACAACGGGACTTCGATGTTATCAATAACTATGATAATAATGTTAACTAACATATGTATTTTCAAACGAGAAGCAACCGTGGAAACTGTTTGTTTAACGTAGAGAACATAATATACACTGTGTCTTTGCTGAAATGTCAAATGCTGAGGTTGGGACCATTTTGTGACAATTTATTTATCTGATGTTTAATATAATATGTTTATTTATTTAATATGTTGTGATTGTCATAAATAAACTTTTCTTTCTTTCTTTCTTTTCTTTCTTTCTTTTATCTTAACTTCAGCAGGTGGGTGCTTTGTGACTAAATTATGTACCCCCGTAAATGGGTTTTCGGGTTATTTTCCATACATTGGTCGATGTTCATTTAATGACGATTTAAATTTGATTCTAAAATTACAATGCAAAGTCTTAACAAAGGTGTACGTTTAAAGTAATACGATCATCTGCTGAAATACTTCAGACTAAACTAAGACATCTTGTATAGATTCTTTATTGAGTACGGTCTATGTCATTTATTATGATTGCTCGTCGGTATAAATACCTACTTTAGTGTTTTACTACACTTAGTGGTGAAATTATGCGTATCATAGGTCCCTTTTACATAATACGAAAGTCTTTTAGTAGGCGAGATTTCGTTTCGCGAAATCTCAAACTTCGACATTAAATTATTTTAGTTGTGATATACTTTAAACTCTTTAAAGCTTAACATAAAGCCTTATACACACGTAACCAGTTTTAATCACGTCCTCACTTTATTTTACTTCCTGCTTAATTAAAAAATACCTGCTAAGTTATAATGAAACTGTGACACCCGTATAGTAAAGTAACCAATGTGATCTTAAATTATCGGGGAGCTTGGACCCAAAATATCAACTCAATACCGTCCTCTAGCTGGATTATACATATTTAATTATTTTATTGGTGTTAACTTCAAGGAAGAATACAGGGTGCCTTGTCTCATAATGTATCCAGAATATTTCAGCGGAGTTAGATTGACAGAACATCCTTGCAAAGATTTTTAAATAACATTTTTGATTTAAAATTTATTCCCGTCACTCCCGCCCTTGACGCTTTTCACTTTGAACTTCGATCAATGTATGGAAGCATTTCAAAAATCCTGAGAAATATTTACAGAGGCCTTAACCATGACGTCTTAATGCAATTCAATTCCAATTCAGTTTAAGTTCGCTCGCTGTCAGATCCATACTAAAAATTACAGCTAAAACCTTAACTGAGTCGGAATTGAGACATTAAGACGTCATGGTAAGGCCCTAAGGCTATTAAATCAAACTATTTTTTTTAAGAGACGTTGTATATTATATTACATCTATTTTTTGCTGCAGATACGGATTAATATATGTGAACGAATCCTATATTGTCAATATGTTTACGAATAAAAATAATATAGTCTCTTCTCGAACTAAAACCTTACATTCGCTACACTTATTTTAAGCGAACTGGTTTAATAATACTGAATACGAAATAGTTTAGTAGAATTGTGCAAAAATAAACTTTAATGTTATTACCATACGGATTTTACATCGTTACGACTACTGCCTTTAAACTGTTACTGGTATACCTATGGATACTTTGTCGAGATGTTGATAAGTATTCCGGGATAACTTATACATACAAAATTATGTATGTATACACAATATACTGAAGGCTGTTGCAAAATTGTTTTATTCTCGTTTGAAAAACGCTTAACACCTTTTAATATAAATGTAAATGACATTACAATCTAATAAATAAACAAATAAATAAAATTCTACCCAGCATAATTATGTAAGTATTCTACAATGTTTTGAACTTTGGTGATATTCACCAACTTGTGGTAGGGTGTCAATACAAAAACAATATCAAGTAGGTATGGGTAGATTGTGGTACCATACTCTTCACTACTCATAACCAATGGTCGCCGCAACGTCGAGGCACCCCCCTAGCATAATTTATCTAAACCTAAACCTATGTAAGTTTTAGATTTAATTCGGCTCTACCTGTAGGCTTATTGTCTAACTCGCTCGCAATCGCCATCGTGTTCATTTTGACAGTTGTTGTATGAATGTGACAGCTAGCTGATTCCGATGCCAATTGTCAGCCCATACATGAACTGTCAAAATGAACACGATGGCGATTGCGAGCGAGTTAGACAATAAGCCTACGGTTTACAAAATGGATCATCTACATCTATCACTATGAGTGTAATAATTAATAAAGGTAAGTAAAAGTTATTTATTGTGTTTAAGAGGATATATCTGGAAGTTTTGAACCAGTGAAAGGGTGGATTTTTGACGTTGTAATTTGTGTGCCATGCTAAACGTATTGCACACAAATTACAACGTCAAAAATCCACCCGAAAAATGATAGAACGCTTCATTATAACATAACAGATAAGAAAGGGTACATCTTATTTCGGGAAAGTACAAACTTCCTACGGGATGCAGATGGAGTTGCGGGCCATAACTTACTGATAAAAACTGTTCACTATGTGCTGTTACTAAAAATAGTGAACGAGACTAACACTCGCAATGCAACATGAAAAAAAAAAAACTGGTACCATCAAGACTACATTTTTACTGAGTCTATTAAAGTGTCGCATCGCAGTGCAAAAACCCTATACAGAAACACAAAACAAAACAACCTGCAGAAAAAAATGTTTTAGTGGAAGTAATTTACTTTCGATTAAAGATACTTCATATTGGAGTAAATTTAAGGTGGTTTCGTAACGTCTGTTTTTCCCTTTCAGTTTTTTATAAGAACTTTGTATTTGTTAAAACTACATAATATGTGAGATATTTAGTCACCGCAAAAAATATAATGACACTTGGATTTCCCACGAACGGTATTGATTGTCCACTTAAATACTTTGGCCAAATTGCTGCAGGTCCAGCAAAGCGTTTGGTGTTTATTCGCTTTTGGGTAATTCATGTTTTTTATCGACAACTTGTATGATATAACAGACCGGAAAACACTTACTTATCTACTTAAGTCAAAAATTAAATCCGAGTAGGAGATAGTGTTCCTAAAACGGACACTTACACCTTACAGAATAAGTTAAGAGGCTGACAACACCTAATTTTGTTGAAATTGATGTTATTTAAGCACTTTTTTAAGAAAAACTACAGACAAAAAAAATACAAAAAAAATATATTGATAATTTTCGTCATATTTCAAACACGATAGACGGACTCGACACATGATTGAGCAAAATCAGCTCGATAGAAAATAATTGCAAAGATTGGTCTTATAATCATCATTAAACGGTTCTATGTCTATATTTTTTCGACGTATGAGTCTGCAATTAAAAACATGAAGCCAACATATTCAAACCTACACGGCTAAAGAGTGATATTTCACAAATAATCCATACTTTTTTTTATTTCTTCTTATTTGTGTCTTATTTGCAAGATTTTAGACGCGCGCCAAGCTGCCGGAATAGTTTCTTCTCTTTCACTCACAGGCACGCGAACCGTATGTGCGAAGAGTGGCGCTGCTCAAGGTCATTTGCTGTTGACAGCGCCTTAATGAAAAGAGTTTGAGCCTGGGCCTAAGGATCTTACTTGAAGGAAACTTTCATCTCATCTACATTCTAACTGTTAGAATCTTTTTTCTGACGTAATATTAGAATAGAATTCTCTTTTGGGCAGTGTTTTTAGTAGCTTAGTAGCAAACGATGTGTGTGTAATGATCGGTATAAAAACAATTGATATATTTTCATTCAATATAAAAACATTTGATATAATTTAAAATGATATAATCACTCATTTCATATAATAAACGTTTGGTATAATATCAAAATATCTATTTTTATTTCATATAACGATCATTTGGTATAACATTGATTTCATATAATAATCTTTTGGTATAATTGTGATTTCATATAAAACTCATATTGTATAACTATAATGTGGTATATTTTTTAAAAGTAGCACTTAATATTCTAACCTAACCTAACCTAACCTACATATCTGGTAGCACTTAGTTTTATGCACGTGCAAGAGGTTCAAGAGCGATTCGACGAAGCTCCGCTCACGCGGGGCTTCTATTTCTACTCTTAGGGTCACAAGGTAACTAACGAACCTACCCAAGTGGTTGTACGAGTCGGTGTGGGCAGATACATTATATGATTTTTTTTTATGCTAACTGTACTTTATATGAAATCAACTTTATATCATAAGTTTATTATATAAAATATGCATTATACTAAATGTATGTTATATGAAATATTTTTAGATTAAATGAGCGTTATAGAAAATCATAATTATATTAAGAGTTTTTAATGATTCACGGTTTAGTTCATTCGAAATATTATAAACGGGATGTGAACCGCGATTACCTTTATTGAGTTCCTTTGTTGAGTTTGAGTTCATAATTATATATATTATATTTAAATATATTAAATGTTGTTATATGATTCAATAATTATATCAAATGAGCGTTATAGCGACTAAGATTATAGCAAATGTTGTATACCCATCGTTATGCACCCAAACGATGTACCTATTTATTTGTTATCATTCTAAAATTGTCTCTCGTTATTCAGACGACTTCACTTCTTGTTTGTGTCAGTTCGTTGAACTTGCGGCTTGCGGCGGTTAACTAGGCAATGTACGTATAATGATTCTACGAATGTGTAATTTGCAAGTGCTAAGTGGTTTAATAGCTCATTTCGACCGTCCCTTAGTTCTTAACCAGTTTTGAAAGATCATTACAGTCTTTTTGTATGACCATTTCGCAGTAGCGCGTAATATAATCTTTTTTTTTTGCTTAATATGTTTGTTTTATTGAGTTGTGTCAAGGGCAACGACGGGTTTGCCAGTAGATTTAGCTACATCATTTATTCATCTTTTTGATGTGTTTTATGTACAATAAAGAGTTATACATACATAGTTTGACTGTTCAAACAACTTATACATTTTCTTTCCATTATTTATGAAGACTTGGTTTTAGGTTTCACTATCAACGAATTAGCATAGTTATTCAATGAGGGAATGCTGAATATAGCATAGTTATTCAATGAGATAATGCTGAATATTCAAAAGGCTGGCATTTTTAACTTTAAGAAACTAGTTTTATTTTAGATTTTAGTATTTTTTATATATCCTTATAATTATTTTCCAATACTTACTATATATGCGAATATTTGTCGCGAGTCTCATTTAGCCGTAAAGATCGAAATAACTTTTGGCTCTTATTATAGCGGTGTAATCCACGTGTTTTATCTTCGTCTGATTGAGGCTAATGCCTACTTTCCTTTATAATACCCTGGTTATTAGGTATACCGATGGCGGTGATGTAATAATCTGACGTCTCCTAACGGTTATCTAATAAGGCATAGTTCCTGGAAACCCTCTACAGATATTTGCAAACTTTCGCTCGTCCCGCTAAAATATATAAAAACTGGTTAAAGTGAGTCGGACTTGCTCACGAAAAGCAACGCCAGCGCCACCCCAAAAATTACTATTGAACATATTTTCTATACATTATCCCCGATATCTTGAACGTAGCGCGAGGAGTGTCTCCAATGATCAAATTTTCATGTCTGGTTTTTTTATTGTTGTTTTTTTTATAAAATTGTGTGTACATGCTCTTATATTTGTGTGTCTTGCAAAATGAATAAATGTCTTCTTTCTTTCTTTCTTCTTTCCACTTCTTTAAAATGAAATTATCTTTTGTTCGGCATTTACTCGTGTTTTGTTAACTCTAGGAATGTCTTTGTTGACTATAGCTCGCTTAGAATATACCCTCGTTCACCTTGATGTTTGATGCAAATTTCCACCTACTTCTAAACCAGATTTTGTGGCAGGTGCGTAGGACCAGGATCATTAATATATATATACTAGCTTTTGCCCGCGACTTCGTCCGCGTAGACTTCATTTATTTTCAAATTGCTTTTGCCCGCGGCTTCTCTCGCTTGTAGGTTGGTACCTATTTCAATCCCGTTTTTTTTCCCGTTTCCGTAAGAATTTCGGTAAATGCTCTCTTAATGCTACCCTACACTCCCCAAGCAACCCACTTGCCAAATTTCAGCTTTCTACGACCTGTAAAACGAAAAATCCCGTTTTTTCCCGTTCCCGTGGGAATTTCGGAAAGTCGTCTCTTAATGCTCCACTACACTCTCCAAGCAATCTACATGCCGAATTTTAGTTTTCTATAACCAGTAAAACGAAAAGTCCCGTTTTTCCCGTTCCCGTAAGAATTTCGGGAAATGCTCTCTTAATGCTCCTCTACATTCATCAAGCAATCTACATGCCGAATTTCAGCTTTCCACAACCAGTAAAACGAATAGTCCCGTTTTCCCGTTTCGGGAAATTGTATCTTAATGCTTCCCTACACTGATTAAGCAACCTACATGCTAAATTTCAACTTTCTAAGACCAGTGTAATTAAAAATCCCGTTTTTTCCCGTTCGTTTCCTTCAGAATTTCGGGAAATCCTTTAGTAGTGTCTGTAATACTTCTGTAATTTTAGTTTTCTTCGACCAGATCCTGTAGAACTGTATATAAATCCCGTTTTTTCCTTATCCCGTGGAAATTACTTTCTTAGTTATGTAATCACCTACTTGTGTACGAAATTTGAAGAGTCTAGTTCTTTATTATAGTTACGTAGATAGGGTCACACGAAATCGAATATATAAATCCCGTTTCTTCCCGTTTCCGTGGAAATTTCCAAAAATAGGTACGTGTGTTTTTGTTTTCGTAATCAGCGACCCGATAAACCGTAAAATTATATACCCATTTTGATTTTCAGACTTTGTCACCACATTTCCCCCTAAGGGTTGAATTTTCAAAAAACCTGAAAGAGGTGTTTACACATTTATCGTCAGGAATACTCCTGCGAAGTTTCGAATAAAATAGTCTAATCTTGTTTCCCCATACAAACTTTGGACCCCCATTTAACCCATTTAGGTGTCGAATTTTGAAAAATGCTTTCATAGTGTCTTTTGAATGTCTAGAACCAGCGGTTTAGGCTGTGCGTTGATATGTCAGTCAGTCGTTTCTTCTTTTATATATTTAGATTTTTAGAAACAGCCCCGAAGTTGAATGCACTTATTCTGTCCCGCGGGAAATTCGCATTTTCCCGGAGAACATGTTTTAGTGCTACAATCATCTACAGGTGTGCCAAAATTGAAGAGTCCAGTTATTACAGTTATGTACTGAGAAATATATAAATCACATTTAATTCCTAACTCGTGGGGATTTCACAAAATCCCTTCTTAGTGCTCCTTTGGGTTGGGATAATCAAGATATACGTCTGCCAAATTTTAAGTTCCTAGGTCCAGTGGTTTAGGCTGTGCGTTGTCTGTCAGTCACTCTGAATGTAACATATAAATCTCATTTTTTTCTTATCCCGTGGGAAATAAAGTTATTTGTATTTGTATTTGTATTTGTATGAAAAAATCCTGAAATTAGTTTTTTAGTGTTACAATCATCTACATGTGTGCCGAATTTGAAGAGTCTAGTTATTACTGTTACTGAGAAATATATGAGCCTCATTTATTCCCTATCCCGTGGCAATTTCAAAAAAAATCCTTCTTAGCGCTCCTTTGGGATACTCAAGATATACGTCTGTCAAATTTCAAGTTCCTAGGTCCAGCGATTTAGGCTGTGCGTTGTCAATCAGTCACTCTGAATCGAACATATAAATCCCATTTTTCCTTATCCCGTGGGAATATCAAAAAATCCTGAAATTAGTTTCTTAGTGTTACGATCATCTACATGTGTGTTGAATTTGAACAGTCCAGCTATTACAGTTTTACTGAAAAATATATAAGCCTCATTTATTCCCTATCCCGTGGGAATTTCGAAAAATCCCTTCTTAGTGCTCCTCTGGGATACTCAAGGTATATGTGTGCCAAATTTCAAGTTTCTAAGTCCAGTGGTTTAGGCTGTGCGTTGTCTGTCAGTCACTTAGTAACGGAACAGTTTTATATATACAGATTATATACACTAGCTTCTGCCCGCGACTTCATCTGCGTATTATAATATATCCCATCCTTCCTCTCGAATCACTCTATCCATTAAAAAAAACACCGGGTAGCACTCCGGGAGTGCCGGCAGAAGTGAAAACTACACACACGCACACTCGCGCAAAAAGAAAATGAAAAAAAAAAACTTTTTCTACACGAGATTCGAACTGCGGTCACTTGAGAGAACGCACTGTTATTCCACACCTTATACCACTAGCTAGGCCAAACGCACAACATACGTTAAAGCGACGAAATAAACTTACACTTCAAAAATCGAACGCGACTCTAGCTTTATTCGTATTTCAAAATAAGCTCTTAGATGATCCTGATATCCTGGTACTTAAACTCTCCCTCCATCTAACGTCTGACGCGAGTTTAACATTTTTTATTTTACCCATCCAAAAAAGCGCCCAACGCCGCTAAAGATGTTTTCACTTTATAAACCGCTTCAAAATCCGTTGCGTAGTTTTAAAGATCTAACCATACATAGGGATAGATAGACAAACAGCCATCGGAAAGCGACTTTATTTTATACTATGTATTGATGTAGTGAATAGGTATTATTTATATTTTTCCAAATTTCATCAAAATTGCTTTGTGGTGGAAAACAGTATGAAAATAATGCCATTTATTATTTATTACTGTTGATATAAATAAATCATACCAACCATAGAGATTTAAATAAATCATTTTTTTAAAGCCGTCGTCCACGATTCTATCTTTCAGCCACAAACGTAACACGGCATAATGAATATATTACAAAGACTTTTTTACCTCACTGCCTATTATAGCTATTATTTTTTATCTATGCCTGTTTCACATGAACATATTTAGTAATAAGTTAAGTAGGTAGTTATTATATTTTTTTGTTGTATTATTATTGTATTATTAAGTTAAGTACTTAGTGCCTCTGTTACTTAGTGCACAGTGAAACTTGGTAGTATCATTCAGTCGTATAATTATTTCCCTCGATAGCATAAGGGCCACACGGACGACATAATGATAATTGCTTTTGCATTCAAATTAGTTTCATAATCTCCTGATTCTATTCATAAATAATCAACTGGCCTCAATTTGCCACCGTTTAAGTCGCCCGCTACTTCCTTTCCGTCCTATCCAGTTCCTTTGCATGGTAATCACACTTGTCTTGTTTGTTTTTTGTATCGCCATAAAACCAAGCAGCCATGTATCCAGCGTCTTTCCGGCCCGTCACACTGTTTGAATTGAATATCACGGTGTTTGAAAACTTATTTCGGGGATATTTTAAACCTGTTGCTAGGTAAGTACAATTGGACATAATTTTTGATCCTTTTTTTACCTTTGGTAAAAAATTACATGACTGTCTAACTAAGGCTTATATGTATATGTATACCTACCTACCTACCTACAAATTAGGTAGACTTATTGTTTTTAAAAAATCGTTTCCTCAATACGAAATGCATCGATTTCTGTCCGTCTATTGTAATTCTCTGAAATTGCTCCATAATTATAGATTAATTGTAAATTAATTACTTAGTATTGACATAATATCATGCGATCGATGAACACGCAATCATTTAGCCGACATCATTCGCGGAGTTTACTTAATCTATCCGCAGTTATTAAAATACGATGTCAAGAAACGAAATTAATGCAATAATAGTACTTTACTACCTACAGATAAAAAAATGCATAACCATATGTAAATTACATAGTTCGTGGATAGTGAGAAAATAAATTTATTTAATGTGTTAAGACTGTTAAATTTTACGCATCTCCAAATTTCCGTCAGTCATGCGTTTTGCCTTTTAAACACTGGACGGAATTTTCACAGAATTAAAAATAAAAAATAAAAAATCTTATCCTTATCCTTATACGGAAGAAGAAATTTTATAACAATTGGTTCTCCTAACCCATCCATTTTAATGTGCTATGTTATGTCTGATATGTTATTCCACTGAACAGCACCATCGTACATAATTTTAATTAAGTAGATCACTAATTAAAATTATGTACACGTACAATATTTTTTTTAATTAAAATTAGTCATGTGTTACAAAGCACATATTTAATTTACTTAAATTATGTATACAGATTGGAAAAACTAACGGTCAGGAAAAGTGCGCAGAAGTATAAAATACGGTATCCGTGAGTGCGCAGATCCCCTCCACGTGACTCGTCGTCGTCGTGACTTACGTGCCGGCACGTATACAATAACTCTTTATTGACCACCACACGCACCCACATAACAAGAACAAAAAAGCGTAAGCACATAAGTATAAGTAAGTACTAATAACAATTTAGAACATTTTTATCCTACGATGATTTTTTTTTTAAAATAATCATTACCACTTTCTTGGATTCTTTTACATATTTTGTATTAAAATAGATAGGGTTTTAGATAAAATTTAGGCACTTTATTGTACATACCAGTAAGGTTCAAAAGTTCCTGGCCGTATATATTTAAAAGAAGAAAACAAGAAACAAATGAATGTCATTTTGTTTGTCATTTATTCAGCTATTGTGTGGATTATTTCGTGGGTTGTAACTTTCGTTTTCATCAAATTTTCTGTGATTTAAATATAAAAAGCGGTGTAATTTGTACAATGTTCAAATTGGAGTATCGATTAGTGATAAAATTTCTGACAAAGGAAGGCATAAGTCCAACTATAATCAATGAAAGGTTAGATAAAGTGTACGGGAATTCCTCCCCTTCGTTTTCGACTGTTAAGGATTGGTGTAAGCAGTTTCGTTTAGGGCGTGAGTCCATCGATGACGAACCCCGACCAGGCCGCCCTGTTGAGGTTCTTACGCAAGATAACGTCGATTTAGTCGAACAAGAGGTACTGAAGGACAGAAGACTAAAGACGAAGGAAATAGCGTCAAGAACGGGACTTATGAAAATAACAGACCTTAGGATTCTAAACGACCACCTAAACATGAATAAAGTTAGTGCAAGATGGGTCCCGAAACTTCTCTCGAGTGCTAAGCGAGCTGAACGAGTGGCGTGCTCCAAGGAACTTCTGGAGGAGTTCAAGTCATGTGAGAGTGATTTTATCCAGTCCATTGTTACCGGAGACGAAACTATGGTCTTATACTATGATCCTCTTTCAAAAAGAGAGTCGATGGAGTGGCGTCGTTCTGGGGAAGCACCCCCTCGAAAGGCAAAGGTGTGCCAATCTACCAAAAAGATAATGGCCACAATATTTTGGGATTGCGAAGGGATATTGCGTATAGATATCAAAGAACGCAATCAGACAGTAAACGACAGTTACTATGCTTGCCTTATAGACCAGTTGCGAGAAGCAATTAAGCTTAAACCTCGAGGAAAACTCAGCAGGGGTGTCCGTCTTCTTCATGACAATGCGCCTGTCCACACGGCTGCAGTTGTAAAGGCGGCTATATCTAAATGTGGATTTAAAACAATCCGTCACCCACCTTACAGCCCTGATCTAGCCCCAAGCGACTATTTTTTATTTTCTAAACTTAAATCGGACTTAAGGGGGAGAAAATTTTCGTCCAATGATGAGGTCGCTGCTGCAGTTTTCGAGCATTTCGAAGACAAAACTTCCGAAAAATTTTTTAAAGGCATAGAAATGTTAATCAAACGATCTGAAAAATGTATAACAATAGGAGGAGACTACATTGAAAAATAAAAATATTTTTTTTAACCTAAACGTTAATTTTCATTATTAGGCCGGAAACTTTTGAACCTTACCACGTAAAACACAATAATTTTACAAAATTTCTAAACGACACTGAAAATTAGAACACATAGAAAAATCCGAAAAGTAAAGCTATGGCCGGGAATTGAACCCGGGTCCTCGTCATTCCGTGACGCGTGCTATACCCCTACACCACCCATAGCAGGTGAGTAAGCGTTCGAATTTTTCTATCTATTACCAACTGTCACGTGACCTTGTTACTATGCGATTATTTGTCGCGAAGCGTCATCTATTTGAATGATGTGTCTGTACGACACAATTACAAACTCCCGTGGAACATCTACTGCTCACCAGGGACGAGAGATGGCGCTGTTTTTCAAATGATAGGAAATATCAAATGAATCAAGAAATTTTTATTTCTTAATTTTTATGTTTACTTTTTACGGTTTTACCGTTAGAAATTTAATTTCTAAACGACACTGAAAATTAGAACACATAGAAAAATCCGAAAAGTAAAGCTATGGCCGGGAATTGAACCCGGGTCCTCGTCATTCCGTGACGCGTGCTATACCCCTACACCACCCATAGCAGGTGAGTAAGCGTTCGAATTTTTCTATCTATTACCAACTGTCACGTGACCTTGTTACTATGCGATTATTTGTCGCGAAGCGTCATCTATTTGAATGATGTGTCTGTACGACACAATTACAAACTCCCGTGGAACATCTACTGCTCACCAGGGACGAGAGATGGCGCTGTTTTTCAAATGATAGGAAATATCAAATGAATCAAGAAATTTTTATTTCTTAATTTTTATGTTTACTTTTTACGGTTTTACCGTTAGAAATTTAATTTCTAAACGACACTGAAAATTAGAACACATAGAAAAATCCGAAAAGTAAAGCTATGGCCGGGAATTGAACCCGGGTCCTCGTCATTCCGTGACGCGTGCTATACCCCTACACCACCCATAGCAGGTGAGTAAGCGTTCGAATTTTTCTATCTATTACCAACTGTCACGTGACCTTGTTACTATGCGATTATTTGTCGCGAAGCGTCATCTATTTGAATGATGTGTCTGTACGACACAATTACAAACTCCCGTGGAACATCTACTGCTCACCAGGGACGAGAGATGGCGCTGTTTTTCAAATGATAGGAAATATCAAATGAATCAAGAAATTTTTATTTCTTAATTTTTATGTTTACTTTTTACGGTTTTACCGTTAGAAATTTAATTTCTAAACGACACTGAAAATTAGAACACATAATGACGTCACGGAATGACGAGGACCCGGGTTCAATTCCCGGCCATAGCTTTACTTTTCGGATTTTTCTATGTGTTCTAATTTTCAGTGTCGTTTAGAAATTAAATTTCTAACGGTAAAACCGTAAAAAGTAAACATAAAAATTAAGAAATAAAAATTTCTTGATTCATTTGATATTTAATAATTTTACAAATGATTACAAAGTAGTGATATAAACGTTTTTTTTTTTATTATTTTTTTTTTTTATATAAGAGGGGGCAAACGAGCAGACGGGTCACCTGATGGAAAGTAATCACCATCGCCCATGGACACCTGCAAGACTTGGGGAATCACAGGTGCGTTGCCGACCCTTTCAAGAACAGGAAGGCTCGCTTTTTAAAGATCCCTAAATTGTACCGCTCAGGGAATGTTGCAGCAGGAAGCCGGTTCCAGATCTTCGTCGTACGAGGAAGGAAATTGCGTTTAAAACGCACGGTACTTGACTGCCAACCATCAAGATGTTGAGGATGGAAGGACAGACGGTTCCGCGAAGTGCGGTAGTGGAATTTAGCCGCAGGCAACAATCCGAAAAGTTCATCGGAGCACTCCCCATGATATATTCGGTACAATATGCAGAGGGATGCTACATCCCTCCGCACAGCCAGAGAATCGAGCCGACTAGAGAGTGCCTGGTTATCGACAAATCGAGCAGCTCTGCGTTGAATGCGGTCAAATGGAAGGATTTGGTACTTGGGTGCCCCAGCCCAGAGATGAGAACAGTAGTCCATATGCGGCCTAACCTGCGCCTTATAGAGTTGTAGGCGATGGGCTGGCGAGAAGTACTGTCCCGCTCTATTGAGCACCCCCAATTTTTTTGAAGCTAATTTAGCTTTGCCTTCCAAATGACCACGGAACTGAACATCACTCGAAATGTCGACACCCAGGACCCCGATAGACAACTTGGCATCAAGGGGAGTGCCTTCAAAACAAGGCGAAACAATAAAGGGATCCTTTTTAGTGGAGAACGCGCATACTTGTGTCTTTTGGGGATTAAACTGAACCAGGTTGAGTCTACCCCAATCCGAGACATGCTTCAGCATGATCTCTATTTGAGACACAAGTATGTTCCGGCTTTCAGTGACGTGCTCCCTGGGAATGTTAGCGCTACCGGTATAAAGCGCATCCCCAGTACTGTCATCTGCATAGCAATGAATATTGGTGTCACCCAACATGTCATTGATATGCAGAAGAAATAGCGTGGGGGACACCACACAACCTTGTGGGACGCCAGAATTCACAGGCTTTAAGTCGGAACATGAGCCGTCAACTACGACTTTGATGCTCCGATCTGAAAGAAAACTGGCCACCCAAGAGCACAACTTCCCAGGTACTCCGTACGCAGGAAGCTTGGAGAGCAGAGCCCTGTGCCAAACCCGATCAAAGGCTTTCGCTATGTCCAAACTAACTGCCAAGGCTTCCCCTTTACTCTCAATTGCCATAGCCCATCGGTGCGTAAGATAAACTAAAAGATCACCAGCTGAGCGACCACGGCGAAAACCGTATTGGCGGTCACTAATCAGCTGGTGTTCCTCTAGATACCCTAAGAGCTGGCTGTTGATAATGGACTCCATTACCTTGGAGAGCAAAGAGGTGATAGCAATCGGTCTGTAGTTGGACGGGTCCGAGCGATCGCCCTTTTTAGGGATCGGATGCACAAGGGCTGTCTTCCACGCGCACGGGACAACGCCAGTAGAGTAGGAAAGCCGGAAAAGACGCGTAAGGACCGGAGCCAACTCAGGAGCACATTTCTTGAGTACAATTGGCGGGATTCCATCTGGTCCACTCGACTTATGGATGTCTAGAGCAAGGAGGGTTTTGCGAACGGTCTTATGCAAGAACCGAATGTTCTCCATAGCGTGAGCACACCGCGGGATGGTAGGCGGTGTATTACCCCCGTCATCCAAAGTCGAGTTAGATGCAAAGAGAGAGCCTAGGAGATCGGCCTTTTCCTTTGCAGAATGGGCCGTGGAACCGCCATTCGCGCTCAATGGTGGAAAGGACGGCTGGCAGAAATTTCCGAGGATAGCCTTGGCGAGAGACCAGAATGCACGAGTTCCCGAAGGAAGACGCATTAGCTTTTTGCCAATCCTGCCAATAAACGCAGATTTCGCTTCAGCGATAGTTCCCTTAAAAGATCTAGAGGCAGCATTAAGCTTCTTTTTGTATGCGCTAGTGTTGGGATCCTGAGACGCCACCGCGTTAGCCCATATCCGGTAACATTCCTGCTTCTGGCGGGAGGCCATTTTGCAGGAACGGCCATACCATGGTTGGGATCTACCACCGATGCGTACCAAGGTATTCGGGATATACAATTCCATCCCCTGTAGGATTACATCGGTGATAGAGTCGGTGCTAACACTAGCGTCCGGATCAGACACCGAGAAGCAGACTTGCGCCCAAGGGTAGGATGCAAAGAAGGCACGCATCCCGTCCCAGTCCGCTGATTTATAATGCCAGACACGGCGGCTTGTTTGGAATTGCGAACGAGTCGGTCTTGTGAGAGGCACAGTGCTATGGACCAGGCAGTGGTCAGACGAGCCTAGTGGTGCATCAACAGAGACTTGGTATGTGTCTGGGTGAGAGGTCAGCATGAGGTCCAGTAACGAAGGGACCTGGTCGACGATGTCCGGGACCCTCGTAGGCGAGGCAACAAGTTGGGTCAGACCGTAGGCCAAAGCGAAATCATGCACAGATCTCCCCGCATGGTCAGTTATACGCGACCCCAGCCAATTGGCATGGTGGGCATTAAAATCGCCCAAAATGATAATTTCGGCGGAGGGGATCTGTTGAAGGAGGGAATCTGCCACCGATTGGAGGTGCTCGATGAGTCGGTTAGTTTCGGCATCTCCACTATGGGACCTGTAGAGGCACGCGTAGATGCGAGGATGGTCGTCACAGTCTACGCGTAGCCAGATAACGGACAGGTCCCCTATCTCAAGGCTGCTGAGGCGACGGACTCGCATATCCTCCCTGACATAGGCGCAGACCCCAGCGCGGGGCACAAAAGAGTGCTCCACGTTGTAGCCCGGGTAGCGCAGGTAAAAAAACGTAAACTAAAACTACCTTAAAAATAAAATTATAATAAATTTGGACCCTTAGGTAGGGTCCTCATCACGCAGGCAGCATTCCCGCGTTGTATCGCAATTGCGAGTCTTTGTGCAAGAAAGCTGCCGGCACGAGGGTCGTCCGTTGTCTCCCTTAGGCGTTCAGGGTTTTAGATGGTGCGAAAATTATTAGTAAGTTGCGATACATTGCCGTCGGTGTTCGATCACTTCCAAACCTTTAGCCCCAAGACTCCGCAGTGTAACGACACTCGCACGATATTCCTTGCATCGTCTAAATGGCCCTTTAACGCTTTAACTAGTAGGTAACCTACCTGGATGACCAAGCTTTGCTCGGTATTGTTTTTTTGGTTCGTTTTCTAAAAATGAAACCTAGGTAGATCGGTTTATCGCCCCCGAAACCCCCCGCATACTAAATTTCATGAAAATCATTGGAGCCGTTTCCGAGACTCAGATTACATGTGTATAATACATGTATATGTATATTCTTGTACATAAATGCTTATTATAAATTAAAATTATAGTCACGAATACATAATTTTAGGTTCTAAAAATACTTAGTTAAGGTAAAACCACTTAAGTCGTGCGAATATACACCATATGTTTTGCCACTGAACTCCAATGCTGACGTGTTGTTAAGTAAATTAGCACAGATGGTTGTAAGTAAATTAAAAATTAAATAAGTGGTAATAAATATAAAAAAATAGCTGCACGTTTTCACGTGTTCTGTTTTGTGTTAGAAATCACAATTGGACGCAACTTGTACCAATATGGTGCTTAAACCGGAATTAAAACAGGTACCAATTTTTTTTTGTCTTTAGTATGGTAATTTTTTTATTTAAATTAATTAATATATTATTATTATTATTAACATTATATAAGTATGTTTATCCGTTGCCTGGTACCCATAGCACAAGCTCTGCTTAGTTTGGGACTGGGTCAATTGGTGTAATTTGCCCCATGATATTTATTTATTATTATTTTTTTTATTTTAATAAGTATATGCTTGGAAATGGCGCTGCGACTAAGTAGGTACCTAACCTATCCGACCATGTGAAGAGCCTTTTTGTCTAAGAGTTTATCGTTTATTTAGATCTCAGTGTTTGCTTACAATAGTGGTTTGAGGTCTCCTATTATGGTAGGTATATATATATAATAATATATACCTGTATCAGGAACGGAAAGGACGGAAGAGTGAGATAATTCTGTTTGGAGATTTTTAACTCTATAACTGTAAATGAACACAAAATATTAAGTAGCGGAGTAGCAAGGTAAATATTTTGTGTTCATTGAAATGGACCTCCGCAAAGTAACGCCTGATTCAATAAAATATCTATAACTGTACGTATATTTAGTTGATTTATTTAAATCAACTTTCAAATTTTTGAGAAACTGCTATGGAACTTTTGCATTATCAATAGAAGTATAATAATCTACATAACATACAGCTTGTTACCTTTGATTACGACGTGAGCGAAGTTCCATCCCACTTTTATGCATAAGGATTGCGTCTTTGAGAAGTTCACTCAAACTCGTCTTGATGAAGGCATCGGTATCTTATCAAATTGATGATTATTCCAGGTTTTTTACACATTCGGTGTGCACCTGACAATGATTTCGGTGGGCACTGCAGTGGCGTTCCCCGCAACTCTGATCCCTGCGCTCATGGACCCTAGCAGCGAAATCAAAATCGACCTGCATATAACTTCATGGATTGGTAACTCTTAAATTTAGCTTTCTACCAGAATGATTGCTTCCATGTTGTTTTCTTCTATTGATAAATTATATATTTTTACTTCTTTGACTTTGTTTTTTGCAGCTGCCATGCCGGGGTTATCTGGAATTCTACCAATACTGTTTCTGGGGCCTTTGATGCATTACTGCGGAAGAAAGATCGCCAACTTCTGCATTGTTACGCCCGTCTTCGTAGGCTGGATGTTAACTTACTACGCCGCTGAAACCGGCTCAATCGCCATGCTGTTAGCTGCAAGATTTTTGCAAGGACTATCTATGGGTGCGCCTTATTTTATAAGCGTGTGTATAGGAGAGTTCTCCGCCCCCAAAATAAGATCTGTACTCCTAGGTATCAAGCCTCTAATGGCCGTGCTGGGCATATCGCTGATGCATCTGACATCATTCTACCTACATTGGAAACACTTGGCTCTAATAGGTGCAATACCGCCAGTCTTGGCATTCCTCGTGACTCTCTGCTGGCCGGAGACACCTGAGTGGCTTGTATCTAGGGCTCGATATGAAGAAGCCGAAGCCGTTTTTTACTCGCTAAGAGGTTACACCGAGGAAGGAAAGAGGGAGATAACGCAGCTAACAGAAACTGAGAAAGCGAGACGCCATTTTGATGCACACGACAAACGAAGATTTGCTTTTTTACAAAAGATGAAGTCGCGTGTCCTGTGGAAGCCAGTAGGAGTGTTATTCTTTGCTGTATTAATTCCGACAGTAGGGGGGCGTATGTTCATCCCGGCTTACTCTTTGCATTTGGCTGCGCAATTAAGCGGTGACAAGACTAAAGGATACTTTTACACTGTCATTGGCGACTTCATCGCCTTATCAGCAGGTTTACTGAATATATTTTTGCTGAAAGCATTTACAAGAAGGCACCTGCTGTTTGGCTCCGGCTTTCTGGGGTTTGCGCTTCTCACAACCTGCAGTGCCATGCTCTATATTAGAACCATGTACCCCAGTCAAATGTTATCATGGTTGACTTTAGGTGCTTTTGCAGTTTATTATTTTATTGCAACTGCTGGATTTTTTCCCGTGTCGTACGTTCTGATGGGAGAAATATTTCCCTTGGAGTACAGAGCTGTGGGGTCAGTTGTTGATGGGGTCTTGGGGTCTGTTGGTTCAGCAGCCGTATTAGGAGTGTTACCGTGGTTAGAACAAAATTTAGGAACTCATGGAATGCTGTTGATCTTCGGGTCTATAATGCTAATAAATTTAATGTATTTGTATTTCGAGTTGCCGGAAACAAAGAATCGGACGTTGCACGATGTTGGAGACTACTTTAGAGGCAAGAGTCCAAAGATCAGGCGCGCAGATGATGCGATCATTAATTTGGAAGAGAATAGATCGATGTTAAAAAGTGAGGGTTAACACACCTACCCTGTAAATGTACGTGCTAATACGCGCGATGACATCCGATGAAGAAGAACTGGCAAATTGTGAGCCGATCTCGCGCACGTAGCTGTTCTCTGTACCACCGGTACCATTGCTTATTGCATTGTCAATATCGTAGAAAATGTTGTAGGGAAATTATACCTTGTTTCAATTTTTATAAAGTACCTATTGTCTTGTCTTTGGAGGATAAGTTGGTGGCAAATAAAATCCCAAGAACAGCGAAATAGTTATAATGAATATAAAAGGTTGTTACTTTGACAGAGGTCGTAGGGCAAGTGGATGACACTAACAATAACTGGCACTTGAGGCGTTAGCGCCTAGTAAAGCCTTGTGGCAATAACGCGCGCGGCGATGACGATGCTGTGCTCCATGATGAAGGCTCTAGCCTGAACATGCTCCCGGCCGTTGAAAGAGCGCTTTCAACACTGAAGCTCCTCCGCCGTCGGCAGTTTGCATAGTCGTACCAGAGAGCGACGCACGCAGCCCCTGGCAGTGGTCACTTCTGCTACTCGTGCCACTCCATCTGTTCCGGTGATAAGCCGCTGAACGCGGCCGAGGCTCCAAGCAAGGGGAGGAACGTTATCTTCTGCCAGCAGCACCATGTCTCCGATATTTAATGTTGCGCTGCTTGCTTTCCACTTTGTCCTTTGTTGTAATTCTGAGATGTATTCTGTCTGCCATCTTTGCCAAAAGTGCTGCCGCATCTTCTCAACTCGTTCGTAGCGCTTTAGTTGGTTTTGGCTGAAGCTCTCGAGATTGGGTGACGATGGAGACGTCAGCGGTCTCCCGATGATGAAGTGTCCGGGAGTGAGGGATAAAAGGTCATTGGGACATGATGATAAGGGGCATAAGGGACGACTATTCAATATTGACTCCACTTGTGCAAACAACGTGGAAATTTCCTCAAACGTGAGATGGCCGTTTCCAATGACGCGTTCGACGTGATGCTTTGCCGACTTAACGCCGGCTTCCCAAATGCCACCGAAATGAGGAGAATAAGCCGGTATGAACATAAACTTAATTGATTGTTGACTTGCAAAGTCAGACAGAGGTAAGTGATTGTGTTTTATAAACGATCCTATCTCTTTTGCGGCGGCCACAAAATTACCTCCATTATCGCACATTATTTGCATTGGTTTGCCTCTA
Organism: Pandemis heparana; assembly: GCA_963854515.1. Taxonomy (NCBI): domain Eukaryota; kingdom Metazoa; phylum Arthropoda; class Insecta; order Lepidoptera; family Tortricidae; genus Pandemis; species Pandemis heparana. Next base: position 10,879,074 of record OY978023.1, on the reverse strand, counting down.
CGTGAAATAAAACGCCTTAGCGACATTATAAACGCGTCCTTAGTTAAATCACTGACAGCTTCCAGATGAATGCATTTATAGCGTAGGCATACAAATAGGCATAAGTAACACTTGATTAACCGACTTCCACGACCCTTACGGTTCACTATGTAAAATGGTCCCGCAAAGTCTAAGCCAACGGATAAGAATGGATAGTCTGGATTTACACGTTGGGGTGGTAAGTTACCCATTTTAGGTTGCAACGTTTCACCTCGCAAACGCCTGCATCGCGCACAACAGTGGACCGTTCGCCGAGCAAGATGACGCCCGTTTACTGGCCACACTGTTTCCCTTACTGCTGCTAACAGTAGCTGCGGGCCGGCGTGTAGATTGCTAATGTGTTCCCGTGCAAATAATAGTTTGGTCAATTTGTGCGAAGCGTGGAGCAAAATGGGATGCTTCTTTTCAAACGAATAGCCTGACGCTTCTAGACGCCCGCCCACGCGAATTACTTGCTCTTTATCTAAAAATGGAGACAATGATAATATTTTGCTTTTACTAGCCAAGGATTTTCCGCGCGAAAGCAACACGTATTCACTCGAAAATGATTGCCTCTGAGCAATGACGCATAGTGTGTGAAATGAGTGGCGCAGCTCGTCAGCCGACAAAATTCCTAATCGTTTATTGTTTTTGTTTTTAAGATTGAATCCGAACCTATGAACGTACGCTACAGTTCTCTGTAGTCTACTCAAGGATGAATACTTATCGAAGTCTATAACTGACTCTTCTATGGCCGCAGAGTGCGCTCTTATTTCGGGTAAAGTTTCTAACTGGTTAGCCTTAAAAGTTGGCCATTCAGTTTCTCCCTTCAGTAAAAACATTGGTCCAGTCCACCACAAAGGCATGGATGGAAGTTGCTTGGCGCTTACACCCCTGGAAATTAAATCAGCGGGGTTCAAATCGGTAGGTACGTATCGCCATGCTAAAGGCGAAGTTAATTCGGTTATTTCATTAATACGATTAGCCACGAATATTTTAAGCCTTGTAACGTCACCTTTGATCCATGCGAGAACCACACTCGAGTCACACCAATGAACTTTTTTATTTGGCTGATACCGCAAAGACTCGAGCACCGACTTAGTGAGCTTCGCGGCGAGCAAGGCCGCGCATAACTCCAAGCGCGGGATAGTGCTTGGTTTCAACGGAGCCACTTTAGATTTGGCGCACAATAACTTAACCGTGACTTCATCATTATGGCTGATAGTTTTCATATATACGCAGGCACCATAT